>OFHU01001550.1:0-200000 GCA_900245905.1 Lacerta viridis
CCCCTTTGTGTGGGGTTTAAATCTTAGCCTGCGCCGGAAACTTCCGATCGAGCTTGCAGTTTGCGCCACGGGGCAGAAGGTCTTGAGTTCCAGCCCCACCTTGGGCAAAATATTCCTGCGTTGCAGCGGGGCTGGACCAAATGATACCTTGTGTTCCTTTCCAACTCCACAAATTGGTCTTTCTTTTATTCCTAACAGGGGAACTGTAGGGAGAAAGGAGAAGTGGGGAGGGAGCAGAGCAAGGAAGTATCCCTTTCCCAGACTGTTAGATGTATTCTTTTTTGGGGGGGGGGAATCTGGAAAGTAAAAAACAGATTCAATAGGCAGGTGCATATACAGGTGAAACTCAAAAAAATCAGAATATCGTGGAAAAATCCATTTATGTAAGCAATTGTTTTCATTAGCTACTGGAGTTGAATATATGAGATAGACTCATGACATGCAAAGCGAGATATGTCAAGCCTTTGCTTGTTATAATTGTGATGATTATGGCACAGCTGATGAAAACCCCAAAGTTGAGATTGTGAATTTGGGGTTCTCATCAGCTGTACGCCATAATCATCACAATTATAACAAATAAAGGCTTGACATATCTCGCTTTGCATGTCATGAGTCTATCTCATATATAGTTTCACCTTTTAAGTTGAATTACTGAAAGAAATGAACCTTTCCACGATATTCTAATTTTTCGAGTTTCACTTGTAGAAGGCCACACGCAGAGTTGGTTCCAGGCCCATCATCATCAACGATCCCATAATCCAGAGAGAGATCCCAGCCTGCTTTCCTACTCACTATCTGCCATGATCTCTGCCCACTTGGCAGGGCGCAAATCATGGCATCACCAGGGCATCGTCATTTCCCATGCAGGCAGAGGAGACCTGGCGCCTCCCCGCCGAGGCGCGGCACAGCTCAGCTTCCCCCACCATTCCATCCATTCCCTCTTGTGATGCGGTGTGATGTCACAGGTGTTGTGGGATGTGAAACACGGGAGCAGTCCAGTACAACATCCCTAGATGTCTGCACCAGCCAGTCGGAACTTCCTGTTTCTTCCTGGGCTGGGACAGACTTCCTCTACATGTGGCTAGAGGTGGGTGTGGCCTCACCTGTGCAGGTAACAAAAGCCACACGACTGGCCGCCATCTCTCCCTTCTTTTGACTACACCTCGATGAGGAAGCATCACCCGCTTACTCAAAGATGCTTACTCAAAGCCAAGAGAGGACAAAGGAACTATCTCCCTTATGGAATAGTCTCCAAGTGCATGTAACTTTTTCTAAGCTAAGTCTGCCTCCTGGGATCCTATTGTGAACAGATGTGTGAGTAAACTCTTTTTATACTTTTAAAGACGACTGTGTTGTGTCTTGTCTTTTAGGAGGGAATAAAGGGGAAAATGGGACGCGGGTGGCAAACCACAGAGCCTAGGGCTTGCTGGTGAAAAGGTTGGCGGTTTGAATCCCCGCAACGGGGTGAGCTCCCGTTGCTTGGTCCCTGCTCCTGCCCACCTAGCAGTTCAAAAGCACAAAGTGCAAGTAGATAAATAGGTACCACTCTGGCAGGAAGGTAAACGTTCCCGCTGCTCTGGTTCCAGAAGCGGCTTAGTCATGCTGGCCACATGACCCGAAAGCTGTACGCCGCTCCCCCGGCCAGTAAAGCGAGATGAGCGCCGCAACCCCAGAGTTGTCTGCAAATATATCAAAGGGTGTCATCTAGAGGAGGGAGAAAGGTTGTTTTCTGCTGCTCCAGAGAAGCGGACACAGGCAATGGATTCAAACTACAAGAAAGAAGATTCCACCTAAACATTAGGAAGAACTTCCTGACAGTAAGAGCTGTTGGACAGTGGATTTGCTGCCAAGGAGTGTGGTGGAGTCTCCTTCTTTGGAGGTCTTTAAGCGAGGCTTGACAGCCATCTGTCAGGAATGCTTTGATGGTGTTTCCTGCTTGGCAGGGGGTTGGACTGGATGGCCCTTGGGGTCTCTTCCAACTCTAGGATTCTATGGACGTCTCCAGTAGATCACTGGTAGATCATTGGCTCCCCCCAAAGTAGCTGAACAACTGTGGCTCCCATAAAAAAAGCTTAACATTTTACCTCCTCCCTGAAAAAACTCAACAACTTTGACCCGAACCCCCATATGACCTGGACCCAAAAAAAGGGGATAGATCACTGCCAGTTTTTTTTTTTTTAACTCTGAGTAGATCATAGTCTCTTGGGAGTTGGCCAACAGTATGCAAAAATGTTGTGTATTTACGCCCATTGCTTTGGTGAGGGTGGGGTTGCTCACTTTCATCAGATTTCCAAAGGGGTCAGTGTCCTTAAAAAAGGTTAAGAGTCACAGAATAAGACATTTTTATGGGGGGTGGGGTTCTGCCTCGGAAATCTTTTTTGGCAAACTCTGAAGTGAAGAGTTAAAATGCTTTCGAAGCCGCACTCCTCGGCAGCGGTGCTCCACACCCAGGGACCTGAAGAAACTCAATACTATCCCACATTTCAAGTTCACACTTAACCCAAACTGAAACGCAGACCTCCTTCAAAACTCACACTTCTCTGAATTTTGCAACGCCGGAGGGCTTCCGGTTTTACCGCCCCCCCCCCCGAGATGGAGGCCTTCCACAAATGCTCTGAGCAGGAGAATTTGTTGGAGGGAATTAGGGGGCAACGCGCCCCCCCAAAGAACCTCAGGGGGTGACCCTGAGTCGAAACAGCCAGCGGCGTTGGACGGGACCCTCGGCATTCTTCGTCTTCAAGACGAAAGAGCGGAGAGACCCAGAAAAGACGCAATGCATCAAACACCCCTTCGCAAGAAGCCTCGAGTTCTGGGACGGTGCAAAGCGGTAAAATTCCCAGCTAAATATACCCCGAAATAACAGCTTTTCGGCTCTTGTCAGCGAGTCCTCCAAGGGACCTCGCAGGTGGCCCCCACGGATATTCGATGCAGCAAGACTGCTGCCCACCTCCCTGCTAATTCAAGACGGCTCGTGTTTTCAATGCGACAAGTGTTTTATTTATGAATCAAGGCACTGAGCGTACATAATGGGACACGTGGAGCTAGGAGGAAGTTGTGGAAGGGGACAAATTACATGCAAGAAACATGCACAACACATGGTTTAAGGACACATGGATGGCTGAGAGGAAGCTGAACTGCAATCTCATTTCACCTCCACCCAAATATTCCGTCGGCTTGAGATTTAGGGTCGGTCAATTAAGCTTTACTCAGAGGGGAGGAAAGGAGAAGAAAAGGGGATTTGCTTTTAACTAGGCTGTGGTTCATACCATGCCCACCCCTCAGCAAGAAGTACTGCTTCTTGAGATGGGGGTGTGTGTGTGTGGCCTTTGGCACAGAAAACTAGTCATGTGCAAGGAGTTTGCTCCAAGATGACTTTTCAGCTAAGATGGTGCCTAACCGAAACGAGAGGCAGAAACAGAAACTTAACCCCTCAAAACACTCCCTCTCAAATTTACCGCTCCAGAACTAAATGGATGTGTCCTACACTTGGGTCTTCTCTTTGCTTCAAGGCCTGCCTAGTTGCTGGGAACAAATATATTATTTTTTTTTTAAAAGGTCTGGCACTCTCGAGATGCTGCTACTCCATCTCTATTTCTTCTGCCTCCGCCTTGCCGGACGCAGCAAAGGGTCCCACCAGCCAAGACAGGGGGGCGTTCTGCAACACGTGGTCCATCAACTCGTCGGTCAGCTCGCGGAGCTTAGAGGCCTTTTCCCTGCTCTGGGCCAAGATGGTGCCGGAGAGGTCGCGGAGGGATTTGGCAGACCCAAAGGCCAGGCGGATGTCCTCGGCATTCTGGCGGAGCAGGCCCACTTTTTCTTGGAGGTTGGCTGGGAGGCCTTGGAGGTTGGAGACCAACGTCATGGTGGCCGACTGAAGCTGCTGGGCCAGGCCGCGGGAGACCTCCAAGGCTTGAGTCTCCATCTGCTGGAAGAGGGCAGGATCACGTCAAGGCTTTGCAAAGGAGGAGGCGCAGGTGAATTCTGTATCCAGGGCAGCTGTCTACCAGCTCCATCTGGTACGCAGGATGAGACCCTCCCTGCCCGCGGATGGTCTCACCACTGGGAGAGATCATCAGGGGATTGGGGCTGGGTGTTCATCAGTATGCAGATGACACCCAGCTCTACCTCTCTTTTAAATCAGAACCAGTGAAGGCGGTGAAGGTCCTGTGTGAGTGCCTGGAGGCGGTTGGAGGATGGATGGCAGCTAACAGATTGAGGTTGAATCCTGACAAGACAGAAGTACTGTTTTGGGGGACGGGCTGGTGTGGAGGACTCCCTGGTCCTGAATGGGGTAACTGTGCCCCTGAAGGACCAGGTGCGCAGCCTGGGAGTCATTTTGGACTCACAGCTGTCCATGGAGGCGCAGGTCAATTCTGTGTCCAGGGCAGCTGTTTACCAGCTCCATCTGGTATGCAGGCTGAGACCCTACCTGCCCGCAGACTGTCTCGCCAGAGTGGTGCATGCTCTAGTTATCTCTCTGCTTGGACTACTGCAATGTGCTCTACGTGGGGCTACCTTTGAAGGTGACCCGGAAACTACAACTAATCCAGAATGCGGCAGCTAGACTGGTGACTGGGAGCGGCAGCTGAGACCATATAAAACCGGCCCAGAAAGACCTCCATTGGCTCCCAGTATGTTTCTGGGCACAATTCAAATTGTTGGTGCTGACCTTGAAAGCCCTAAACAGCCCAGTATACCTGAAGGAGCGTCTCCACCCCCATTGTTCAGCCCGGACACTGAGGTCCAGCTCCGAGGGCCTTCTGGCGGTTCCCTCCCTGCGAGAAGTGAGGTTACAGGGAACCAGGCAGAGGGCCTTCTCGGTAGTGGCGCCCGCCCTGTGGAACGCCCTCCCATCAGAGGAGATAAACAACTACCTGACATTTAGAAGACATCTGAAGGCAGCCCTGTTTAGGGAAGCTTTTAATGTGTGACATTTAGTCTTTTTGTTGCAAGCCACCCAGAGTGGCTGGGGAAACCCAGCCAGATGGGCGGGGTACAAATAATAAAATTATTATTATTATTATTTACTTATTTATTTATTATTATTATTGTTATTATTATTATTATTATTATTATAAAGGCTGGGGAATCTTGCAGGGACCTTCCGAAAGTGACTTACCTCAGGCTCTGGGACGTTCTTCTGACTCAGTTCGGGGGACTGATTCTGACTCCATTGCTTCCACATCTGATGCACCTTCTCCTGCCCACTTTGGAACTTCTGATCCATCCCTTGTTTGACATGTTCCATCTGGGAGGATAGAAGAAGTCAATCAACAGGCAGCCCCTTGTGCAGCCTGAAAACGGCTTTGGAGGTTGCAGTTTTCACAACCAAGAGGTGTTATCGATTTATGAAATAAATAAACGAACTACCGCCAAGCCTCCCCCAACCATTGATGCCGGCCGGGGCCCGATGGGAGTTGCGAGCCTGGCAATATCTGGGCTGCCCCATCGCCTGCTCTGGCCAGAATGCTTCTTACCAGCTCGATGGTTTGGTGCAGCTGGGCGAGGGCATCCTGCGTGCTCTGCTTGGCATCCCTCAGCTTGCCCAAAGAGTGCTGGTAGGCTCGGTGGCGGACCTTTGTTGAGAGAGACCCAAGGCGCACAAAGTAGCTCCTCTGCTCCTTCTGTTGCTCCACGCTGGCGATTTCAAAACCCTCGACGGAGGTGGCCAGCTTAGCTAGGAGAAAACCCAAGCGCTTTAAGTGTCTTCTTGGAAACTGTTCAGGGCCAGCCAGAGACAGTTGGGCACCTGAGGCGAAACCCTAGTGGGGTAGGAGAGCTGGGGGGGGGGGGAAATCCACATCTGGCTCCCCTTGGATTTCAAATAGTACAAGGGGATATGGAACTCGCTGAACTGACCGCGAAACTCCGAGATCAGAGGGAGGAGAAGGTGCAAGAAGATTGGAAGAAATTTAAAGAATATTTGAAACAACGTGAAAAGTTAAGATATTTGAAATTGAAATCAGTGGACACTATAGGCAGTAGCATTACAATGTTAGTTTTGTTGTTGTTCAGTCGTTCAGTCGTGTCCAACTCTTCGTGACCCCATGGACCAGAGCACGCCAGGCACGCCTATCCTTCACTGCCTCTCGCAGTTTGGCCAAACTCATGCCAGTCGTGTATAAGAAGTTAAGTTAGTGATATATTTGAATTTCTTTTTCTGTATTTCGGTAAGATTAAGGTATTTTGTATAAGTTTCTCACTAAGGTTTAAGATAAATTGTACAGAGGATTTAAAGTAGTTACAAAGTTACTAAATTATATTTGAAATGAACGCAGAAGAGAGGGCGTGAGGAAGTCCCCCCAATTAAGACTCAAAATAAGATTAAGATAGTTAATTGGGTGTTTTATGTAATTTTTTGATGTTTTGTACCAGTTTTTTTTCTTTGTTTCATTTTTTGCAGTTTGTATATCTTTTTTGTGCTTGTATGTTTGTATTGTTTTATTTATTTGTTGAATTTTGTTTGAAAAACCAATACATTCTTATATATATAAAAAATCAAATAGTACAAGGGGAAAGGTAAAGGGACTCCTGACCATTAGGTCCAGTCGCAGACGACTCTGGGGTTGATGGTACAGTGGGAGCTAGGCTGTGTTAAATACTGCACACACAGTGATCTCATTTCAAGCATGCCTAGGATCCTGGAAAAAGGGTATTGGCTGGTAGGAGCCCTGAACACAAAACACTACTATACTCCCAGGACAGAACGCAGCCTCATATTCTGTCACAAGTCTCACTCGTTTGGAGCTGAATCAGTCCCTCTATGGAGATGGAAGCGGCCTCCCTCGCAGGGCTCTTGTTAAGAATTTCAGGGCTCTCCCTAAATGAAGCCCATCTTAGAAACCCCCAGGTAATAAGCGGGTCACAGGCGAGTCACCCCATAACCCCGCCTGCTGAGACAACCTTGGGAGACAACCCGGCAACACTTCCCGGGTTGGTCTAGATGAGCGCCAGGGCCTTTTCCAACTCTGTGGAAAGCTGAAAGCGTGCAGGGCCTCACCCAGCTCCTCATCCGTCATGGGAAGGTAGTGGTCCACCAGCTGTTCCGATTTCCCCAGCACAGCATCCACACCGCTGGTCACCATCTGCCCCACGGAAGAGCCCATCACTGTGTTGACTCCGCTGGCCACCGCGGACCTGGTCATCTCGACGCCCCCCTGGACCGCCTCCTTGGTCCGATCCACCATCCCGGTTACGGTGCTGGCAACGGCGTCCTTCGCACCCGAGACCGTGCTGCTGATGGCATCCTTGGCTCCCGTCACGGTGGAGGTCACCAGATCTTTGGTGCCCGAAATGATCTAGAGGACAGTTTTGCATGTTTTATCGTTACAGGTAGGTATCCGTGTTGGTCTGCCGTAGTCAAAATAATAAATAATAAAAAATTCCTTCCAGTAGCACCTTAGAGACCAACTAAGTTTGTTCTTGGTATGAGCTTTCGTGTGCATGCACACTTCTTCAGATACACTGAAACAGAAGTCACCAGACCCTTATATATAGTTGGTGATTCTGTTTCAGTGTATCTGAAGAAGTGTGCATGCACATGAAAGCTCATACCAAGAACAAACTTAGTTGGTCTCCAAGGTGCTACTGGAAGGAATTTCTTTACTTCTTATTATGTTTTATCATGTTTTTAATATTCTGCTGGGAGCCGCATACAGAGTGGCTGGGGAAGCCCAGCCAGAGAGGTTGGGTATAAAGAATAAATGGGCGGCCTGATCCAACAGCCAGTCTGACGTTCACAGTTTATTTGCATGCACTAAAAACGAACACCAAGTCCACCGCCCCCCAACCTTAACCTCTCCCTGGGACGCTTCCCTAACTTGTTTAACCCAGCCAGGACGTTGCAGAGTTAACACACGCTGCAGAATTCCCTGGACATATGAAGAGGGAAACAGTCAATCCTGCCCTCCAGTAAGGACATCGCTATTTACCTTATCGGTGGGCTGTTGAAGAATCGGCAGGTTTTCCTCCAGCTTGTCCAGCCCTTTGCAGGCAAACTCGTTGGCTGTTGAAACTGAAAGAGGAGCAATAGTAACAATATCTATATATTAGACGAGAATATATGGAATTGTAATTGTTCAGTTCTTTTGGTGATATAGTCTACTTTTCTTTCCCCCACCCCTTTTCGCATCCTAAAATAAAATAAAATAAAATAAAATAAATATAATTTGTTTGTACCCTGCCCATCTGCCTGGGTTGCTGCAGCCACTCTGGGCAGCTTTCAACATATAAAAACATAGTAAAACATTAAAACATAGTAAAACATTCCGATGTCTTCTAAAGGTTGTGGAGTAACCCAGCTCCTTGATATCTGATGGAAGGGTGTCCCACAGAGGGGACCCCGAGGTCCAGCTCCGAAGGCCTTCTGGCGGTTCCCTCACTGCGAGGTTCCAGGGAACCAGGCGGAGGGCCTTCTCGGTGGTGGCGCCCTCCCACAAGATGTCAAGGAAATAAACAACTATCTGACTTTTAGAAGACATCTGAAGGCAGCCCTGTTTAGGGAAGTTTTTATGTTTGATGTCTTACTGTGTTTAAATTTGCCGGAAGCTGCCCAGAGTGGCTGGGTCAACGCAGCCAGATGGGTGAAATATCAATCATTGTTATCATCCTGGAGTCGGTTTGCTGCCCTGGGCTTCCTTTCAGGATGCAAGTTAAATATACAGGTGAAACTCGAAAAATTAGAATATCGTGGAAAAGTCCATTTATGTAAGCAATTGTTTTCATTAGCTACTGGAGTTTAATATATGAAAATATATGATATCTGAAGAAGTGTGCATGCACATGAAAGCTCATACCAAGAACAAACTTAGTTGGTCTCTAAGGTGCTACTGGAAGGAATTTTCTGTTTTATTTTTTTTTGACTATGGCAGACCAACACGGCTACCTACCTGTGACTTTAATATATGAGATAGACTCATGACATGCAAACGAGATATGTCAAGCCTTTGCTTGTTATAATTGTGATGATTATGGCGTACAGCTGATGAAAACCCCAAAGTTGATTGTTAATTTGGGGTTCTCATCAGCTGTACGCCATAATCATCACAATTATAACAAATAAAGGCTTGACATATCTCGCTTTGCATGTCACGAGTCTATCTCATATATTAGTTTCACCTTTCAAGTTGAATTACTGAAAGAAACGAACCATTCCACGATATCCTAATTTTTCGAGTTTCACCTGTATATTGATAGTGGAGTAAGTCAATGTGTAAAGCACGGGTAGGCAAACTAAGGCCCGGATCCGGCCCAATCGCCTTCTAAATCCGGCCCACAGGCGGTCTGGGAATCAGCATGTTTTCACATGAGTATAATGTGTGCTTACTGAAAGAAATGAACCTTTCCACGATATTCTAATTTTTTCGAGTTTCACCTGCATAAAAGATAATAACTATGTTCTCCAGAGCTTTCAACCAAGCATAGTTGCCAACTCCCTAGGGCCCTAGGTGCTCAAGCACCCACAAAATTCCCCATGAAGGGGCTGGGCACCTACAATTTTTGGTGCCAGGGCCATGCAAGGTAAGGTAAAGGTAGAGGACCCCTGGACGGTTAAGTCCAGTCAAAGTCCAATCAAAGGCGACTATGGGGTTGCAGCGCTCATCTCGCTTTCAGGCCAAGGGAGCTGGCGTTTGTCCACAGACAGCTTTCTGGGTCATGTGGCCAGCAGGACCAAACCGCTTCTGGTGCAACGGGACACTGTGACGGAAACCAGACGCACAGAAATGCCATTTACCTTCCCGCCGGAGTGGTACCTATTTATCTACTTGCACTTGCGTGCTTTCGAACTGCTAGGTGGGCAGGAGCTGGGACAGAGCAACGGGATCTCGCCCCGTCACTGCGGGGATTCGAACCTGCCATCCTTCTGATCGGTAAGCCCAAGAGGTTCGGCGGTTTACCTACGGCCCTGGGCACCCACGGTTGCGGTGCCAAGCTGGCACTCCTGCAACCAAGCATTCGGCGTACCCTGGATTTTAGATCGTAGGTTCATCAAGGCAAGGTCGGCCGTTCGCCTCCAAAACACAGGAGGAGTTCAAAATGCAGCGTTGCTACCAGAGCAAGCAGGACGGCGAAACCCCCACCCCACCCCTCCAGCAACTGGGGAGGCCACTCACTCTGGGGCTCGAGTTTGCTCAAGATGGGCTGAGCGCCGCTGGCAGCTGCCGAAGCGATGGTCTTGACGCCTTTCTCGGCCACGTCGCAGACGGATTTCACATAGGGGTGGCTCTCCTTCGTGGATGTATATGCCGCGGAGACCATGTTGTAGGCAGAACTGACCAGGGGTAGGTTGGCAACCCTGTCCGCTACATTCTGACCAGGATTTTTGGGAGGGAGAAAAAGAATGGAAGATATAAAACGCTAGAATTTATAGAGCTGGCATACCTTTCAGAGAAATTAAAAGACAATCCGAAGGGAAAAATTCATAAAGGAATGGAATGATTTTATACAATATCTTTTTTAAAAAAGGTGCAACGCTAATACAGTTATAATCTTGGAATAGCTCCTGCCTACCAAGAATTGGAACAGCAATAATGAAAATAAATTAAAAGGAAAAGGAAATAGGAAAAGAGCAATATCATGGCCGAGTCATGAAATTATACATATTGAAAACATGTTTAATGTTTAATTTAATGAAGAGTTAAAGTGGGAAGCCCATGGATGAGATAATGTACAAATTCAGCCTTACTGAAGCGAACAGGAGGCTAGAATGAACCTATATTTTTAAAGAGTTTTTGTAATAAAAATATATGGATGAAAATGTATTTGGAATTAGATCTATATGTGTAGGTGTGTTAAATGTGTATTTGTTCTATGTGTATATGTTTGTATATGTAAGTGTGTATTTTGATTAATAATAAAAAAATTAAAAAAAATTAAAAAAAGAAAAGAATGGAAGATATAAACACATATAAAAACTTAGGGCTCTTGCGGGTAACGCTGTTATTTGTTCATCATCCTTTGAGAAATACGAAGAAAGGTATGAAGGGAGATGGAGCAATTTGGAGACTTAGCTGGTTTCTACATAAACGAAGATAGAACTAAAATCTTGCCCCCCCCCATCTGCAAAACAAAATGGGCATTGAGGTGGAGAAAATTTGGCATATTTGGGTATTTGGTTAACACACAAAAACTGCAGCGCTTTCCCAGAACAATTGCATTAAAGTATGGAAAGAGGTGAAACTAGAAAAAGAATGGAAGATATTAACGCAGATACAGCTGGTGAGGGGGTCAGATTGGATGACCCTCGGGGTCCCTTTCCAACTTGATGATTCTACGATTCTGTGAAACCCATCAGTGCTCCCTTTTGCAAAATGTTTCAGGAGAAGGCCACACAGATCGGCTCTTATTTCAGCCTCAAATGTGATTGGGGGGGGGGAGAACCCTGCCTTGAAGCCTCCCCTTCTCCTTTAAACATAGAATCCAGCCCAGAACTGTGTACAAGGCAGGCATGTACTAGGGGAAAGGGCACAATTTTTTTTTAAAAAAAAATGCATATATTTGTAAAAATGACATGCAACGATACATTGCTTGGGATTGGCAGGGAAGAATGGAATTCATATATTTGGGTAAAAATGACATGTATTCCCATTGCTTGGGATTGGCAGGAAATCTCATTCCCATGGGTTTTAATGGGTTTTAATTTATTTATTGCATTTATTTCGTGTGTGGCAATGCAGGAATCTTTTCCCAACGCGGGACTTGAACCCACAACCCTGAGGTTTAAGAGTCTCGTGCTGTACCTACCTGAGATATTGCGGAAGATGGCATCTGGGGCTGAATTGGACCCCCTTGGGCAGGCCCAGACTGATTCTGCAAACCAGAGGTCCCCCCCTCACCTCTCAAAAGCAATAATAGGAAAGGCGTCCTGCAATGAAACAGGGATTCCCTAGCAGCGTGAATCGCACCAGGGACTCTCAGAACCTAAGCGATGGATTCCTGTACTGCTAGGGGTTGGAATAGATGCCCCTTAGGGTCCCTTCTGAATCTATGATTCCACAAGGCTGAAACAAGGGATTCTGCAAACGGAAACTAGCACAAAGGGAGTTTTCCCAATGCCGCCGCAGCCGAAGTCTCCGGCGACGGGTTGTCACAATTCAGTCCGCTTGCAAACAAGCAAATAAATCAAAGCCGATTGTGCAAGCTGGACATTTCACCTCATAAAGTAGGTTGGGGTGAGAGATAGCAATGGGAGCCATGAGTTTCATGACTCAGCGGGACTCGAACTCTGGCCTCTAGTCCACTGGGAGCCTCTGAATGTAGAAGCCAGAAAGGGGGATTAAAGGGCAGTTCAGTTCTTCACAGGGAGCCGCCGAAGTTTGGCACAGCCGCTTGATAAAAGTTGCGAAGAAAGTCAACCAGGGCATTTGAGTATAGCCATATAGGCATGGCGTCCCCCCCGCCCTTGATAAAAGTTGCAGAAAAACTTGAAATTGTGGTCAACCAGGGCAGTGTGGCTCGCAGGTCGATGGGCAGAGGGAAGCCAATTGAGCCGTTACGTGCAGACAGTGATTAGAGCGTCCCGAGTTCGAATCCTGACTCAAGACGGGGCCAGTCACTGTCGTCTCTCGGCCCAGCCGACCTCACAGTGGAACCAATTGTCGTCTATCAACTGCGCAGGGCTACCAAAAGTCACTGTTGGCTACTCAGGCTAATGGTGCTTTAAACTGGAAAAGCTCAGAAGAACTTTAGAAGACACCTCAAGGCAGCCCTCCATAGGGAAGTTTTTTTGATTTTTTCATATTTTATTGTGTTATTGTATACGCCGGGAGCAGCCCAGAGTTGTTGGGGCAACCCAGTCAGATGGACAGGGTCCTAATAATAAAATTATCACACGCACAAAAAATATAAAACGCCAGCTGTGCTTGGAGGCCCCTCAACTGGCAATGCAACAGTACACCAAAATACATTTAAGCACATGATGTGTGTTTAAAACACACGGCTTCTCTTTCTCTCTCTCTCTCTCCCCCAGCAAAGATTCCTGGGAACTGTAGTTTGAAGGAGCTGGGAATTGCAGCTCTTGGGAAGGGAGAGTTAACTGCAGTCCACTGGGTAAAGGTAAAGGTAAAGGGACCCCTGACCGTTACAGTCGCGTCCGACTCTTTGTTGCATCTCGTTTTCTACAGCCGGCGTACAGCTTCCGGGTCATGTGCCAGCATGACTAAGCCGCTTCTGGCGAAACCAGAGCAGTGCACGGAAACACCGTTTACCTTCCCGCCGGAGCGGTACCTATTTATCTGCTTGCACTTTGACGTGTTTTCGAACTGCTAGGTTGGCAGGAGCAGGGACCGAGTGACGGGAGCTCACCCCGCCGTGGAGATTCGAACTGCCAACCTTCTGATCATCAATCCCTAGGCTCTGTGGCTTAACTTGGTATCTCTGGTGACTGACCCGTGCCTCTCAGAAGCCCTCAGGCGGGACGTCAAGATCTGTAACGACACCCCCTTACGTGCTGTTTGTCCCCCCGGCACCAGGGACTCAGGCAAGGCAGCCACATCTGAACATGGCAGGAGCTGGGACCGAGTGACGGGAGCTCACCCTGTCATTGCGGGGATTCGAACCGCCGACCTTCCGATCGGCAAGCCCTAAGCTCTGTGGTTTAGACCACAGCGCCACCCGTGTCCCCTAGTCCGCAGGAGTAATGTGCTTTAAATGTTTGCAGAGGTGCCCTGCTTGTCTATCAATCTAGCTGCCATTGCCAAGTACAATTCAAAGTTTGGGTGCTGACCTTTGCCTCTGGCCAACTTCTAAAATAGGACCACACACTTCTGTTATTTCAGCTTCGCTCTGCCAGAAGGTCAGGCCTGGGGCGGGTGGTGAATGCAATTCCTTGGAAACAGGCCAGTCTGACTTTTGCTCCCGTGCCACTTTGCTGCAATCACACTTAAGCAGGGATTTTGAAACGGCAAGCTCCGAACGCCGTCTCCCGCACGCGTTTCGAACTCTGACCCTCTTGGACCTTGCCCTGGGACGTCGGGAATTTGTGCAAGGATCTGCCAAGTGTGCCGAGGAACCGCTCACCGGCATTTGATGCGGGGGGGGGGGCAGTGTGGTGCGGCGGTCAGAGTGCCCGACTAGGAGACCCGGGTTCAAATCTCGCACTCAAGCCAGGATGCTCGGTGGGAGTCCTTGGGGCCAGGGACCGTCCCTCAGCCAAAATCGGCCTCGGAAGGTTTTCGGGAAGGATAAAAAGCGGGGCACGGAGAGGGAGAGTCGCCGCCTTGTGGTCTTTGGAGAAAACGGAGAAACAGACATGCCAAGTAGAAATTATTAACTATACAAAAACACGAATCGTTGGAAAAAATGAAACCAGCCACTTACTTTCGGGTCTTGTTCCTCGGTTACTGTAGAGGCAGCAGCTTCACTTTCTGCAGACGACATTCTTGCAGCTAAGAAGTAATAAGAAATTCTCTTGAGTCACACATATAAAGATAATCTTGGGGGTAAAATCCAGCACCACAAAGACATTCCCCGGTTGGAGGTCAGGAGATAAGGAAGCCGCATGCGATTAGCAGCTCAGAAGGTCCAGAAGGTCGATTTGGGAATGGGGGAAGGATCAGGTCTGCCTTTGACGCTTACAGGTCTCTTTGCAGAAAGAAAATAAAACACCCGACTCTTTTCCTTGATGGGGAACCAGGTTGTGGGGCTGGATTTGGCTCAAGGTTTCCTAGCGGCAAATCCCCAGAGGGAAAGATGTGCTTTGGAGCCAGGGTGGATAAAAATCAATGTTTAAAAAAAATATGGTTTTTTTAAAATTAAACTGGATTTTTAAAATAAAATGCTTCCGGAGCAAAAATCTTTCTAAAGATTTTCTCTTTAACTTATAGTCCAAAAGCTATTCATGAGAAAATAAGGATCTATCTGTCTTAAGTTCTTCACACGTGCTAAAACTCAGTCTGTTTCTCTTTTTTTTCTTTTTAAATTGTTTAACCACATCGGTTAACAAACATGGATACCTATGTTATAATGTTAGTGTTTTAGTTAAATTGTTTAAATTGTTATGAAGGAAATTAATGTTTTTTTCTCCTTCCAATAAAGTACAGCAGAAAAGTTGTCCAAGTATAAACGGTTAACTTGAGAATTAAACCTCGCAATAATTTCATAATTGCCTGTCTATTCATTTCTAAGAGTATAAGCAAATCAGTAACTTTTGATATAACTTTTAAAAACCACTCTGAAAAAATTAATATTCCAAAAACGAAACCTTCATCTGGTTGGAAATATTAATATTCAAGATCGTTCCAGCAAGAATGAATCTTTCTGTTTAAAAAGAAAAAGAAAAAAAGATTTAAATCAAGTCTTACTGACTGGTGATTTAAATCGATTGGATTTAAATCGTGGTTTAAATCGATTGGATTTAAATCAAATCCAAACTGTTTGCAGCAGAGGTCTTCAACCTGGCACTGGACATTTTTTTAATTTATTTTTTGCAAAATGCCAACTCCCGTTTTCCAGCCTGGCTCTATATGATTTGATTTGAGTACTGAACCTAACACAGACTCCGAATGACAATGGACTAGTTGTGAGCCACTCAGGAGCCTGAGAGGAGCAGAATTGGCTTTGGACGCAGAAGGTCACGAGTTCGATTCCAGCTATCCCCAGTTGTGGCCTCGAACCCTGGGGAGTTGATGCCATTTGGTGTCGTAAGACCCAATGGCCTGACTCAAGGCTCCTGAGAATAATTTGCTTTCAGGAGGTGGGCTGGCTTGGCAAACAACCTCTAACTCAGAAGTTCTTTGTTTGGCAAGACAAAAGCCATACGTCTAGATAACTACCCTTGCCACATTTTTCTGGGATGGGAAGGACTGCAACAGTGCAACCTTCACCCAAAAAGATAACTTTTGCAAGACTCCCCACAATTTACTCAAGCAGAGCTGTTTCGACACCAAACACACTTTTCTTTGGAGAGACAAAACCCGTCACAGTTGTCTTAAGATGAACCGGATAGCGAACGTTGAACAAAGCAATTGTAGCCACCTCCATTGTCCAGCCCAGACACTGAGGTCCAGCTCCGAGGGTCTTCTGGCGGTTCCCACCCTGCGAGAAGTGAGGTTGCAGGGAACCAGGCAGAGGGCCTTCTCGGTGGTGGCGCCCTCCCGCCAGATGTCAAGGAAATAAACAACTACAGTGGTACCTCGGTTTAAGAACAGTCCTGTTTACGAACGATTCGGTTTACGAACTCTGCAAAACCGGAAACAGTGTCTTGGTTTGTGAACTTTACCTCGGTCTAAGAACAGAGTCCGAACGGTGGAAGGGCACCGGCGGCGGGAGGTCACATTAGGGAAAGCGCGCCATGGTTTCGGTTTAAGAACGGACTTCTGGAACGGATTAAGTTCGTAAACCGAGGTACCACTGTATCATAAGCTCTAGCACAGGGGTGGCCAACTCCCAAGAGACTGCGATCTACTCTCAGAATTAAAAACTGGCAGTGACCTACCCCCGTTTTTTGGGGGGTTCAGGTCAAAGTTGTTGAGCTTATTCAGGGAGGACGGAAACCCTGTTTTGGGGGAGTTCGAGGCTAAGCTGTTGGCCATTTTTAGGGAGAGAGGGGAACAGCCACTCAACCAACAGATCACTGGGGAAACAAACAAGCTCCGTGAGTAAACTCCGTCTTCTGTTCTGCAAATCGTGCAACCATGGAGGGCGCGGCGAGGGGGCCGGATTCTATTTTGCCAAGGCTAAGAAAAGGGACCCAGCGACCGACCGACCGCGATCTACCCAAACCTCCCGGGGATCTACCAGTAGACCGCGATCAACCTGTTGGACATCCCTGCGAGTCTAGCGCATGTTCAGGGATATACTCCTATCTTATTCCACGCTTGGATCTCTGTCGGCTTCCAGGCTGTCGCTATTTGGGGTAGGATTCAGTGGCGCAGTGGCAAGCTCAAGTTGCACAGTTCGGAAAGTGCAAGGCGACGCCAGGCGGCGGCTCTCGTCTAACCCCCTCGCAAACAAATTGGAAGGAAATGCTCGGTAAACGTCATCCGGACAAGCCTGTGGCTAATAATAATATTAACAACAACAATAATAATAATTTATTACTCATACCCCACCCCCATCTGGCTGGGCCTCCCCAGCCACTCTGGGCGGCTTCCAACAGGATATTAAAAACGCAAGGTCTCATTCCAGGTCAGTTGAGAGCACTATCCTTCCTTGGGGGTTTTTAGGGAGAGGTCGGGCGGCCATCTGCCAGGGATGCTTCGGTTCAGATTCCTGCATTCCAGGGGGTTGGACTAGATGACCGTTGGGGGGTCCCCTTCCAACTCTAAAATTCTGTCTGCGAAACGAGGACTTTTTTTAATTCTTTGCCTCTACTTTACACTTTAAGCCCTACTCATTCATTTCCCCCCCCCAATACTGAAAGCACATTTAAAACCTAACCCCCAAAATATCGGGGTATGCTGGTGACTGTAGCTCTATATATGAGCGACCGGCTACAGTTCCCAGCATTACGCGGGGGCATGGAAATGCGATTTAAGCACACTTCGGGTAAGCAAGCTTTACATCCCTAGACTTTGTGATAATAATAATAAAAATAATAATAATAAATAAAAAGCTTGCCGTCACTGCAAAACTTGCGGTAGGCAGCTAAGTATTTCAAATCCTGTTTTTTTAAATTTAATTTTTATTAATTCATTTTGTTTAACAAACATAGAGAAAAAAGTAACAAAATATTACAACTGCTATTATATATTAAAAAAATAAAATTTAACATCCCACATAGTTGTATCTGTGTCTTATTGTTCATATCTTAAGAGAAAACTAAAAGAAAAAAAATTAGGAAAAAAAAAATTCTAAGTATTTCAAATCCAGCTACAGCCCTACAAATACAGACTCAGAGATAATACTAAGCATTAAAAGAAGAGATGAATAGTGAAAGCGTTGCTGTCTTAAGTATCTGACCAGAATTGAGAAAGAAACAAAGACGCTACAAAGTCTTTTAACTCACCTGATGGGTCCTACAGAGTCTCAGCTCCAGCAACTGTAAGGGGCTCGCCCGCACCCACCTCCTAATATACTCCGGAGTCACTCCCCTTCCTCGCCGTCTGCAAACAGGCATCATGTGAACTCCGGAATGTGGGTGGGGCCGGAGGCAAAGGGTTGGGGGAGAAGGCGATTTCCACTCTCTCCCCCCCCCTTCCAGTTCCGGAAAGTTTGATTCAAAACGAGCGAAGAGAAGCGAAGTGAAGTGAAGCTCCACCCCCGCTGGAGGAAGCGAAAGTGGAAGCGGGCGAATTCTCCGTAGCAGCTTTCTTCCCGCACTGGCAGGCAGAAATCCAACCGGTGCAGAAAATAGTAGGAAAAACGACAACTCAGGCCACAATGATGATTCAAAAGTTTTTCAAAAGTTTTTCAAGTCTCTTATGAATAGATTAAAGTTTATATCCCAGGTGAAATTAAATGTGTCAGGACAAGGCCCTTTTTCGGTGATTCTTCTTCAGCTAATAGAGAGTCTTAAGGTCGATGTGTACTGGTTGCTTAGAGACCAAAATGGTGCCTTGTCCTGGCACATTAATTTCACCTGGTATATAAACTTTAAGAAATAAATCTATTTCTTAAAAACTTGAATCAATTGAATCATTACTGTGGCCTGAACTCTCGTTTTTCTACTATTTTCTGCAAAACTTCTATCAAGAACTCCAACTTTTTAAAAACAAAATAAAAAATTCCTTCCAGTAGCACCTTAGAGACCAACTAAGTTTGTTCTTGGTATGAGCTTTCGTGTGCATGCACACTTCTTCAGATATCTTCAGGTATTCAGATATTCAGGTATCTGAAGAAGTGTGCATGCACACGAAAGCTCATACCAAGAACAAACTTAGTTGGTCTCTAAGGTGCTACTGGAAGGAATTTTTTATTTTATTTTGTTTTGACTATGGCAGACCAACACGGCTACCTACCTGTAACTCCCAACTTTTAGAAATCCAACCAGGGCAGCAAACCCCTCGCAGCTTCATTTTCTTGGGGGCGGGTGGGTTCCCAGCCCGCTAAATGACACAGCATTGCTCTCGTTCCCTCCTGGTGTAAAATCAATTTTTTTAAAAAACGGTTCCTGATACAACTGTGAAGCTGATTAGCGAAGTGAGTGGAGAATCTTAGTTTGCAATCCTATGCGTCTTCCTTTAATTTAGAGTAAGCCCTGTTGGGATTCCTTGGGTCTGGAAGCCCGCCATGGCTGCGAGAGAGGCCATAGCCGGCACAATTTCCCTAGGAGTAGCTCCCCGCTTGGAAAACAGTGAAGACTTACTTCTGAGTAAACGTGCTTATGATTCGGGTGGAAACTGCGACTCTCGAGTCTGCCCAGAGACACAGATAAATTGTGGAGTGCAGGGAATTGTGGGAAGCGCCACTCCACTCTGCTTATGCTCAGAGACAACCTTCTTTTATAGCATTCCTTTTTACCCTGGAGAGAACTCCCGGTGCTAGTGTTCAAGTGTGGCATCTTACAGCACTGCTGGCAGAAATCCCACAGGTGCAGAGGCTGTGATAGGGAAGGAAACTTCAAATGCCAAGTTTGTGTATAAAAAGGTAAAGGGACCCCTGACCGTTAGGTCCGGTCGCGGATGACTCTGGGGTTGCGGCGCTCATCTCGCTTTACTGGCCGAGGGAGCCGGCGTACAGCTTCCGGGTCATGTGGCCAGCATGACTAAGCCGCTTCTGGCAAACCAGAGCAGCGCATGGAAACGCCGTTTACCTTCCCGCCGGAGTGGTACCTATTTATCTACTTGCACTTTTGGGTGTGCTTTCGAACTGCTAGGTGGGCAGGAGCAGGGACCGAGCAATGGGAGCCAGCATGACAAAGCCACTTCTGGCGAACCAGAGCAGATGGGCATTGTAAAAATTAAAATTTTATTATTATGATTTATTATGCTCAGGTTCTGTTTCCTGGTTTCCTACAGGCATCTGTCCGGCCACTATGAGAACAGTGGCTGCTAGTCATGACGTCTGTGAGCCATGTCCAAGATCGGAGGCAGCAGGTCTCCGAATATCAGGAACCAGGAGCAGGAGAATACATCAGTATGCTCAGGTCTCAGCTACGGGCTTCCCATGGAGGCGTTTGCTTGGACACTGTGTGGAACATGATGTTGTACATTTCCTTGATTCAAAGTAAGCCACTCATCATCATCATCATCATCATCATATCTAGCTGCCGCATTCTGGATTAGTTGCGGTTTCCGGGTCACCTTCAAAGGTAGCCCCACGTAGAGCGCATGGCAGTAGTCCAAGCGGGAGATAACCAAAGCATGGGCCACTATGGAGAGGCAGTCTGCGGGCAGGTAGGATCTCATCCTGCATACCAGATGGAGCTTGTAGACCAGGGGTCCCCAAACTAAGGCCCAGGGGCCGGATGCGGCCCAATCGCCTTCTAAATGCGGCCCGCGGGTGGCCCGGGAATCAGCATGTTTTTACACGAGTAGAATGTGTACTTTTGTTTAAAATGCACCTGCGAGTTACAGGTGAAACTCAAAAAAATAGAATATCGTGGAAAAGTCCATTTATGTAAGCAATTGTTTTCATTAGCTACTGGAGTTTAATATATGAGATAGACTCATGACATGCAAAGCGAGATATGTCAAGCCTTTGTTTGTTATAATTGTGATGATTATGGCGTACAGCTGATGAAAACCCCAAAGTTGAAATTGTTAATTTGGGGTTCTCATCAGCTGTACGCCATAATCATCACAATTATAACAAATAAAGGCTTGACATATCTCACTTTGCATGTCATGAGTCTATCTCATATATTAGTTTCACCTTTTAAGTTGAATTACTGAAAGAAATGAACCTTTCCCTGATATTCTAATTTTTCGAGTTTCACCTGTATTTGTGGAGCATAGGAATTCATTCATATATTTTTTTCAAAATATAGTCCGGCCCCCCCACATGATCTGAGTGACGGTGGATCGGACCACGGCTGAAAAAGTTTGCTGACCCCGTTGTAGACCCCTGGACACAGAATTAACCTGCGCCTTCATGGACAGCTGGTGAGTCCAAAATGACTCCCAGGCTGCGCACCTGGTCCTTCAGGGGCACAGTTGCCCCATTCAGGACCAGGGAGTCCTAAACACCTGCCCACCCCGTCCCCCAGAAACTGTATTTCTGTCTTGTCAGGATTCAACCTCAATCTGTTAGCCGCCATCCATCCTGCAACTGCCTCCAGGCACTCACACAGGACCTTCACTGGTTCTGATTTAAAGGAGATGTAGAGCTGGGTATCATCCGCATATTGTTGGACACCCAGCCCAAACCCCCTGATGATCAACACTCATCCTCTAACACCACTTTCTGAACACAGCCCAGGAGGAAGGAAAGGAACCAAAGTTTTCCCCCAACTCCTCTGGACAGTCCAGGAGACCCTGGTCGATGGTATCAAAAACCGCTGAGAGGTCCACAGCTCAAAAGAAGTCATTTCTTTATTCTGGAAGAAAAACAATTCTACAGAGGTACAAAAAACGTTAGCGGCACTTCAGAAGTCAGGCTGGATTTCTCGGGGCCGGCGTTGATTCAGGGCTCATTCAAAGTTCCTCTTGACCTGCACTCGGACAGTTCCAAGTGGCTGCCTCCTTGTCCTCCTTTTCCCAGGAAAACACAACACAAACGCTGCTCTTCTTTGGATCAAAATAGGAACAAACAGCAACCCACTGGAAACCTGAATGGCTGTTTGCTCTGAATGAGCACTAAAGAGCAGTGGCAGGAATAGAGGAATTGTGGCGAAGCCCTCAGTTACAAAAGGCAGGCCACCATCGGAGGCTACGCGAGATTCATGCTGGAACCACATTAAGAGCTGATGTGGTGGGGTCTTTAATTCTGCAGCATGCGAAGAGTCTCAAACCTCTACTGACACCCCCATGGCACTGGGAAGAAACTTGAGAAAATGAGGAGGCGGGCAGGGAGGAGAAATATTGTCAAAATCTGAAAGCCACAACAGGGTAGGCCAGAGTGAACGAGGAGACAATTTCACTAATAGTTAAAACACTAGTTCAAACCTATGTTTTGGGATTTCCTGAATGTTCGCTTTCGATGTCCTAGAAAACCAAGATTTACAGGGCACACGTGGATAGCTCAGTCGATATGGCACAAGACCCCCTAATCCCAGGGGTCGTGGGTTCGAGTACCACGTTGGGCAAAAGTTTCCTGCGTTGCAGGGGGCTGGGCTAGAGGACCCCCGTGGGTCCCTTCCAACTCTACAATTCCGTGTTAGATGATGGCCAATGTTAGTCTTACTCAAGAGTAGACTAGCTGAAAATAACGCCCAGGGCTCACTTGGCTCCAGTCGTTTCAACAGGTTTGCAGTCAAGTCAGCCCTACTCGGAAGTAGAACCGTGACAGGCTGGGCATGGGTCTACTCTTGAGTAGGGCCAGCAGTAGATGCAACCTATTTTTTCGGACAGTTAATTTCAATCGGTCAACTCTTGAGTAGAACTTAGCTTGAGAAAACCATTTCTCTCTCCCCCCCTTTTTAAATAGTAAATTCCAAAAATTCTCCTTCCATTTCAAAATTTCAGAGTTCTGAGCTATTTGTGTGGGATTTTAAATGCCCCTAAGTGGTAGCAGTGGGGGGAATAAGACAATATTCTCTTTATAGAGGATGGGGGATGTGTTTGTAAAACACACAAAGCGGCTCACCGTTCAGACCAATTTTTGTTGTTGCCGCCGCCACCATTCAGCATTCCAAAAAGGCACATCTAAATTACAACAGGCGCTGTTTGAACCTCTGCTCACCCAGAAACCCCTGGGAACTGTAGTTCTGCAAAAAAGAAAATCAAAAAGCACCAGGTCTTTGAGACGGGGAACGAGGAACCTATGGTCCTCCAGATGTTCCTGGGCTGCTGGGAGCTGAGAGCCACAACATCTGGAGGGCTACAGGTTCTGCATTCTCGACTTTCCTGCAATACTACGGTTCCCAAGGATTCTCTGCAGCCAACGCAGATTTTCGAAACGCACAGCACAGAAGCTCTACAGTTCCTTCTCCAGCTCGGAGGGCTCCTTCTGCGGGCTCTTAGGCTTTTCGCCGGGTTCTTCCTGGGCCTGGGAGCCAACTCCCTCTGTCTCCTCGCCATCGGCCCGCGGCACATCTGGAAGCTCCACCAGGTTGGGGGCAAAGGGCCCCACCAGCCACGGCAGGGGGACGTTCTGCACCACGTAGTCCAACATCTCATCCATCGAGCCGCGCGCCTTGGCGATCTTCTCACGGCTCTGGCTCAGGAGGGTGGTCGGCACGTCCTGGAACGAGCGAGCCCCGGAGAAGGCCGAGTGGAGACCCTCCACAGTGTGGCGGACCTGTTGGACTTTGTCCTGGATGCCGGCGGGAAGGCCTTGAACGCTGGACATGAGGGTCACGCAGGAGAGTTGCAGCTGCTGGGTGAGGCCCCGGAGCATGGCCAGAGAGCGGGATTCCACCTAGGAGACACAAGGAACCGCGTTGGCAACCTCGCGCAACGTCCCCCACCCCATATAGAAACCGGTGTTGCTTCCACCTCAAGAGGGACTAGAACCTTGGCCTTTGACCAAAATCTACCTTGGTTCTCAAACACCAAAAACCCGGAAGTAAGTTTTCCGGTTTTCAAACGTTTGTAGGAAGCCGAATGTCCGATGCGGCTGTCGGCTATTGTTTCCGGGAAGCTTGCACCAATCAGAAGCTGCGCTTGGGTTTTTGACCATTTCGGAAGTCAAACGGACTTCCGGAACGGATTAAGTTTGGCGCTCTTGTTTTTGCTGTTTATTTTCCGTTTTTGTTTATGTGGCTTTTTTGGTTAGTTTCTTTTTGTGACTGTGTGGAGCCAATTCAGCTATTGATGGTGTGACCGTGGAAAAGGATAAAAAGCCCGCCCCTCCCCCATCCAAACAATGACTATCATCAGCGCAGGTAAGAAAAAAAATATAATTTTGATTTTTATCATTTACAATGCTGTCTTTATTTATTTTATAGCACAGTACACTGTTTATTGCTTTCATTTTATGGACCAATGGTCTCGTTAAGATAGTAAAATCCACGTTCAATTGCTGTTCTAGGGGTTGTTTTTAAAAGCCTGGAACGGATTAATCCGTTTTGCAATACTTTCTAGGGGAAAGAAGTGCGCCTTGGTTTTGGAACGCTTTGGTTTTGGAACGGACTTCCGGAACGGATTAAGTTTGAGAACCAAGGTACCACTGTATTTTGAAAAACAAACAGGGAAGGAGTTGGAATCTGCAAGTAGCCTGGGAGCTCACAGCCCGTGATCCCAACCGAGTAATGTGTATACAGTGCTACCTCTGGTTAAGTACTTAATTCGTTCCGGAGGTCCGTTCTTAACCTGAAACTGTTCTTAACCTGAAGCACCGCTTTAGCTAATGGGGCCTCCTGCTGCCGCTGGGCCGCCAGAGCACGATTTCTGTTCTTATCCTGAAGCAAAGTTCTTCACCTGAAGCCTTATTTCTGGGTTAGCGGAGTCTGCAACTGGTCATTTGTTTTTTAGAAGGGGCTGATCTCCCCACCCACCTGCCCGCCCCCCCTGAGAGAAAGGGAGGAGCTACCTCTGGCCGCACCAAGGAGTGCTGTGGCTCATCGCTCTGAGCTTGCTTCTGGTTCCATTCCAGCCACATCTGATGTAGCTTTTCCTGGCCGCCCTGTAGCTTGTTGTCCACTCCCTGTTTGACATGTTCCATCTGACAAGGGACAAGAAAGGGTCGGAGGGGAACCGCACCAGAAGCTTGCTTTTCTTTTTGTTTAAAAATAATTTTTTAAAAAAACCAGTCGTTCTCCTGCACCTGCTATAGCCTATAGGTCAAGAAGAACTCTTTGGCTCTTGAGATGGCGTTGGACTACAAATCCCATCAGCCTCGGCAAGCACGGCCAATGGCAGCTGTAGTTCTGCAACATCTGGAGGGCAACAGGTTCCCCTGCACCTTATATAGAATCATGGAGTTGGGCGGAACCCCACAGATCATCCATCTCAAAAGGTTTCACTCTGGCAAATGCGGCAGATTGAACCTGCAACCTTGGCGCTCTGAGTTATGCATAGACAAGTCCTGATGTGGGCGGAGAATTGTCTTATGCCTCCATGCAATGCAGCCATTGCTTACCAACTCCAACATCTCTGCCGTCCATGCGGTTGTTTTCACCAGGGTCCTCAAACATCGCCTGCTTAAATCTCACTCCGTCCCTCCCCCAGTGCACATGCCATCCCGCCAAGCCCTGAACCTCCATCCCCAACCCACTGTGGTGCCCCCTGAAAGTGGACAGAGGAGAGCTTCTCTCCCTCTCTCATATCTGACAACTGAACTGTGGAACTCCCGGCCACAGGAGGCCGCAACAGCCAGCATCTTGGGTGGCTTTAAAAGAGGGTTGTGGACAGGATGGGACAAATTCATGGACCAGAAGGCTATCGACGGATCCTGGGGAATCAGGCTTGTGCCCTGCTTGCTGGATTCCCAGAAGAATCTGGGTGATCACTAGACCACTGGCCTGTTCTGGCAAACTCTATGCCCTAGATCCCTTGTGTCTTCTACCCATTCAACCCAACCCCTCTAATCGTTTGCCAACATTACATTGCCGGAACCTTCACCCTGGGCAGCTGAAATGTGCCTTACGTGACGTCATAGCAGCTCAGCCAATGGCAGGCAAAGGGCACTTCTCAAGCTGTAAACCACTATTATTTATTAAGTTCATAGGGTGGTTTACAACATAACCCCCCCCAAAAAAGACACAATAGCAAAATATCCCAATAAACCACATGTCCGCCACCCCAGACATAAGCAGTCCCAGCCCAGGATTAGAAATAAAAGGCTCTGGATCTGCTCTCGGGGCATTCTTACCAGCTCGATGGTTTGGTGGAGCTGGGCGAGGGCATCTTGTGTGCTCTGCTTGGCATCCCTCAGCTTGCCCAGAGAGTGCTGGTAGGCTCGGTGGCGGAGTTTGGACGAGAGAGACCCCAGGCGCACAAAGTAGCTCCTTTGCTCCTTCTGCTGCTCCACAGTGGCAATTTCAAAACCCTCCACAGAGGTAGCGAGTTCAGCTAGGAATGAGAGAGGGGTGGTGGTTACGGTTGTGTTAAAGGTCTAAGTTCCATATGCATAAAACGCTGCGTTTGAATGCCTAGTACTTAAAGTGCTATGCACAGAAGTTTGCACCAGACGGGAGGTTTCACTCTGGCAAATGCGGCAAAAATGGTTGGATGTTTCCATTTCAATCTTTAGCAGTGGCACTTTAGCTGGCGTACAGCTTCCAGGTCATGTGGCCAGCATGATTAAGCCGCTTCTGGCGAACCAGAGCAGCGCACGGAAACGCCGTTTACCTTCCTGCCGGAGTGGTACCTATTTATCTACTTGCACTTGATGTGCTTTCGAACTGCTAGGTTGGCAGGAGCAGGGACCGAGCAACGGGAGCTCACCCCGTCATTGCGGGGATTCGAACCGCCGACCTTCTGATCGGCAAGCCCTAGGCTCTGTGGTTTAACCCACAGTGCCACCCGCATCCCCGCTTTGATCTATGGGCTACTACTAAAACGAGGCTGCATTTTAAACTGCATTTTAAACTGTATTCTAACTCATATTTTAATCAGTTACAGGTAGGTAGCCGTGTTGGTCTGCCATAGTCAAAACAAAATAAAATAAAAAATTCCTTCCAGTAGCACCTTAGGGACCAACTAAGTTTGTTCTTGGTATGAGCTTTCGTGTGCATGCACACAACTGTTTGGTTTTTTTTTTTTTAAATGTTTTTACATACATATTCTTTTTTTTGACCGATAGTCAGAAGAAACATTTCTCAATACAAAATTATACAACTAAAAAAAACAAAACATCAGAATAATACACAAACAAAATAGAACAGCACTAGTAATCCTTATACAGAAAAACTACATCAAGGCATTCGATTTTACGCTTCCGACACTTGAGTGCCAGGAAGAGGAATTTAGCCACAGATAAGGCCGTTTTCCCAGTGGGCTTATCCAGCAGATATGCAACCTGCCTTTCTCTTGATCGAAAACTAAACTGGGATAGATATGGGGCTATGAGATATTGCCTTAAATCATTATAAAAGGGACAACTCAGTAGAATGTGTTCTGTTGATTCTACCTCTCCTAAAGCACAATGGCACGTTCTCCTGACCATATGGAACTCCTCTAAATCTTCCCCTCAAAACCGGAAAATGTTTTTACTGTACTTATATTTAGCGTTAGCTGCCCTGAGCCCGGTCTTGGCTGGGGAGGGCGGGGTATAAATAAAAATTATTATTTATTATTATTATTATTAATGATACGAATAAAGGAATCTCCTTAACAAAGACGATACCTACCCAGTTCTTTGTCCGTCATCGGGAGATAGTGGTCCACCAGCTTTTCGGACTTGCCCAGCACCACATCCATGCCAGTGGCCACCATTTGACCCACTCTGGACCCCAGGACGGTGTTCACACTGCCAGCCACCACCGATCTGGTCATCTCCATGCCACCGTGTACAGCCCCCTTGGCCATTTCCACCACCCCGCTCATGCCTCCGGCGACAGCATCCTTCGCCCCGTTGAGGGTACCGGAGACAGTGTCCCGGGCTCCGGTCACTTTGGTAGAGACCAGCTCCTTCGTGTCTGCGACCACCTGGAAAATTGTGAGCAAAATGCTATGCACCCAAGTTTGCACCAGACGGGAGGTTTCACTCTGGCAAATGCGGCAGAAATGCTTGGGTGCTTCCATTTCAATCTTTAGCAGTGGCGCACAGTGGGTTGCTAGCGTCCAGGGTAAGGCAAGTATTGTGGCCACTAACATGTGGGGAGAAGAAATCTTTCGTTTTAGGGATCAGTGGTCTGTCTACACTGATTGGCAGCAACCCACCATGGTTTTAGGGAGCCTGGGACTGAACTTTCTGCATTCAACGGAGATAATGTACCACTGAGCGGGGCATGTCGGGAAAGAAGAAGAAGAAAATTACTAACCTTCTCTGACGGCTGTTGCAGAATAGGCAGTTTCTCTTCCAATTTGTCCAACCCTTTGCAAGCATACTCATTGGCCGTTGCAACTAAACAGACACAGAGATTATATCGCTAGCTTCCAAAAACCAGCGATGTGGGGACAGGACAACTCAGGAAAGCATGAATGAAGGCCATCTTGGCAGCAGTGGCCAGGGAACTGCTTCTTTTGGGATTTCCGGTAAAGGTTTGCATTGCCAAGCTGCTAGTCCTCATGGGTACCCAATGCCTAGTGAAAGCCAAGAATCCAGAGAGCTGGCTGAATAAGGTTTTGGTCCAGAACTGGGGGCCTGCTGGGAGAGGACAGTCTGTGTGTCGTCCCCCCCACGACCCTACTTTGTTCAACATCTGAAGAATGTAAAGGTTTGTTTGGGGAGACCGGTGGACCCCCCAGAAGTTGTGGGACTCCAGCTCCCATGAGCCCCCAATGGCCAAGGAGAATGGGAGTTGTAGTTCAGCTGCAACAAAGGCACTGCCTGGTTGAGGGTTCTGGAATCCCTTCGTCTTAGCGATTGTTTTGCTTTTTCTGCAGGCGGCGGTCACAGCCACACCACAGATTCAGTGCATGTTCCTGAGAACCCTGTGAACTGTAGCTTGTTAAGGTGCTGTGGGTCGTGCCCTGTGAGGGCAAACTACAGTTCCCAGGGTTTGGGGAGGGGAGAGTCCTGCGCTTAAAATGCACAGTTTGGAGGTGACCCAAAAGACCCTGTTTTTAAAGTCACATCCACACCATACATCTACAGGATCGCAGATATGTAGTTGGGTGAGGCCACAAGTGTCATCTAGTCTGACCTCCTGCAACACCGTAGGTGGGGCTCGAACCTACGACCCTGGGATTAAGAGTCTCATTCTCTACCAAATGAGTTATCCAGAAATGGAGGATAGCTGCTGCTTGTTCTGTGCCGCCCCCCAAATGATTTTGGGAACTGTAGTTTGCCAGGGTCGTGATGCAAGAAGCAAACTACAGTTCCCGGGATTCTCTGGGGAAAGTTCTGTTTTTTTAAATGCACGGTATGGGTGTGACCTACGAGATCCTGGCTTTTATGTCACGCCATGCGCCGAAAACATATTCAAAGCATGCGACTCCCTTCCCCTGCCAAAGAATCCTGGGAACCATAGTTTGCCAGCGGAGAGGTGCAAACTACAGTTCCCAGAATCATCTGGGGGGTGGGGGAGAGCCCTTTGCTTTAAGCATACAGCGAGGAGGCAAGGAGACGTGTCCGTTTCTCAACCTCGACGCACACAACAAAGCAGAAATTCGACAGCGTCACCCACTCTGAGGCTCCAGCTTGGTCAGGAGAGGGTGGGCGCCGCCGACAGCCGCCGCTGTGAGGGTCTTCACGCTCTTCTCTGCCACGTCGCAAACGGACTTGAGGTAGGGGTGGGTCTCTTTTGTGGAGGCGTAAGCCGAGGAGACCATGTTGAAGGTCGAGCTGACCAGCGGGAGGCTGACCACACGACTGACCACATTCTACCAGGGCAGGAGAGAAAGAGAAGAAGAATTATTATCCCTTGGTTCTCAAACGCCTTGGTTCCCAAATGCCGAAAACCCGGAAGTAAGTTTTCCGGTTTTCAAACGTTTGTCGGAAGCCGAACGTCCGATGCAGCTGTCGGCTATTGTTTCCAGGGTGCCTGCACCAATCAGAAGCTGCGCCTCGGTTTCCGAACATTTCGGAAGTCAAACGGACTTCCGGAACGGATTAAGTTTGGCGCTTTTGTTTTGGGAAGTTTTTAACCTGTGATATTTTAAATGTATTTTCATAACTGTTGGAGGCCGCCCAGAGTGGCTGGGGGGACCCAGCCAGATGGGCGAGGTACAAATAATAAATTATTATTATTATTATTATTATTATTATTATTATTATTATTATTATGCGTTTTTGTTTTTGAGGCTTTTTCGCTTCATTTGTTTTTGCAACTGTGCGGAACCCACTTCAGCTACTGATGGATTGATTGTGTGACTGCGGAAATGGATAAGATCCCCACCATCCAAACAACGACTATCATCAGCGCAGGTAAGAAAACGTTTTCATTTTTTATCCTCTTCAGTACCGTCTTATTTATTTTATGGTACAGTACGATCACTGCTTTCATTTTATGGATCAATGGTCTCGTTAAGATAGTAAAATTCATGTTAAATTACTGTTTTAGGGGTTGTTTTTTAAAAAGCCTGGAACGGAGTTTTGCATTCCTTTCTATGGGAAAGCGCGCCTTGGTTTCGGAACGCTTTGGTTTTGGAACCGACTTCCGGAGCGGATCGAGAACCAAGGTACCTCATTTTCCCCCAAGGAGCTCAAAGCAACGTAGTATCCTCCCAACCCCCCCACCCCATCTTCACAACACCCCTGCGAGGTAGGTCGGGCTGAGAGACAGCGACTGGCCCCCCAAGGTCACCCCGCGAGCTTCAGGACTGAGTGGCTATTTCAACCCGGATCTCCCAGGTCCCAGTCCGACTCTCTCACCCCTACAAGGGGCAGCTGTGTAGATCAAGCAGGTAAATAAAGTGGGGGGAGAGGGAACAAAATGTCACTTAGAGAAAGATCTGAAATGTCACCCCGCACCTCGAATCTGTTTTATTCTGGCTTGTTGTATTTGAGGTTTTCGTGTCCTGCAAACCGCTTTGAGGTGTCTCTCCCCCCCCTTTAAAATATAAAGCGATGCAGAAATGCAACGCGTAATGAAAATAATAAACTCCACGGGGGGGGGAGGCGCTTAGATATTCCATTGCTGCAACCGCAACCTCGGTTTAAAGTTGCCTTTTGGAGATTAGCTTATGTATCTGTGTTTCGAACGTCGCTGAGGAAACTGGACAAACAAAATGGGGAGGGCTGCAAATATTAATTTTGCCTCTGTGTAGTGGGGTGTTTTCTACACACAACCCTTTTCTGCCCTCCACCCAGAGAATAATTATGTGAACGTAAAGGTAAAGGGACCCCTGACCATTAGGTCCAGTCGTGTCCGACTCTGGGGTTGCGGCGCTCATCTCGCTTTACTGGCCGAGGGAGCCGGCGTACAGCTTCCGGGTCATGTGGCCAGCATGACTAAGCCGCTTCTGGCGAACCAGAGCAGCGCACGGAAACGCCGTTTACCTTCCCGCCGGAGCGGTACCTATTTATCTACTTGCACTTTGACGTGCTTTCGAACTGCTAGGTGGGCAGGAGCAGGGACCGAACAACGGGAGCTCACCCCATCGCGGGGATTCGAACCGCCGACCTTCTGATCGGCAAGCCCTAGGCTCTGTGGTTTAACCCACAGCGCCACCCGTGCCCCTATGTGAACGTAGCCAAGAACATTTTCCAAGGTGGCAGCGGTCTGGGGGGCAGGAGTATCACTGTAAAAAGTTCCACCCTCTCTCCAAAAATGAAAAATTTAAAAAGGAAGAATGCAAATGCTTCCCATCTCCTACCTGAAATCGAGGGGCACAGGTATTTGGCCATGGAGACAGAAGGGGCAGATCGGGGCCCAGAAACCGCCAGCGGCCAACACCCAGCTTTTGGGGTGGAGGGACTCACCCCCCCCCCACATACCTGCTGATCAGTCTCTTGGTTTTCGGGAGCCGTTTTGCTCACGGGGCTTCCTTCCGACGTCATGGCACGGCTAAAAGAGAAGAGGAGGAAGCTGTCAGGAGAGGCAGGAGGGGGAGGGACGACCCCGCTTCTGCCCCACAATGGCCAGTTAACTTATGGAACTCCCCGACACATGATACGCTGAGGGACGATCATTGTTGTTGTTGTTTTAAGGGCCGTACAGATTCATGGAGGATGGTTCTATCGACAGCTCTGATTTACTGAAATGGAAACTGCATTAAGACAGCTTCCACAAATTTGTGCAATCCTCTTTTAAGCGGGTGGCTGTCGCTGTGTCTTAAAACTTTAAGCCTACGTTGGTCCCTGGATGCTCGGCAGATAAGCGAAACCTCCCATTGTTTCAAATCCCAATAATCGGATGAGAAACAATGGTTCCCGCGTTACAGCGTGAACAGAAACCAGTCCGTCCCAGTTTGTTGGGTCACGCTGTATTTGTTGCTTAAGCAAACCAACAGCTCTGTGGCAATGGAAACACACGCTGCTCTCTAATTCCTGGCAAACAGCACAACCTAACCCATTCTCCAGACTTGAAACTCAGGTTTCTTCCATTATGGGGCTCAAACAGATATTGGGAAATGATTTATAATGAATTGAAAAATATATATTTAAATTTAGTTCCCCTCCCCCAAGTCCTTTTCGTTGGGAATAAGCCAGATAGAAATTTTCCCAGGTGCCCAAAAAGTTTATTTATGTATGCAGTAACAGCGGCCCGTGTTCTGTTAGCCCAGAAATGGAGGGTGAGCAAAGTCCCATGTGAAGAGGATTCGCAACTTAAGATGTTAGAATATTCAAAACTTGCAGGCTGAAAACACAAAATAAAAGAGCGAGAAGAACATATATTTAAAGAAGAGTGGAAAATATCTATTGCAGGGGTCAGCAAACTATTTCAGCAGGGGGGCAGTCCCCTGTCCCTCAGACCTTGTGGGGGGTTAGCGAGAAGGAAGGTTACAGGGAACCAGGCAGAGGGCCTTCTCGGTGGTGGCACCCACCCTATGGAACGCCCTCCCATCAGATGTCAAGGAAAGAAACAACTATCTGACTTTTAGAAGACATCTGAAGGCAGCCCTGTTTAGGGAAGTTTTTATGTTTGATGTTTTATCGTGTTTTTAATATTCTGTTGGGAGCCGCCCAGAGTGGCTGGGGAAACCCAGCCAGATGGGCGAGGTACAAATAACAAACTGTTGTCGTTTTCCTGCCTCTCTCGTACACACCAGGATGCGTGGATATGCAATGAAGCTCAGTGACAGCCCATCTTTGGGAGTTTATTGGGGGAGGAGGGGGTGGAAGACCGGGGTATACCATGAACCCCCCTGGGTGTGACCCAGGGCCAGTCACTGCCTCTTGGCGGATTAAATGTGAGGATTAAATGAGGACGGGGAGGAGAACCTTGTACACAATACCTTGAGCTCTTTGGCTTTGGGGCAAGGGATGGGAGCAGGTTATGAATGCAGATAACAACAAATAATATTATTATAATTGCAAGGGTGTGTTTGTGTGTGTTAATCACCTGCCCCAAGATTCTGTTGGGAAATGCCCAGAGTGGCTGGGGAAATGCAGCTGGGTGAGCGGAGGATAAATAATATATTATTATTAATTATTATTATTATTATTATTATTATTATTATTATTATTATTAATCATAGAATTTTTGGAAGGGGATCCCTTCCTGAGATTAAGAGTCTACCAACGGAGCCCCAGTCCGACTTTGAAGATACAGTCATATCTCAGGTTACGGCCGCTTCAGGTTACGCAAGTTGGTAGAGCATGAGACTGTTAGTCTCAGGGTTGTGAGTTCGAGCCCCACGTTGAGTAAAAGATTCCTGCATTGCAGAGGGTCGGGCTAGATGGCCCTTGCGGTCCCTTCCGACAATGCACTTCTCTGAATTTCGGGCCGCGCACCGCACCAAACCCAGAAGTAACGGAACAGGTTACTTCCGGGTTTCGGCGCTCGCGCATATGCAGAATCACTAAATCGTGCTTTGCGCAGAAGCGCCGAATCGCGACCCGCGCGTGCACAGACGAGGCGCTGCGGGTTGCGAACGCGCCTCCCGCACGGATCGCGTTCGCCGCCCGAGCGTCCACTGTACCGGGAATTGACACTTGACCGTTCTGCAGAAAACGCCTGCATGCCAGCACTGAGCTACAGAGGCAAGAGGTTGACACATGTGATCAAGCACAGACCTGCCTGCGCATGCCGGCCGAATGCGCTCGGGTCCCGTTCCGAGAGTCAACTTTGCCCTAGTGGGCTGCCTGCCTCTGGCAGAGAAGGGCCTTACTCATTTGAGGACACAGCCTGCAGCTTACAACCTCCTTCCTGGAAGGTCAGGCTTTGATGACTCAAGAGCACGTACGTGCCCAGCCGTGCAAACGTGGAGCATGCTTGTGCAACACACACCACAACTGCCTCCTTCCTGCGTCAACATTCACCAACCCGGGAGGTGGGAAGGCTGAGAGCTGGAAACCACCACCTGCACCCACTTAGCAACATCTTGCAACATATAAAAAGCTGCTTTCTGCCACGGCAGGGTGGATAAAAACCAAGGATTTTTTTTAAAAAAAAAATCGGATTTTTAAAAATTATTATTTGAATTGGATTTTTTTTTAATTTAAATCGGATTTTTAAAATAAAATGCTTTTGGAGGAAAACTCTTTCTAAAGATGTTCTGTTTGAGTTACATTATAGTCCTAAGGATCAGGATGTCTTTAAGCTTTCCACGTGTGCTAAAACTCAGTCTAAGTATTATTCCAGTTACAGGTGGGTAGCCGTGTTGGTCTGCCATAGTCAAAACAAAATAAAAAAATTCTTTCCAGTAGCACCTTAGAGACCAACTAAGTTTGTTCTTGGTATGAGCTTTCGTGTGCATGCACACTTCTTCAGATACACTGAAACGGAAGTATTATTGTTATTTTTTAAATCGTTTAAACCACATCAGTTAACAAACATGGATACATATGCTACAATGTTATTGTTTTAGTTAAATATGTGGTTCAAATTGTTACGAAGGAAATGATTCATTTCTCCTCCCAAATAAAGTACGGCAGAATAGTTGTCCAAATATAAAACAATAATTTCATAATTGCCTGTCTATGTATTTCTAAGAGCATAACCAAATACGTAAAAACCACTCTGAAAATTTATTATTCCAAAAATGAAACCTTCCTCTGGTTGTAAATATTAAGATTATATCAGCAAGAATGAATCTTTCTGTTAAAAAAAAAAAAGATTTAAATCAAGTCTTACTGACTAGTGATTAAAAGCATGCATATAGGATCAGACCCTTGCAGGGGTGGTCCAAACTTTTTTCAAAGAGGGCCAGATTTGATGAAATGAACATGCATGAGGGCTGACCAAAAATTCTTGAGCTTTTTTAGGATTGAAGTTGTTGATCTTTTTTTATTTTATTTTGTACTATTGTACCCCAAATTTGTTCAGCTTTTTTTAGGATTCAAGTTAATGAGCTTTTGCGGGGGGGGGGGGGTTTCCCCATAGTTCTAGTATTTTACCCTGGGAAGTAAACTACCACAGGGGCCGGAATAAACCAACAGGCAGGCCGGATTAGGCCCCCGGGCCAGACTTTGTACATTCCTGCTTTAGCGGCTAATTATAGGCAGTTAAGGTGGCGCTGTGGGTTAAACCACAGAGCCTAGGGCTTGGTGATCAGAAGGTCGGCGGTTCGAATCCCCACGACGGGGTGAGCTCCCGTTGCTCGGTCCCTGCTCCTGCCCACCTAGCAGTTCGAAAGCATGTCAAAGTGCAAGTAGATAAATAGGTACCGCTCCGGCGGGAAGGTAAATGGCGTTTCCGTGCGCTGCTCTGGTTCTCCAGAAGCGGCTTAGTCATGCTGGCCACATGACCCGGAAGCTGTATGCCGTCTCCCTCGGCCAATAAAGCGAGATGAGCGGTCAGGGGTTCCATTACCTTTAAGACTCACCCATCCATTGCTCATTCGCAGCTACTGTAACTTGGGTCCTTATAAACCAGATGTAGGCAGCCTTTGCCCCTCGATTCCAACGCCCATCACCTCCTGGCCATTGGCCACGCTAGCTAGCGATGATGGGAGTTGTATTTCAGCCACGGCTCCCTCACACCTGCAATAAGCCAACATCCCAAAGCAGGGTTTCGCAAACTTGGGTTTCCAACCGTTTTGCAACTTGCAATTCCCATCATCCCTGACCACAAGTGTGGATGATGGGAGTTGTAGTCCAAAAACGGCTGGAGACCCAAGTATGGGCAACCCTGATCTAAAGATCTAAACCAGAGGTTGGCAACCTAAGGCCCATGGGCAGGTTCCGGTCCATGAGCTTCCTGGAACTGGCCCATGGCCATTCCATGGATCAGCGTTGGGATTCCATGCTTTTTTCTCTCGCAGCGCCATTTTTTTTTCTTGCCGCAGGGACCAACTTCCGGGTCAGAAGAGCGCTGGAAACAGCTTGACGCTCCGGCCCACCAAGATGTCTGCCGGGGAGCGGAGCGGACCGGCCTCAAAAAACGTTCCCGACCCCTGATCTAAACCTGATTGCCTAGGCGGAAAGGAGTGTGTCTACACTTTTACAAACACAGGTAGGTAGCCGTGTTGGTCTGCAATAGCCGAAACAAAATATAAAATCAAAAAATCCTTCCAGTAGCACCGTAAGAGACCAACTAAGTTTGTTCTTGGTATGAGCTTTCGTGTGCATGCACACTTCTTCAGATACACTGAAACAGAAGTCACCAGACCCTTATATATAGTGAGAGAGTGGGGAGGGGTATTACTCAGAAGGGTGGTGGGAATGGGTGATAGGTGTGGAAAACCTGTTGACGACTGTTAACGACTGCAATTGGTCTTACAGGAAAAAGCAAGGGGTGAGATGGCTAAAGATAGCTTTGTCATGTATAATGAGATAAGAATCCAATGTCTTTGTTCAGACCAGGTCTCTCCATGGTTTTGAGTTTGGTAATGAGTTGCAATTCAGCAACTTCTCTTTCCAGTCATTTCTGAAATTCCTTTGTATTAAGACAGCTACTTTGAGATCTTGTATAGAATGTCCTGGGAGACTGAAGTGTTCTCCTACTGGTTTCTCTGTCTTGTGATTCCTGATATCAGATTTATGTCCATTTATCCTTTGGCGTAGGGTTTGGCCTGTTTGTCCAATATAGAGAGCTGAAGGGCACTGTTGGCATTTGATGGCATACACAATGTTAGAAGATGAGCAATTAAATAGTCCTGAGATGGTATGTTTGATGTTGTTGGGGCCAGTAATGGTGTTGTCCGGGTTTATGCGGCAGCAAAGTTGGCACACTTTACAAAATTAAGATTTGCATTGATTGTTTTGCCTGCTTTTGATGTAGCCCCCAGAAGTGCAGCCCATGGGCTTTTTCCAATTCTCCTTAAATGCACATGCCTTTGCTTGACCTCTTGAATGAAAGCAGTTAAAACCACAGCTGAACACCAGGACCTCTTAGGAAGTCCAAGTTGCTTAAGAAAGCTAGAAGTTCTCACCAGGATCACCAAGATCATTAACTTGCCAGTGCTGAATTTCCTTGCCTTGGAAGTTAAATCCCATGGGTGCTTTTGTTTTCAGCTGGGGTGGGGTGGTGGTGCTGTGCACTTCTTTTGGGAAACTGAATTGCTTTGCAGTGAAGCCAAGATCTCCTTTTATTGATGCCACACAGAAACACTTTTACATGCAAATACATCCTCACAACACGCCTTAAAAATAAAAAACTTCACTCCGGAAGCAAACCCTAGAAGGGGGAGGGGGAGGGGGAGTGAAATGCCCCCAGCCCTGAAACAAAAGCATTCCTGAAACATACAAACGGGGAATGTTTCGAGGCATATTTTTGATCCTACTTTTGCATTAAAAAGAAAAGACTTTTCTTTTTGCATTTTGGAATCTTCCTCTCATTTGCTAGTTTCGAATCCCAAAACATTTAGCCAAATTTATTTATGCATAATTTAAAGGAGATAATGTATTATACAACCAATTTTTCTTTTTAGGAATTAGGAGGGTTCCCCCCCCCTTACGATTCCAAGTTCCTAACAGTACAATCCTAGATACAGGTAAGGTAGCCGTGTTGGTCTGCCACAGTCCGAAACAAAATTAATAAATTCCTTCCAGTAGCACCTTAGAGACCAGTAACAAACTTAGTTGGTCTCTAAGGTGCTACTGGAAGGATTTTTTTTTTAAATTTTGTTAGTAGAATCCTAGGCATGCCGACCCAGTTTTCAATGGAGTTTGCTCCCAGTTAAGCAGGTATAAAACTGCGGCGTAAGTTTCTTACAGGACTGTGAGGTGGGGAGGGGGCGCAGGAGGAGGAAGAGGGAGTTTGAGGGAGTGTTAAGAATCTATGGGGTATTTTAAACGCGCGGCACGAAGCAGATCAGCAAGTCCCAACGCACCACCCATTAAAATTAAGAAATCTCACCCACCCAGTTTTTAAAATCGTTCCCCAACAAATCTGGGACCCCTTAACCCCAGGAATTTCCTTTAACACCCCCCCCCAAGAAACTGCTTTTTAACCCCGGAACCGTTGCATACGATCGCCACCTTGAAGCAATTAAACCGCCACCATACCTTTCGAACTGCCTACCCCGGACCCGGAGCAAACGACGAAGGTCCTTCCAGGCAGCGATCCGCACGCAGCTAAAAAGGCGGAGGTGACTCGATTCGATACTCACCGGCGTGGGCGGGGACAGAACGTTGGCCCGCCGGCTTTGCTACATTGCGGCGCGTCGGAACCAATCGGGCGAGGGGTGGAATCGACCCCCGGCCAATGGGGAGCGGCGGAACGCGGCGGGGAACCGAACGTGGCGTCGCGAACGTGTTACAAAGGAAATCAATAATACATTTAAAAGGGCTTCTTCTTGCACGTGGGTCGCAGGTGGGCGTGGGAGGAGCAGGGACATAATAATAATAATAATAATAATAATAATAATAATAATAATAATAATAATAATAATATTTATTATTTGTACCCCGCCCATCTGGCTGGATTTCCCCATGGTATTAATGTATTGTCACCAGTAGTTGGTCTGAATGTTTTCTGCTTCTGTAGCTAGCGCTGGAATTAGTATACAGTAGTGGTTTTGTTGTTGTTGTTTGTTTGTTAAAAGAGACGCTGGCAGCGGAGTGCCCAGGATCAAAACTGGGGGGGAGGGCAAGCCATGGTCGTTAAGGTTGTGACATTTCAGCACGGAAAGGCGAATGAAACCAAAATTTTAGGAAAATTATATATAATTATAGCAGTGCTTTATTACGGTATTTAGTACAATTATTTGCTTGAATTTTTTTTAATTCTAGTTACATGTCTTATACCAGGGTGGCCAACTCCCGACTCTTCGTGACCCCATGGACCAGAGCACACCAGGCACTCCTGTCTTCCACTGCCTCCCGCAGTTTGGTCAGACTCATGCTAGTCGCTTCGAGAACACTGTCCAACCATCTCGTCCTCTGTCGTCCCCTTCTCCTTGTGCCCTCCATCTTTCCCAACATCAGGGTCTTTTCCAGGGAGTCTTCTCTTCTCATGAGGTGGCCAAAGTATTGGAGCCTCAGCTTCAGGATCTGTCCTTCCAGTGAGCACTCAGGGCTGATTTCCTTCAGAATGGATAGGTTTGATCTTCTTGCAGTCCATGGGACTCTCAAGAGTCTCCTCCAGCACCATAATTCAAAAGCATCAATTCTTCGGCGATCAGTCTTCTTTATGGTCCAGCTCTCACTTCCATACATTACTACTGGGAAAACCATAGCTTTAACTATACGGACCTTTGTCGGCAAGGTGATGTCTCTGCTTTTTAAGATGGTTATTACTGTTTGGAGTGGACTGCTACAGCTCAACAAAAGCAGGACGTACCGGTAAATGTATCAGAACATTTGCGGGATAGAAACCAGTTTCCGGACTTTAGCAAGAAGAAAAGCCTGCTCCCTGTGGGACTCCCCCTATGGTCTTCTGGACAGCCAAGTTCCCGTCTCTGATGGCTCCTTCACATGCTCAAATCCTGGATGTTTTGTCAAGCTGGGAGTATGTCTCTGCAAGAACCATGCTTAATATAATGTTTTAGGACAGGGGAGATCTGGGCTTGATTCCTTCCGAGGCGGTTTTGGGGTAAGGCGACCCCAAATATTCTTTTAATATTCTGTTGGGAGCTGCCCAGAGTGGTTGGAGAAACCCAGCCAGAAGGGCGGGGTTATAAATAAATTATTATTATTATTATTATTATTATTATTATTATCATCATCATCATCATCATTAGGTCTGCCACTCATTCCTTATTCAGCCATGATGCTGTGTCGCCGAGTGACTTCGACTCAGTTGATCCCCTCAGTCTGGCCTACCCCCCAGGGCCATTGTGAGAAACAAACAGAAGAGTTTTGGATTTGATATCCCGCTTTATCACTACCCGAAGCAGTCTCAAAACGGCTAACATTCCCCTTTCCCTTCCTCCCCCACAACAAACACTCTGTGAGGTGAGTGAGTGGGGCTGAGAGACTTCAGAGAAGTGTGACTAGCCCAAGGTCACCCAGCAGCTGCATGTGGAGGAGCGGGGAAGCGAACCCGGTTCACCAGATTACGAGTCTACCACTCTTAACCACTACACCACACTGGCTCTCATGGGGAGGGGGGGGGATACGCTGATGAACTACAGGTCATGATGGGTGCAAGACCTCATGACTCTCTGGGCTCTTCGCAGGAGGAACTCCACACCCACCCACTCACACTGCCCCACCAGCAAATACTGATTTGAAACCTGGAAGAGTTCCCTGCTCTTCTGGTCCAAATGGATGCAGCCTGGGAGTTGTGACTATGGCAACCGCAGGAAGCTGCTTTGAACCACCAGTTTCCATTTGTGTTGCTGGCCCGAGTTGCCATGGCAACCTCTCTGCCTCTGTTCTGCTGGTGCTCTCTCTGCAACGAGGGTGTTGCTGTTGTTGTTTAGTGGTTTAGTCGTGTCCGTGACCCCATGGACCAGAGCACGCCAGGCACTCCTGTCTTCCCACTGCCTCCCGCAGTTTGGTCAGACTCATGTTGGTAGCTTTCGAGAACACTGTCCAACCATCTCGTCCTCTGTCATCCCCTTCTCCTTGTGCCCTCCATCTTTCCCAACATCAGGGTCTTTTCCAGGGAGTCTTCTCTTCTCATGAGGTGGCCAAAGTACTGGAGCCTCAGCTTCAGGATCTGTCCTTCCAGTGAGCACTCAGGGCTGAATGGATAGGTTTGATCTTTTTGCAGTCCATGGGACTCTCAAGAGTCTCCTCCAGCACCAGAATTCAAAAGCATCAATTCTTCGGCGATCAGCCTTCTTATGGTCCAGCTCTCACTTCCATACATTACTACTGGGAAAACCATAGCTTTAACTATACGGACCTTTGTCGGCAAGGTGATGTCTCTGCTTTTTAAGATGCTGTCTAGGTTTGTCATTGCTTTTCTCCCAAGAAGCAGGCGTCTTTTAATTTCGTGACTGCTGTCACCACCTGCAGGAGGGTACAGAGTCCCTTTTTTTGGACAAAATGGAGTTGTTTTGTAAGAAACAGAGCTCTGGCACAGCATACCTTCAGGCCCAAGGCGGGGAATTCTGTCGGAAACGGAAGCTGCCAAAATGGGCAGCATCGCCAGACGTTAGGAACAGAAATGCAGGTGTGTGTTTTGGTCTTGTGAATGTTACACACACAACTATATTATTTTCTGTATTGTTTTTGATATTTCCCTTCCATTGTAATGCACTGAAGCCCTACTCAGAATTGGCCTGTTGAAATGAATGGGCCTGGCTCACTTTGATCTATCAATTCCAATGGGTTTACTCTGAGTAGGACTTAGCTGGGTATGCCCCCAATTCCTTAACCTTTGTGCCCACTTATCTGGGACCAATCACCATTGAATTTATAGGGCTCAGTTTGCAAACAGACCCGTGTAGGATGCTGCTTTGTAAATCAACAAAATAATACTTTTTTAAAACAACAACAACAACAACAACGAACTGGACCTGTTTTCCCTTTCATAATGCTCAAAATAGCTTCCATTTTGTTTTACTATACAAGAGACACTGATGCAAACATTGCTCAAAACCATTAAACTGCACTAAATCCATTTCCTTACATTACTGTATTTCAAAATTAATCTCAATTTTCCAACAATGTACACTATCGCAACTTTATAATAGAAAATAATTTGTCTGCGTGGCTCGTACGCAATGTTAGTCCTCCTGGGGGCAGATCCATAAAGGACACAATTAACTAAGATCCATTAATTTCATTAACTGCTCTGAGTAGGATTTATTTGGCTACGGCCCAATATCTTTAATATTAATAAATGATAGAATGAAAGGCAAGACTGGTTCTTGGGGAGGTTTCCTCAAAATTATCGCTAATGCAGGTTTACTCAGAAGTAAGCCCCGTTAATAATAATAATAATAATAATAATAATAATAATAATATTTTGTTCTCTTGTTAATTATGCTGTTTTAAATGTGCATTTTGTATTTGACTTCAATTAGCAATGGTTTTTGTGGGGTTTTCTTTTTTTTGGAAATGTTCAAGATTTTTTTTGTTAACTTTGTGTTAAATATGCATTTTGTAGTTGACTTCCTTGGTAATGTTTTATTTTGAAATCTTTAAGAAAATATTTTAGTTTTCTATTAATTATATTGCTTTGTCTTTATACTTGACTTTCTTCAGAAATGTTTGATTCTGGGTTGTTTTGTTGGTGTTTTAATGTGCTGTAAACCGCTTTGAGGTTTTTCTTAAAAATATAAAGCAGTATAGAAATGAATAAATAGTGACCAGAGAGACGACGCGGTGGAGAAAGAATGGGGAAAATTTAAAATGTATTTAAAAGAGCATTGTAAGATTGAAATTTAGATATATTTTGAGGATAAGATAGGCTGTAGATTAGAAGTTAGTTGTTTTTGATATAAGATGATATGATAGGATAAGAGATAGATTTAATTAATTAGATAAGGATAGAATATAAGTTAAGAGATAAGAGATACAAATGGATAAGTTTTGTTAGAAAATAGATTAGAATTATATAGGTTTTGGAAGTTACGAAAAAGGTATTCACAAGGGACGCAGGAGGAGGAGACAGGAGGAAGTCCTACTAAGATGTGAGGGAAAATCGAATTATTTTTCATAGAAGTAATAAGTTGTTATTTTGCTGTGGTTTTTTTAATGTTGTTATTGTAGTTTTTATGTTGTCATTTTGTTCTTTGTTATGTCAAAAATATAATAAATATTATTTTTTTTTAAAAAGAAATGAATAAATAAATAAAAGTAAAAACAGCCACAGTCCAATGGCACCTTGCAGCTTCTTGAGAAATACCAAGGTCTGTACATTAGGGCTATAACTCCCCCCCCCCCCACAACCACACGTTCCAGTAGCTTAGAAGAACTTTTGCCTAAAAAGAAAGGAAACCCAAATCTTTCGAAAAAAGGTCACCCCGAAATCAATAAATCGGTTTTTGTATATGTAACAGCATAATATATTGTGTAATAGTACATAATAATTGAATGTGGGTTAAACCACTGAGCCGAGGGCTTGCCGATCAGAAGGTCGGTGGTTCGAATCCCCGCAATGGGGTGAGCTCCCGTTGCTTGGTCCCTGCTCCTGCCCACCTAGCAGTTCGAAAGCACGTCAAAGTGCAAGTAGATAAATAGGTACCGCTCCGGCGGGAAGGTAAACGGCGTTTCTGTGCGCTGCTCTGGTTCGCCAGAAGCGGCTTAGTCATGCTGGCCACATGACCCGGAAGCTGTACGCCGGCTCCCTCGGCCAGTAAAGCGAGATGAGCGCCGCAACCCCAGAGTCGGACAAAACTGGACCTAATGGTCAGGGGTCCCTTTACCTTTACCTTACATAATAATTATAATTATGTATTACAATACAGGGGTGGGGAGTAGAGCTTGTAAATGTTCTAATACTTGTACAATGTTTTGTAGAATCATAGAATCCTAGAGTTGGAAGAGACCCCAAGGGCCATCCAGTCCAACCCCCTGCCAAGCAGGAAACACCATCAAAGCATTCCTGACAGATGGCTGTCAAGCCTCCGCTTCAAGACCTCCAAAGAAGGAGACTCCACCACACTTCTTGCTTTTAATCGAGTTTATGAATGTGTCCTTTTATTTAAAATGCATCTCTGGGTTATTTGTGGGGCATAGGAACTTGTTCATTCCTCCCCCCCAAAAAAATATATAGTCTGGCCCCCCCACAAGGTCTGATGGACAGTGGACTGGCCCCCTACTGTTTGCTGACCCCCTGATCTATCCCGTATAGAGATAGTCCCAGAGCATTTTAAGGAAAATAAAAACATCACCTCCCCATCCCATCCACTTCCTTCCCCCCCCCTCTCCCTAATGTCTCAACAACTGAAATTGATCTGTAAAAATGCTTTATGGAAAAATACGAGAGACATTACACATACTCTGTAAACCAAGAAAATATTTAATAATAATAATTTAAAAAAAGCTGGTGCGCCAACGACGGAGGAAGTCAAAGACAGAGGGGGGGCTGCGTGCCCTGTCCCTTTGTTACCTGGACAGGTAAGGTCACGCCCACCTCTAGTCACATGCAAAAGGAAGTATGTCCCAGCCAGGAGGAAACAGGAAGTTCTTGACTGCCTGGACCAAATATTCCCCTGCATGTCCACAGGAAAACAAGGAATGTTGCACTTGACTGCTACTTACACTCCACACTCTCCACATAAAAAGGCAGATTGAAACGACCTTGCAGTGTTTCAAGCCACAGATGTGCACATAAGCATAAGAATTCCACCCAATTTTGCCCTTGGCCCCACCCCGACACTTGCATCCGGCCCCCAGAAGGTTCACCACAAGCGAATGCGGCCCTCGGGCTGAAGAGGTTTCCTCGCCCAGGACTGATTCTGAATTATATTCTTTCCTGTGTGCACAAACAGCTCTGTTTATTCTTATTTAAGGAAAGGAGGGGGGGGGGCGCGCGAAAGACCAGACCAACACAGGACAAAACACCCAGCCTCCTTTGTTGCTTGGGTTTTATTGCACAGCTAAATCACAGCAAATTGCCCGGCATCTTTAAGCAATTGGGTTTAATTTAAAACTTCCACGGGAGCGCAGCTTCACAATAAATTTCCGGGCGAGAGATATTCATGGATAAGATGGCGCATTTTCTTCCCAATTAACAGCATTTCTTTCTTCCTTTTTTAATGGGGAGGGGGCCAAGGAGAGGGGGGGGAAGGAGGACGAGGGAGGGGAAACCACACTAACTGTAGAGGCAAATAAGTATAGCATTCCTCCTGCTCCCTCCAATTGCAAACTCAGCTGCTGAGTGCCAACAGGTCTCGAGTTCAATTTCTGGCATCTCTCAGTTTAAAAAGATCAGGTAGCACAGCAGATGGTGGGGGGATAGACCCTTCTCTCTGCCTGAGTAGATAGCTGAATCCTGGGACAAATAGTCTAATGCATGGTTTTGAAACTTCATCCCACCATCCTCCCTAGGGGCACAGGTGGGCTCCTGCAAACCCTGGCTATGGAGAAGAAGAGAAGAAGAATTTGGATTTGATATCCCGCTTTATCACTACCCGAAGGAGTCTCAAAGCGGCTAACATTCTCCTTTCCCTTCCTCCCCCACAACAAACACTCTGTGAGGTGAGTGGGGCTGAGAGACTTCAAAGAAGTGTGACTAGCCCAAGGTCACCCAGCAGCTGCATGTGGAGGAGCGGAGACGCGAACCCGGTTCACCAGATTACGAGTCTACTGATCTTAACCACTGCACTACACCACACTGGCTCTTGGGTTCAGCAGGTGCCATATTCAGCATCGCCGAGAGACATCACCACCCGGCCTTCGAGGCTCTTTGGGGAGGCACAAACCACTTCTTCCCTGGAGTACAGGACGGCAGAATGACGCGTCACCCAGTTCACGAAGGTGCGCATGCGGCAATCACACGCCCACGGGTTTCTGGCGAGGTCGAGGCTGAGCTGTGTGAGCTGGCCCGAGAACCGAGGGTCCCAGGAAGCGATCTGGTTGTCGGAGATGAACAGGGTATCCAGGTTCCTCAAAGGCTCGAAGATTCCTGGCGGGAGACGGGTTAAGCTGTTGTTTTGGAGGAAGAGGAACCCCAGGCGTGGGACTTCCTGGAAGGTCTTGTCTGCGATGGAGCGGAGTTGGTTGGCTCCTAGTTCCAACCTCTCCAGAAGAGGCATCCCCTCCAGGATTTGCGGAGAGAGCTGGCGGAGGAAGTTGAAGGAGAGGTCCAGGGCTGTCAAATTCTTCAGCTTGCTGAAGCAGGAGGGGGGAACGTCCTTCAGCTGGTTGTTGGAGAGATCCAGGGTCTCAAGCCGCCTTAAGGGCTTGAACCACTGTGGCCGCAAGTTGGCCAACTGGTTCATCTTGAGAAACAGATGAGTCAACGAGCTGGAATTCTCAAATATTGATGGAGGCAGATCTTCCAGGTGATTGCTTGTGAGGTCCAAGGTGTGCAGGTCCGGGAGGTCACGGAAGAGGCCGCTGGGAACGTCCTTCAGCCTGTTGTTGGAAAGGTGGAGTTCCTGAAGCTTGGGCAACCCCAGCAGCGCATCCTCACCGATGGTGGAGATGTTCGTGAACTCGACGGAGATCAGGGTCGTCTGCTCAGGGAAGCCAGCTGGGAAATGGCTAAGGGACGGGGAGGAGCAGGAGAACTCGGTGGTGTTGCTTGGGGTGTCTACAGGGGGGCACTGGAGAGCCTGGAGGCAGCAGCAGTGAAGGGATAACACCATGCAAACAATGAAGATCAGGGCCGAGGAATCCATCATGCGACTCTGTATGGATGGAGAGAGAGAGAGAGAGAGAGAGAGAGATTATTTGCATCCCTGAGAATTTGCCTTGGCTGCAAGTAAGTTGAGAGCTATGCACCAAGACAATACAGTTGTGCCTTGGTTCTCAAACTTAATCCGTTCCGGATGTCCATTCCGAAACCAAAGTGTTCCAAAACCAAGGTGCGCTTTCCCATAGAAAGTAATGCAAAATGATGACACGCAAATTCGTGAAGCGTTCCATATTTTTGCAAGAATATTGCTTGCCCAAAAGTGGAAATTACAGGAATTACCAACGATTGATGAGTGGCAGACGAAGATGGTGGAATATGCTGTTACGGAAATTATGGGGGGGGGTCACCTAAGCAAAGTCTCCTCCTGAGTAAACTCATTTGGGGTATGGAGTGATGCCCTTAAGGGGACCCATCTCTCTGCCATGATCCAGTAGGCGAGAGACCACGTACACAGGGAAATGCCTCAGCAGGTAATCTCTGGGTGCTTCAGGCTAATATCCCTCAACCAGAATCCCATTGTTCTCTCCCAGATAAGTGCTCAAGGTATCCTTGCCAATACTTAACACCCATTCACACTTCTCAGGGCTATCTCCCTGATATTGCTCTGTTTCCCCCATATGCTAATCTTGTCTTTCCTGTTTTTCCTATATGTAAATCATGTATAACCCTTCCCTTTTGTGAGGTAGTGATGATGTAGTAATGATGTTTCCAAACTGTATTCTGGGATATGATAGGAGTTTTAAAAGTTCTTGTAACGCTGCTCTGGGTGTGCAGTTTGACTGTAACCTATTGCGCAATAAACCCTGTCTTGTCCTTGCTCCAGTGGCTGGACTTCTTTTATTTAACTCCGCAGAAACCAGTGGGCCTATCCCTAAGGGCCAGGTGGCTGGGCAGTTCCACACCTGGGATTTTTTCCGTAACAATGCTGAACTTGCAAAACTGACCGGCAGGGTCAGAAACCAGGATGACTCAAGGTTTCAAAGAGATTGGAGTAAATTTGTGGAATATTTAAGATTGAACCGAGGAAGTTTAAAAACACTAGTAGGATTGGAATAAACCTTTGACATAGTTTAATATGGAAGTGGTAAAAACTGCGCGATGAGAATGGACTAGAAAACCTGCTGACGAGAGGGAGGGGAGTCGTAGCTCGGCAGAGCAATGGTTGATGTAATTTGTGTTAGATGTTGAATTGGCTGTAATTTGATATATTTGGAAAAATAATAAAAATTTATTTGCAAAAAAAAAGAAAGTAATGCAAAATGGATTAATCCGTTCCAGAGTTTTAAAAACAACCCCCAAAAACAGCAACTGAACATGGATTTTACTATCTAACCAGACCGCTGATCCATAAAATGAAAGCAATAAACAATGTACTGCAGTCACACAATCACACAATCAATCAATCAATCAATCAGTAGCTGAACTGGGTTCCACACAGTCACAAAAACAAAAATGCAAAATAAATAGCAAAAACAGACAGATCTCAGTGTAGCACTCAAAACGGAAGCGTGGCACTCAAAACGGAGCACATTCGGCTTTTGAAAAAAGTTCGCACACTCACTTCTGGGTCTGCAGTGTTTGGGTTCCAACTTGTTTGATTCCCAAGGCATTTGAGAACCAAGGTACCACTGTATCATAAGGGGGAGTGTGAGATGTGGAGCTCTTAACTTGTGCAGGTGTGATTTTTGCATTTTTGTATGTTTGTTTTGCTGCTGCTGCTGTTGTTGTTCAGTTTTAAATCAATTATTTGTATTATATGCATTGTGACCAGTTGTGACGGCTTAATAGCTTTTAGCAACAAAGATTCCATTCATTCATTTGCACCCCTGTAAATACCTGCGTAGTCTCCTGCACAGCTTGAGAAAGCGAAACTTATCATTTGGGCAGAGCCTAGGGCTTGCCAATCAGAAGGTTGGTGGTTTGAATCCCCGCAGTGACGGGGTGAGCTCCCGTTGCTCGGTCCCTGCTCCTGCCAACCTAGCAGTTCAAAAGCATGTCAAAGTGCAAGTAGATAAATAGGTACCGCTCCGGCGGGAAGGTAAACGGCGTTTCTGTGCGCTGCTCTGGTTCGCCAGAAGCGGCTTAGTCATGCTGGCCACATGACCCGGAAGCTGTACGCCGGCTCCCTTGGCCAGTAAAGCGAGATGAGCGCCGCAACCCCAGAGTCGGACACGACTGGACCTAATGGTCAGGGGTCCCTTTACCTTTACCTTTTAGCTCTTGGTAAAGTGGATGAAGCTGGGATGAGACTCTTAAATCTCAGGGTTGTGGGTTCGAGCCCCGTGTTGGGCAAATTCCTGCATTGCTGGGGGTTGGACCCCGGTCGTCCCTCCCTTCTCTGCTGTTCTAGGATGAGCAATGTAGCAAGACAGACACCAACATCCACACCGTACATTTAAAACACATGACTCCTCCCCCCACAAAGGACTGTGGGAGTGTCATTTGTTAAGGGTGCTGGGAATTGTAGTTCTCAGAGGGGGTAAGCTACAGTTCCCAGGATATATCCCGTGATATTTGCATTGGCCACAAGTCACGGCGATCGTAGTAGTGACTGAACGTCGGGTGCAGGGACAGAATGTGTGTGAGGGTGGAATGGAGTTCTCTAGAGAAGGGAATGGCCGGCTGGCTGGCAAATGAACTTCTTCCCTCTTGTTCTTTCTTTAAAAAAAGGCTCTTCCTCCTCCTCCGCTGCTGCTCCCTCCCACTTGTGCAATTCTGCATTGTTCTGTGGCCAGGTGATTGCAAATTCCCCAGCTCGGAGGACTTGTGCCAGCTGAGTGCTTTTGCATCATATATCATAGAATCATAGAATCCTAGAGTTGGAATGAAGGGGACAGATCAATTATTCCATATTGATTATAAATGCTCTTTTAATGTTTAATGGCTGGCAAATGAACTTCTTCCCTAGAGAATGTCTTGGCCGTTCTTTCTTTAAAAAAAGGCTTCTTCCTCCTTGTTCTTTCTTCCGCTGCTGCTCCCTCCCACTTGTGCAATTCTGCATTGTTCTGTGGCCAGGTGATTGCAATTGTATTCCCCAGCTGATTCGGAGTCCTAACCTTCAGACTTGTGCCAGCTGAGTGCTTTTGCATCCCAGCATATATCATAGAATCATAGAATAGTCTCTCAATCCTATTGTGCCTTTTGCTTTACATAGAATTGGAAGAGTCCAACCAGCCAAGGGCCATCCAGTCCAACCCCCTGCCAAGCAGGAAACACCATCAAAGCATTCCTGACAGATGGCTGTCAAGCCTCCGCTTAAAGACCTCCAAAGAAGGAGACTCCACCACACTCCTTGGCAGCAAATTCCACTGTCCAACAGCTCTTACTGTCAGGAAGTTCTTCCTAATGTTTAGGTGGAATCTTCTTTCTTGTAGTTTGAATCCATTGCCCCGTGTCCGCTTCTCTGGAGCAGCAGAAAACAACCTTTCACCCTCCTCTATATGACATCCTTTGATATATTTGAACATGGCTATCATATCACCCCTTAACCTTCTCTTCTCCAGGCTAAACATACCCAGCTCCCTAAGCCGTTCCTCATAAGGCATCGTTTCCAGGCCTTGGACCATTTTGGTTGCCCTCCTCTGGACACGTTCCAGCTTGTCAGTATCCTTCTTGAACTGTGGTGCCCAGAACTGGACACAGTATTCCAGGTGAGGTCTGACCAGAGCGGAATACAGTGGTACTATTACTTCCCTTGATCTAGACGCTATACTCCTATTGATGCAGCCCAGAATTGCATTGGCTTTTTAAGCTATTTATCTAGTTTTCTGTTAATTTATTCTGTCTTTGTTGATAAGAGGCAAGTGGGCGGGGATGGCAGGAGCTTGTATGGAGCACCAAATACCTTTGCAAACCTTGCCTGCCAATTTCTATCGATTGGCTCGAATCCTAGACTCCTTAGAACCACAGAGTTGGGAGGGGTCCCCCAGCGGTCATCTAGCCCAACCCCCAGCAATGCAGGAATAAGGTCGCAAGTTCAATCCCAGGCAGGGCTGGGGAAAACGTTGCCTGAAATCCTGGAGAGTCAGTCAGGGTAAACAATACTGAGATAGAGAGTCCCAATGGTCTGACTCGGTAGAAGAACTCAGTGTTCAAGATTAGGACTCAGTATTAAAAGGATGTCTGCTATTGCGCTCGATCTGAGAGGCATGATGTGTCCCCATTGAGTGGGGCTGGCTGAAGGAACCTCATACGGACAGTCTGAACAGTGGTTCCCAAACTTAGGTCTCCAGTCCAATTAGGTTGGACTACAATGCCCAGCATCTTAAAAAGCAGAGACATCACCTTGCCGACAAAGGTCCATATAGTTAAAGCTATGGTTTTCCCAGTAGTAATGTATGGAAGTGAGAGCTGGACCATAAAGAAGACTGATCGCCGAAGAATTGGATGCTTTTGAATTATGGTGCTGGAGGAGACTCTTGAGAGTCCCATGGACTGCAAAAAGATCAAACTTATCCATCCTTAAAGAAATCAGCCCTGAGTGCTCACTGGAAGGACAGATCCTGAAGCTGAGGCTCCAGTACTTTGGCCACCTCATGAGAAGAGAAGACTCCCTGGAAAAGACCCTGATGTTGGGAAAGATGAGGGCACAAGGAGAAGGGGACGACAGAGGACGAGATGGTGGACAGTGTTCTCGAAGCTACCAACATGAGTCTGACCAAACTGCGGGAGGCAGTGGAAGACAGGAGTGCCTGGCATGCTCTGGTCAATGGGGTCACGAAGAGTTGGACACGACTAAACAACTCAACAACAACAACAACAACAATGCCCATCATCCCTGACCTGCTAGCTAGGGATGATGGGAATTGTAGTCTAGCTGGGGACCCAAGTTTGGGAAACTCTGGTCCAGAGGGTTCAGTCCTACTATGAATACAACATGCCCCGCTGCAGTCAAAAACATCTGGTGGGCGCCAGGTTGGGAAAGACACTCGTAAACCCGCACCCCGGAGAACCTTAAGAACCGGAAACTTGGGAAAACAAGAAGTACTGCATTTTGCAGCCACAGAACGGCAGAATATGTCCAGACCCTTCAAATCTTTTGCACATAGTTGTTGTTCCTCCCTCTTCCCACATTCACGGCTTTGCTTTGACACAGATCTCCCCGTTCTGAAGCCTCCACAATTCAGGTTATAGGTAGGTAGCCGTGTTGGTCTGTCGTAGTCGAAACAAAATTTAAAAATTCCTTGCAGTAGCACCTTAGAGACCAACTAAGTTTGTTCTTGGTATGAGCTTTCGTGTGATATCTGAAGAAGTGTGCATGCACACGAAAGCTCATACCAAGAACAAACTTAGTTGGTCTCTAAGGTGCTACTGGAAGGATTTTTTTTTTATTTTGTCTCCACAATTCAGATTCTCAGAAGCTGAGATGAACCTGGGGACATTGCTGCAGGATGAAGGACAGGGAAAGGAAAGGAAAGGTTGAGGGACGACGCTTACCTGCAGCTCGGTTGCTTTCGCCCAGCAAACTATCCCTTCCACAGTGGATCTGTTCTACTTTTGCCTTATCGTGGAAGCAAGGGATTGGCGCAAGGAGGTCTCCCGTCCCCAAAAGGTTCTCCACCCCAGGGAAGTTGAAGGGCAAGGGAGGGAACAAGAGCCTTCTCAGAAATGCCACCCACCGGCTGTGTGCTTTTGGTTGCATCATCTGGTTGGGAAACACTATGTTGAAATCTGAAAGGGACAGGGCTAAAACGAGACCCAAAATGGGACACGGAAACTGGCTTCGCAATGACCTGAAACCAGTGGCTACGAAGAAAAGAGGAAACCGTAGGAAAGAGGCCCAAACCCTCATACAACATAAAATAATATTTAGAATATACTGGACCCCATTACGTTTGTGTTTTTTTTTTAAAGGCGCTATCTAAGGCATGCGTAGGCAAACTAAGGCCCGGGGGCCGGATCTGGCCCAATCACCTTCTAAATCCAGCCCACGGATGGTCTGGGAATCAGTGTGTTTTTACATGAGTAGAATGTGTGCTTTTATTTAAAATGCATCTCTGGGTTATTTGTGGGGCCTGCCTGGTGTTTTTACATGAGTAGAATGTGTGCTTTTATTTAAAATGCATCTCTGGGTTATTTGTGGGGCCTGCCTGGTGTTTTTACATGAGTAGAATGTGTGCTTTTATTTAAAATGCATCTCTGGGTTATTTGTGGGGCATAGGAATTAGTTCATTATTCCCCCCCCCGAAAAATATAGTCCGGTCCCCCCCAAGATCCTAGGGACAGTGGACCGACCCCCTGCTGAAAAAATATGCTGACCCCTGCTTTAGATTGTGCTGAGTCACTCTCACAGGCTTAAGCAGTTGCAGTTGCAGGACAAACACACCCACAAACACACCCCAAATTAACCGGCACACCTGACTTAACCCTTTCTTGTCCTTTTTCTCTGTCTGCATGCCTAACCCCCTTACGCATTAACGTCCCCGCCGCATCGTGTGGCAGCTAACTCCACACATTCACGATACGGAATCTCAGATTTCTAGAGACGTGTGGGACCCCGGGGTATCGTGTAATTTGACCCCCTAGCAATGCAGGAATCTTGCACCCAAAGTGAGGCTCAAACCCACAGCCCCGAGATGAAGAGACTCTTACTCTACCAACCGAGCCACCCCTCTTAAAAGAAACCCAAACCCTTAATCACAGAACCAAAAAATTGCAGAGTTGGAAGAGACCACGGGGGTCGCTTAGTTCGCCCTGCTGCGAGGTTCCTGCATTCAGCAGAGATTTGGGCTAAGGGACCTCCCAGCTCTGAAATCCCACGATCGCGTGTCTGCACATTCCTCCATCCCTTCGCTTCAAGCTGCTTGGTGGTGCAACGAAAGCCCACCCACTGCCTTCTGCCGCTGCCAGCTCAGAGCTGTGCCTTCGTCCCTCTGGCGAGTTTATTCTGGCTGAGATCAGAATCTGTTTGCCTCTGATGGATGCAGTGGCTGGGCCAAGTTTGGGCAGCTGCGTGGACTGAATGGGCCCTTTTGTGTTTTGTCTCCGCACGGCTTGTTAACCCACTCGACACCGGCGTCTGCTGCAACACAAGGGAAGAGGGCCAGGATTCAGGCAAGGGGAGTCGACTCTGCCCCTTACCAGAATCTGATGCCCGAGAACCACACCTGAGTGGGAAAGGGTGGACATATGTGTGAACAGGTGAGCACTGAAGCAGCCCCCTCCGGTCCAGCAACCTGGTCTCACACCAAGATACATCAACAGAAGTCTAGTCAAGGGAAGTCATAAAGGTAAAGGGACCTCTGACAGTTAGGTCCAGTCGCGGACGACTCTGGGGTTGCGGCGCTCATCTCGCGTTACTGGCCGAGGGAGCTGGCGTACAGCTTCCGGGTCATGTGGCCAGCATGACTAAGCCGCTTCTGGCGAACCAGAGCAGCGCACGGAAACGCCGTTTACCTTCCCAGAGCGGTACCTATTTATCTACTTGCACTTTGACGTGCTTTCGAACTGCTAGGTCGGCAGCAGCAGGGATTGAACAATGGGAGCTCACCCCGTCATTGTGGGGATTCGAACCGCCGACCTTCTGATCGGCAAGCACTAGGCTCTGTGGTTTAACCCACAGCGCCACCCGCGTCATAGTCTCATAGTGACACTCTATTCTGCCTTGGTCAGACCACACCTGGAGTCCTGCGTCCAATTTTGGGCACCACAATTTAAGAAGGACGTTGACAAGCTGGAAGGTGCTCAGAGGAGGGCAACCAAGACAATCAAGGGTCTGGGAACCGAGCCTGATGAGGAACGGTTGAAGGAGCTGGGTATGTTTAGCCTGCAAAAGAGGAGACTAAAAGGAGACAGTCAATTTCAAATATCTGCAGGGCTGTCGCATGGAGGAGGGAAAACGCTCGTTTTCAACCTGCTCTGGAAGGTAGGACTCGAACCCAGGGCTTCAAACTGCAAGGAAGGAGATTCGGACTCAACACCAGGAAGAACTTTCTGACAGTTAGAGCTGTTTGGCCATGGAACCGTCTCCCTTAGGATGCCGCCAATTCTCCTTCCTTGGAGGTTTTTAAGCAGAGGTTGGACGGCCATCTGCCATGGGTGCTTTAGCTGAGATTCCTGCATTGCAGGGGGTTGGACTAGATGACCCTCGGGGGTCCCTTCCAATGTTATAAAAATTCTGTAAATGGGTCCGTCTCCAGAAGGGAGTCCATAACCCCCGGGAAGAGCGCTATAATTTGAGAGCCCCTTCTCGAAAATGCAGCACAAAGACAAAGACAATACCGAGTCTCCCAAAGCAAGGCCTTGTTTATTAGAAACTGCTGCAGCAGGGTGTTTTGCAAGCAAAAGACCTCGAACAAAGGCGCGCAAGCTCCTATATAGACTTTTGAAATTGCCGCCCCCCTCCAGCTCAAGACCACCCCTCCATACATCATACATACATCACAAATTGGGAGGGTCTGTTAGCAGTGATCTGAGCATCCTGGACCCTGCCCCCATGTCTCCTCTTGCCCTCCACCAAACCCATCAAGTGAAAACAAAGGAGATATTTACATTTCCCTGCTTCCCAGCAAAGTTAATCACAGCCTTTTGTCTGGCACTGGTATCAGGATGCCAAGGATTACTGAGATAATGGGAAGGTTCCCCAACACCCCCCCTTCCTTGCAGAGAAGCAGTTTATCAGTTTGGGAGTGAAAAATGGTGAGGCCTGTTCTTCCTATGTTTGCTTGGCGAATTAATAATATATTATATATATATAAATAAAAGACCTTAAATTCTTACAACACCAACTCTAGGATTTTATGCCCCAATAGGACCCCCCCCAATCCCCACAGGACTTGAGTGCGAAAGCAGCACTCCTCACCCACGATTCGGGCTTCGGGCTTCGGTCTGCTTTGCCTTCTTCTCTCAGTTATCCATTTCCTCAGCCCAAAGTTCATTCCGTCGCATTTCCTCACCGGTTTGCAAATATTTATTCAAAGCCCTTGTGAAAACCCTCTGGCGAATTTCTCTCCATTGCATACATGTTGGATGCAAATTTGCCCTAAAACAGCCATTGCTGCAAAGTGGTTTTTCCTAGTACAGTATGATGCATGTTGTCTCTGCTAAGATATGCATTTTTTAAAATGCACGTTTCAGTAAATGCATTTTTTTGTAGACGTGGCTAGCCTTGGCCAGAGAGCTGCGCTGTCGAATTTGGGGTCAGCGCCAATTCCGAAGGACGACTGTGTTTCAGTTTGTGTCTTCTTTTGGAGAGCAGGTCTCCATTTGAAGGCTACCTGAACTGAATTTTGTCCCCCACCCGTACTACGGAACTCATTGCCACAAGGTTTCTGAAAAATAAGTCATGTCAGACTAACCTGAATCTCATTTTTTGACAGAATTACAAGCCTGGTAGATGAAGGGAATGCTGTGGATATAGCCTATCTTGATTTCAGCAAGGCCTTTGACAAGGTGCCCCATGATATTCTTGTAAAGAAGCTGGTAAAATGTGGGCTAGACAATGCTACCATTCAGTGGATTTGTAACTGGCTGACTGACCGAACCCAAAGGGTGCTCATCAATGGCTCCTCTTCATCCTGGAGAGAAGTGACTAGTGGGGTGCCACAGGGTTCTGTCTTGGGCCCAGTCTTATTCAACATCTTCATCAATGACTTGGATGATGGGCTTGAGGGCATCCTGATCAAGTTTGCAGATGACACCAAATTGGGAGGGGTGGCTAATACCCCAGAGGACAGGATCACACTTCAAAATGACCTTAACAGATTAGAGAACTGGGCCAAAGCAAACAAGATGAATTTTAACAGGGAGAAATGTAAAGTACTACACTTGGGCAAAAAAATGAAAGGCACAAATACAGGATGGGTGACACCTGGCTTGAGAGCAGTACATGTGAAAAGGATCTAGGAGTCTTGGTAGACCATAAACTTGACATGAGTCAACAGTGTGATGCAGCAGCTAAAAAAGCCAATGCAATTCTGGGCTGCATCAATAGGAGTATAGCATCTAGATCAAGGGAAGTAATAGTACCACTGTATTCCGCTCTGGTCAGACCTCACCTGGAATACTGTGTCCAGTTCTGGGCACCACAGTTCAAGAAGGATACTGACAAGCTGGAACGTGTCCAGAGGAGGGCAACCAAAATGGTCCAAGGCCTGGAAACGATGCCTTATGAGGAACGGCTTAGGGAGCTGGGTATGTTTAGCCTGGAGAAGAGAAGGTTAAGGGGTGATATGATAGCCATGTTCAAATATATCAAAGGATGTCATATAGAGGAGGGAGAAAGGTTGTTTTCTGCTGCTCCAGAGAAGCGGACACGGGGCAATGGATTCAAACTACAAGAAAGAAGATTCCACCTAAACATTAGGAAGAACTTCCTGACAGTAAGAGCTGTTGGACAGTGGAATTTGCTGCCAAGGAGTGTGGTGGAGTCTCCTTCTTTGGAGGTCTTTAAGCGGAGGCTTGACAGCCATCTGTCAGGAATGCTTTGATGGTGTTTCCTGCTTGGCAGGGGGTTGGACTGGATGGCCCTTGGGGTCTCTTCCAGCTCTAGGATTCTATGATATGAAATTATCCACATGTGTCTCTGTGTTTGTGCGGTCCAAACGAAAGCTTGCACAATTCACAAGAAGAGCTTGCACAGTTCACGGACAAGGTTTACCGGAATAGTAACCCTGTTTCGCCCTCCTGGGCTTCCTCAGAAGCACATGCTTCTAAATAATACAGATACAATAAGGCAATACAACATATTTGTACATAAAATCTAAATAATACAATCAATATAGACAATTGTAGCAATAGTATACATACCATATACCGGTAATGTGTATCAAAATATACGACTCTCATGACATAGTGGTTTCTTGCACAGAGTAACAATAGTAAACTCAGGTTATACAGACAGATACAGTAATGGTTTTTGTACAGGTGATGGCAATCTACAGTTGTGAATGCTTTCACGTAACCTAGGTTTAATGTTGTTTTGTTGTTTCATAGCCTGCTTTGGTTCAGAAATTCAAAGCACTGATGCCACGCAGTCGCCAGCCCAAGAGCTCCCCCTTTCTCTATCTCCTCTGAGACAGGGGCGTACCCAGGGTCAAAACTAAGGGGGTGGGCAAGCCATGGTCGTTCAGGTCCAAAAACAAAAACAGCTTCAAAAAACAGAAAAACTCCCCCCCCCAAACAGAAAGCCCCAAATGGCTGAAAAACTCAGTTTCCCAGGATCCTCAGTCCTCGCAAAGGAACTACTCACCATGCAAGGGAACTCAGTTTGCCAAGCTCCCTTGCAACGATGAATCCCGGCAACGATGAATTCGCCCCCTGACACTGCCCAAGTCTCAGCCTGCATCCCCATTTGACCAAGCAGGGTGCAGGCTAGGATCCGGTCTCTGATAGGCACGCCAGCTCTTTGTCGGCATGAGGGAGGGGGAAACAGCCGGCGCAACACACACACACACACACACACACACAGAGACAGAGAGAGAGAAAGAGAGAGAGAGAGAGAGAGAGAGAGTGGCCAACTGTGCCTCGGCAAGAGGGCAAGAGCTCAATAGTTACTGAGATTTTGGGAGGGGGAGAAAGACCAGTCTTGAGCTTTTTCTTCCTTTTAGGCTGCTGATAACCATTTAATTATTATTTTTTGCTTCTGGGGGAGGGCAGCTGCCCCCCCTGCCCCCCTGGGTACGCCCATGCTCTGAGAGCTTTTCAAAAACGACATATGTGTCTTGCATTTTCTCTATGGCTTTCTGCTCACGACAACCCTGTGAGGTAGGTTAGGCCAGAACCACCTCAGAAGGTGGCGGACTCCCCTTTATTTGTGGGTTAAAATCCTTACAATGACGGTTCGAATCCCCGCAATGACGGGGTGAGCTCCCGTTGCTCGGTCCCTGCTCCTGCCAACCTAGCAGTTCGAAAGCACGTCAAAGTGCAAGTAGATAAATAGGTACCGCTCCGGTGGGAAGGTAAACGGTGTTTCCATGCGGTGCTCTGGTTCGCCAGAAGCGGCCTTTATATGTCCAGCTGTCCCTTGTCAACAACAAATTGTCCCTGTTTTTTGTGTTGAATATATTGTTGTTGTTTAGTCGTGTCCGACTCTTCGTGACCCCATGGACCAGAGCATGCCAGGCACTCATGGTCATTTATGGACCTAATACTTATCTGAAGCCATTTGCACATAACAAAATATGTATTTTATCAAAGTAATTGTTGAACTGAAATACAATTGAGAAGAAGTATATTAATAGGTATGCGGGTGGTGCTGTGATGTAAACCACAGAGCCTAGGGCTTGCTGATCGGAAGGTCAGCAGTTCGAATCCCCGCGATGGGGTGAGTTCCTGTTGCTCGGTCCCTGCTCCTGCCCACCTAGCAGTTCGAAAGCATGTCAAAGTGCAAGTAGATAAATAGGTACCGCTCTGGCGGGAAGGTAAACGGCGTTTCCGTGCGCTGCTCTGGTTCGCCAGAAGCGGCTTAGTCATGCTGGCCACATGACCTGGAAGCTGTACGCCGGCTCCCTCGGCCAGTAAAGCGAGATGAGCGCCGCAACCCCAGAGTCGGACACAACTGGACCTAATGGTCAGGGGTCCCTTTACCTTTACCTAAACACAGGTTGGATGGCCATCTGCCCTGGATTCTTTAGCTGTGATTGCTGCATCGCTAGGGGTTGGACTAGATGATGCCTGGGGGTCTCTTCCAACTTTACAGTTCTATGATTCTAAGGAACAGCAACTGGCTTGAGGTCAGCCAGAAAACTTCATTGGTGAAGGGAGAAACTCAAGACAGCCTCAGTTTTGGCATAACAGTCTTAGCAAACTGTACATGTTTTTTGCAGTATCCTCAGTATGTTGTTGGCATCTGCCTGTCTCGAGACACAACGGGGTGAAGTCAAACTGTTATAAGAATTTTAAGGTTATGTATGTGTGTGTGTGTGTGTGTGTGTGTGTGTGTGTGTGTGTGTGTAATATATATATATATATATATATATATATATATATATATATATATATACACATGTAGTCCTGAACAAATTGACCTCAAATATTTCTCTGCAAGGTCAAAGTGAGAAACCTCTCCATTGTCTCTTTCCTCACAGATTCTGTCCTTACAAATCCTATCTTAAGGGTTCTAGTTACATGTAGGTAGCCATGTTGGTCTGACGCAGTTGAAACAAAATAAAAAAATTCCTTCCAGTAGCACCTTAGAGACCAACTAAGTTCGTTATTGGCATGAGCTGAAGAAGTGTGCATGCACACTTATTCAGATACTTAGTTGGTCTCTTAAAGACCTCCAAAGAAGGAGACTTCACCACACTCCTGGGCAGCAAATCCCACTGTCGAAGAGCTCTTACTGTCAGGAAGTTCTTCCTAATGTTTAGGTGGAATCTTCTTTCTTGTAGTTTGAATCCATTGCCCCGTGTCCGCTTCTCTGGAGCAGCAGAAAACAACCTTTATCCCTCCTCTATATGACATCCTTTGATATATTTGAACATGGCTATCATATTGGACACGACTAAACAACATTCATACCTATCACATAGGGGTCTGGTCGATATTCATCCTTGGCCACAAGGTGGCCCCGTTGCAGTTCAAAACACGCTCCCTGACTCAAGCCCTACTGAATTTTGCAGTATTCCTAAGGCTGTGTTCACACTTCTATTTACTCTCTGCAGTTGCAGTGCAGGCTTTGCGACCCACGTTCCCACGACACTATGCAAAAGGCAGCCTTTGTTATTAGATACTCTTGTTCGATGTGTTGTTTCTCAAACCCTGAGCCTCTTGGGCTTGCTGATCAGAAGGTCGGCGGTTCGGATCCCCACGACCGGGTGAGCTCCCGTTGCTCGGTTCCTGATCCTGCCCACCTAGCAGTTCGAAAGCACACCAGTGCAAGTAGATAAATAGGTACCGCTCAGCCGGGAAGGTAAACGGCGTTTCTGTGTGCTGCTCTGGTTTCGCCAGAAGCGGATTAGTCCTGCTGGCCGCATGACTTGGAAAAACTGTCTGCGGACAAACGCTGGCTCCTTCGGCCTGTAAAGCGAGATGTGCACCGCAACCCCAGAGTCGTCTGTGACTGGACTTAACTGTCAGGGGTCCAAACAAAATAAAAAATTCTTTCCAGTAGTACCTTAGAGACCAACTAAGTTTGTTCTTCGTATGAGCTTTCGTGTGCATGCACACGTCTTCAGATACACTGAAACAGAAGTCACCAGACCCTTAAATATAGTGAGGGAGTGGGGAGGGGTATTACTCAGAAGGGTGGTGGGAATGGGTGATCGGCTGATAGGTGTGGAAAACCTGTTGACGACTCTTAACGGCTGCAATTAGTCTTGCAGGGAAAGGCAAGGGGTGAGATGGCTAAAGATAGCTTTGTCATGTATAATGAGATAAGAATCCAATGTCTTTGTTCAGACCAGGTTTCTCCATGGTTTTAAGTTTGGTGATTAGTTGCAATTCAGCCACTCTTTCCAGTCTCCTGGGCAATTTTTAAATTTATTTCGAAAATAGGAAAGTGAGCAGAACAAAACGGGAAGGGGGATGGAGAGGAGGAGGGAGGAGGAGAGAGAGAGAGAGAGAGAGAGAGAGAGAGAGAGAGAGAGAGAGAGAGCTTCTTAAGGGAAAGAGGACTGGCTGTATAGAGGCTAAGCCACGTGTCGCACGACAGTGCCAGAAAAGGAGTCCCAATAAAAGGATCCATTTCAGGGCACAGTGCCTGCCCCCCTCTGCAGCAATCCGGTGTGCGGGGAAACAGAGAGGGCCCTTCTCCCGGTTCCCCCCCCCCCATCGCTGCTGCATCTCCATCCTGCGCAGGGCCCTGCTGCCTCCATCCTCCGTCTCCGGCGGGCTGCTCTATTAAGCATTTCAGCGTGTTAGCGATATTGTTTTCTTCTTTACTAGCTCCGAGGGAGCAATCCAGCTGGAGATTTATAGCTCGGCTAAAATCACCTTCCATTCTTAAGTGAGCCATCCATATAGTCCGTGATCAGGGACGAAACCCTCCCCACCCCCCTTCCCTCGCCCCGCACCAAACTAAAACACAAATTCAATCTCGCCTGGCTACGGAGCAAATCTATTTCATGCAGACAGCTGCCTGGGCAGCAGAGTGTTTTCTCTCCTTCTGACCTTGATACAGAGCAATGGATGTGTGTGGGGGGGTTTCGGGGGGGGCGACGACGGGGCAGGTTGCTAGTGCGGTGTTATGCACAGACAAACCGGCACACTAGGCGACTGGTGGCTCGGATTTCTTTAAACTGGTTTGGCAACGGGGGGGGGGCGCCTAAAAGCCAGCAGATCAGGCATGGGGGGTGGGCAGCCTTTAGCCTAATTTCACGCAGGGAAGATACAGCTGGAAGTGGGAGGTGTGTGTGTGTGTGAATGCCTCACCCACTTTTGGCTCCAGCCCCCCCCCCCGCTGGCACCTGTGCCCCAACAGATTATGCTTGAAAGGATGAGGCCCATTCGACCACTTCAACCAACCGTTACTGCCACCAGTGCCGCAAAACACCGGTTGCACATTTGTAGGAACGTGGCTCATTTTTTAAAAAGTGTGGCAGCCCATAAACTTTGGAACTCCCTGCCACTTGATATCAGCCAGGTGCCTTCACTGTACTCCTCCTGGCGCCTGCTTAACTTATGACATTTTTTTTTTTGAGGCCAGGCATCCCCAACTTGCGGCCCTCCAGATGTTTTTGGCCTACAACTCCCATGATCCCTAGCTAACAGGACCAGTGGTCAGGGATGATGGGAATTGTAGTCCAAAACATCTGGAGGGCTGAAGGCTGGGGGTGCCTGGTTTAGGCAAGCCTCCCCAGATGTTTAGAAAGTGGGTGCGAGCTTCTGCCTGTTTTGAGTCTCTTGTTATTGTAATGCTTCGAACGGCTGAAGGGTCATACAAATCTAGTTCGAAGACAAGCAAATCCGATTCCAGAGGCCTCTAGCTAGGTGGAATCTAGACACATATAAAAAAATGCAGTGAAAATGCTTTTTTTTAAAAAAAAAGCTTTGAAAAATACTGTATTTTTCCGTGTATTGGACAAAGTTTTTTGACTCAAAAATCACGTAAAAAAAAAATCACGTCAAAGAAACCGAGACAGTTCAGGCTTAGTCATCCCAGTAGCAGGTAAGTAGCCGTGTTGGTCTGCCATAGTCAAAACAAAATAAAATAAAAAATTCCTTCCAGTAGCACCTTAGAGACCAACTAAGTTTGTTCTTGGTATGAGCTTTCGTGTGCATGCACACTTCTTCAGATACATAAGATAGCATGCACACGAAAGCTCATACCAAGAACAAACTTAGTTGCTCTCTAAGGTGCTACTGGAAGGAATTTTTTTATTTTATTTTGTTTCATCCCAGTAGGTCTTCCCCAAAGTGGCAGATGCAAGAACTCTTCCTGCTATCCAAGGCTCTTCCTCCGCCAAGCGATCTGAGGCTCCTCCATATTGTCTATCTATGCTCTTCCTCCTTCATACCCCTTTGGGTTCTGGGAGTCCAGGCAGGAGGGGAGCTAGTTGCAGCAGGAGAGGGAACCCCCCCCCCGGTTTCCTTACTAGCCTGCCTCATCTCTGTCTCCTGGTCCCCCTCCTCTGCCACCTCTGAGCCCGCATTGCCCTCTGCCGCAGACTCTTCCTGCTCACTAAACCCTGTTGACCTTCCAGCTTCTGACACCTCCAACAGGTGTTGCCTTATGAGGAACGGCTTAGGGACCTGGGTATGTTTAGCCTGGAGAAGAGAAGCTTAAGGGGTGATATGATAGCCATGTTCAAATATATCAAAGGATGTCATATAGAGGAGGGAGAAAGGTTGTTTTCTGCTGCTCCAGAGAAGCGGACACGGGGCAATGGATTCAAACTACAAGAAAGAAGATTCCACCTAAACATTAGGAAGAACTTCCTGACAGTAAGAGCTGTTGGACAGTGGGAATTTGCTGCCAAGGAGTGTGGTGGAGTCTCCTTCTTTGGAGGTCTTTGAAGCGGAGGCTTGACAGCCATCTGTCAGGAATGCTTTGATGGTGTTTCCTGCTTGGCAGGGGGTTGGACTGGATGGCCCTTGGGGTCTCTTCCAACTCGATGATTCTATGATTCTAAGTCTTCTCCCTCTGACCACTCGCCGTCATCCCACCACCATCCCCCTGGCTCTGAGATAACGTCCCTTGGGGGGGGGGGTTCTCCACCTGATGCCCCCCCCACTCCACTTCCTCCAGCCAATCCTCGACACCTTGCTTGGTGGGGCTCCTCAGTTCTTTGCGGTTGCGGGGGTGGCAGCAGGACGGCTGCCGCAGACCATTTCTTAAATGCGCCAAAGCTGACGACAACCCGGCGCTATTCTCCGAAGGCATAAGCGTCTCTCCTTCGAGGCTGGCGAGAGAGGCGAAAACTGCAGCCTCATTGTGCCCTAATAGGCTGTAATGTTTGCAATTTAAATACGGCATAATAGCGGCCAGACGCTCTGCGATGTTTATTGTACACAAGGCTCATCGCAACCGTGTCCGGCCTATTTATTACATCGGCTTTTAAGGCCGGATTCCAGGAGACACCTGGGGACGCGGGCAACTTAATTTATTCCTGCCGTGCTGGGAGAGGGGAGGCCGACCGTCTCTCTCGGGGAGGCGGCTGCGCCAGGGGTGGGACCCCACCCCATCGGTGCAATTGGCCTGCAATCCCCCTTCCGCTCCAACACACACAGCTGGCTTCTAGATGATTAACAACGACTTTGAGAACGGTGGCCTTATTAGGATTCATCTTTGCTTAGAATCCTGCTGGGTGGCGGCGGTTTTCCAACCAACCAACCAACCAATAAAATCACTAATAAAAACAAAATAAATAGACTGCTCGTCGCTCTTTCTCAGGTTGCTTCGGAATCAAGGCAGTTGAAATAGCATCAGCACCAAGAATGGCTTCAGCTGATGGCCCAGATGAGCCCCAATCTGGCCCAGAAAAGCCTAACTCCTGTCATCTGTGCCCTGGCAACCTCTAGGTTAGGTTAAAGGTAAAGAGTCATGTGTCCAGCATGACAAAGCCGCTTCTGGAGAACCAGAGCAGCGCACGGAAACGCCGTTTACCTTCCCGCCGGAGCGGTACCTATTTATCTACTTGTGCTTTCAAACTGCTAGGTGGGCAGGAGCTGGGACAGAGCAACGGGAACTCAACCTGTCGCGGGGATTTGAACCGCCGACCTTCTGATCAGCAAGCCCTAGGCTCTGTGGTTTAACCCACAGCACCACCCGCGTTGATTACTGCAGCACATAATACATGGGGCTGCCTTTGAAGACATATTCGGCATCTGAGGCTATCCACCCCTGCAATACAGAGCTAAGATGGTCTAATGCAGGACATAGGAGCCTATGTCTTGTTCCCCCCCCCAAATGATCCCTAAGTGTTCTGACAGTAGGTGGGCACAGGGCCCCCACACTGGGGTGAAAGTTTCATATGCACAAAATGCTATGTTTGAGTGCATTGTATTTACAATGCTGTGCAGTTAAGTTTGCATTCAACAAGAGGTTTCACTCTGGCAAATGCGGCAGGAAGGGTTGGATGTTTCTGTTTCGTTCTTGAGGCCAACTGATGATGACTTACGGCCAGAAACAGGAGCTGCCATCTCCCTTCAGGAAGGTTTAAGTCAGCGATGGAGTAGATGCGAAGCTCCGATGCCGAACTATAGGATCTCTCTCTGGGATTCAACTGCATTAAGGACTAAAAAGACAATGGGCCTACTTTGCAACTTTTAACACTCCACGTATGTTATAAGGTAGCAGAAACCATGAAGGCTAGACTCTACCTTCACATTTGGAGGCAATAATAATAATAATAATAATAATAATAATAATAATAATAATTTATACCCCGCCCATCTGGCTGGGTTTCCCCAGCCACTCTGGGCGGCTCCCAACAGAATATTAAAAACACACAAACATTAAAAACTTCCCTAAACAGGGCTGCCTTCAGATGTCTTCTAAAAGTCAGATAGTTGTTTATTTCCTTGACATCTGGATGGGAGGGCGTTCCACAGGGTGGGTGCCACTACTGAGAAGGCCCTCTGCCTGGTTCCCTGTAACCTCACTTCTTGCAGGGAGGGAACCGCCAGAAGACCCTTGGAGCAGGACCTCAGTGTCTGGTCTGAACAATGGGGGTGGAGACGCTCCTTCAGGTATACTGGGCCGAGGCCGTTTAGGGCTTTCAAGGTCAGCACCAACACTTTGAATTGTGCTCGGAAACATACTGGGAGCCAATGTAGATCTTTCAGGACCGGTGTTATGTGGTCCCGGCGGCCACTCCCAGTCACCAGTCTAGCTGCCGCATTCTGGATTAGTTGTAGTTTCCGGGTCACCTTCAAAGGTAGCCCCACGTAGAGCGCATTGCAGTAGTCCAAGCGGGAGATGACCAGAACATGCACCACTCTGGTGAGACAGTCTGCGGGCAGGGAGGGTCTCAGATGGAGCTGGTAGACAGCTGCCCTGGACACAGAATTGACCTGCGCCTCCATGGACAGCTGTGAGTCCAAAATGACTCCCAGGCTGCGCACCTGGTCCTTCAGGGGCACAGTTACCCCATTCAGGACCAGGGAGTCCTCCACACCTGCCCGCCCCCTGTCCCCCCCAAACAGTACTTCTGTCTTTTCAGGATTCAGCCTCAATCTGTTAGCCGCCCTCCATCCTCCAACCGCCTCCAGGCATTCACACACCAGACACTCTTCCGAAAAACAGCTGCTGGAAACCACGGGAGGGCGAGAGTGTTGCCCTTGCGCTTATGTTCTGCTCCCTGCATTTGGCCGGCCGCTGTGAGAAGAGGAGGCTAGACTAGATGGACCATTGGTTTGATGCAGCAAGCTGCTCTCCTGCACATGAGCAATGCTTTGGAGGCAGCTGGCGAGGCGAACATTCCCATTTCCTAACGATTCGTGTTGCGAGTTGGACTGCGGAAGGTATGTGCTTGAAGTCAGGGGCAGGGGCATTTCAAGCCGCTTGGCTGCCCGGGGCGGGAAGCCAAGAAGCCCCTCTGGGGGCGGGGCATGGCGGCGCGTGCGTGCGCGCGCCATGACGTCATGACGCATGCGACATGACCCGGCGCCCTGCCCCCCGGGGTGCCTCTTGGCGGAGCGCAAGTCAGGGCAGGGAGAGGGACGGGCCAGCGTGGAGGGGTGTCACCCCTCCTCGCTGGCCCGCCCCTCTCCATGCCCCGGCTCCGCAAGCCAGCCAGCAGCGGAGCTCGGCATAGAGGCAAGGGGCGGGCCAGCGAGGAGGGGGTGGCACCCCACCTCGCTGGCCCGCCCCTTGCCTCCATGCCGAGCTCCGCCGCTGGAAGGGGGGGACTATTTTCGGTGCTGCCGGGGCCAGAGCCGCAGGGGCGGCCAGCGAGGGGGGGTGACACCCCTCCTCGCTGGCTGCCCCTGCAGCTCCACCCTGACAGTACCGAAAATAGCCAAAGTGTCACTCCTAGCAGGGCGCTGCCCGGCCCCCCCGCCCCCTTGCTACGCCCCTGGCCAGGGAGGGGGCAGGCTGGATCATCCATCCCACCGCCCGTTTTTAGCAACGCCCGTCCCTCCCAGCACTTTCATGGTTGGAGAGGAAGGAGAAAAGAACTCTCCCTTGTCCCCCATTTATCTCCCTCTCCCATTGTTCTGCGAGTTGCTAATTGACAGCTCGTGGGGGGGGGGGGCGTTTAAAAATAAAAAATAAAACCCCACAAGATATTTTCAGCTCGTGGTTCTTTTGTGTTTTTGGAACACAAAAACGGTTCTCCCCTCCGGCTTATGTGTAACCCACGCCTGCTCTATTTATTCTGCTCTCCGTTAAAAAAAAACCAAACAAAAACCTATTGTAATTATTTAAATTTATCTCTTCAGGTTAATCTCCTCCAAAGCCTAGTCACAGATCTTCCTACAGACTTCGCTGCAGCCGAACTAATTGGCAATTTCGAGAGGCGGTAAGGAAGGAGACGAGCTGAACGCCCCTGGGTTAAGCTGACATTCTTGCTTTTTGTTTTATTGTGTTTTATTTTTACAAAAGGTGACTGCAGAGGAATAAGAACCAGTGTATTATAGGGGGGTTGCCACCTTCTGGGGAGCAGGGAGAACCCAACCCGGTCTTCTCTTGCACCATTTATCTGCAGTCTCGTGTGCAGAAGCTAGTTTTCACAGCATAAAGCTAAAGGGACCCCCCTGACCGTTAGGTCCAGTTGTGTCCGACTCTGGGGTTGCGGCGCTCATCTCACTTTACTGGCCGAGGGAGCCGGTGTACAGCTTCCGGGTCATGTGGCCAGCATGACAAAGCCGCTTCTGGCAAACCAGAGCAGCGCACGGAAACGCCGTTTACCTTCCCGCCAGAGCGGTACCTATTTATCTACTTGCACTTTCATGCTTTCAAACTGCTAGGTTGGCAGGAGCAGGGACTGAGCAATGGGAGCTCACCCCGTCGTGGGGATTCGAACCGCCGACCTTCTGATCGGCAAGCCCTAGGCTCTGTGGTTTAACCACAGCGCCACCTGTCTTAGGTAAAGGTAAAGGGACCCCTGACCATCAGGTCCAGTCGTGTCCGACTCTGGGGTTGCGGCGCTCATCTCGCTCTATAGGCCGAGGGAGCCGGCGTTTGTCCGCAGACAGCTTCCGGGTCATGTGGCCAGCATGACAAAGCTGCTTCTGGCGAACCAGAGCAGTGCACAGAAACGCCGTTTACCTTCCCGCCGGAGCGGTACCTATTTATCTACTTGCACTTCATGCTTTCAAACTGCTAGGTTGGCAGGAGCAGGGACCGAGCAATGGGAACTCGCCCTGTCATTGCGGGGATTCGAACTGCCGACCTTCCGATCGGCAAGCCCTAGGCTCTTGTGGTTTAACCCACAGCGCCACCTGTGTCTTACTGTGTTTTAATTTGCTGGAAGCCATCCGGAGTGGCTGGTGTAACCCAGTCAGATGGGTGGCATATGAATAACAAACCACCATCATAATCACTGCTGATGTACAGGAAAAGTATCAAGTGGGCAAAACCTCAGATCCCGCAAATGTTTGCCGCTTCTCCCACTGAGAGCCTTGTCCGAGTTTGGGGGAACAGGGCGATGTGTCATGGCGGAGACCCTCTCCTCTTTTCAGGAAGAGGCGTCTGGCTAGTCTCCGGGTTTTGCGTCCTCCTTGCCCAGGGAGACTCGTTCCCGAGCTGCCCACCCACCTGCCAGAGGCTGGGCTGCGACAGAGAAAAGAACGAGGTGAGGGCAGCTTGGCATTGACACGGTCAATTTCCTTCCCATTAGATTCAATCAGCTTTATTGGCACCGCGCGCACAGCGGAGCTCTGCCAAGGCGAGGCGGAGGTGAGATCCAACGCCAGGCCTCGCTTCCGCGGCAGCCAGGTTCCGGACCACCCCGCCTCCTCCCGCACCAGCTGCCAGACAGCTCTCCAAAAATAATGGCGGCAAGCTGTTTCCTCCCAGAGACTCACACGAAGCCCATTGCGAGCAATGCCTACTGCGCAGTTCCTGTTGAATCTCAGGAGGGCTCAGGTGCTTCGTAGGCCCTGAATAGGAGGCTGCTTGCTCTCGGGTAGGGACGCGGGTGGCGCTGTGGGTTAAACCACAGAGCCTAGGGCTTGCCGATCAGAAGGTCGGCGGTTCGAATCCCCGCGATGGGGTGAGCTCCCGTTGCTCGGTCCCTGCTCCTGCGCAGTTCGAAAGCACATCAAAGTGCAAGTAGATAAATAGGTACCACTCCGGCGGGAAGGTAGGCTCCGCCCCACTCGCTCCAGGCCCTGCCCTTAACCCCGATGACTCCGTCCACAATGCCATACTCAGGTGCCAGCTGGTGTCTTCTCCTCTGGGGCAAATTAAGCCCTGAAAGAGAGCCAAGGAGAGGAGTGGGGCTGGAATCTCCCGGACCCACAAACCTCGATCTCTAGGGCTCAAGTGGCTGTCCTCTTGGAACCGCTAACCTGGCCAGGAAGGCTGTAGCCTCTCTGGGCAGAAGACAGGACGGATGATGAGTCGCTGTGTGTCATCCTGTCATCTCGGAGTGCTTTTAGAGAAAGAGAGAAAAGGAAAGAGAGCCCATATCCCGTAGGTGTTAATTTTGACCCCCCCTCAAGACCTGGCTCCTTTCCAGAGCCAGTGATTGTTTCCTGCCTGCTGTTTCAATTAGATTGCAGGGGGGAAAATGACAACAGAGGTCCAGGAATGGGGAGGAGGGATGGCTTGGTAGGAGGAAGGTCAGATAAAAAATAAAAAAAAATTCCTTCCAGTAGCACCTTAGACGGAGACCAACTAAGTTTGATCTTGGTATGAGCTTTCGTGTGCATGCACACTTCTTCAGATACACTGAAACAGAAGTCACCAGACCCTTATATATAGTGAGAGGGTGGGGAGGGGTATTACTCAGAAGGGTGGTGGGAATGGGTGATTGGCTGATAGGTGTGGAAAACCTGTTGACGACTGTTAACGACTGCAATTGGTCTTACAGGAAAAAGCAAGGGGTGGAGATGGCTAAAAATAGCTTTATCGTGTATAATGAGATAAGAATCCAATGTCTCTATTCAGACCAGGTCTCTCCATGGTTTTAAGTTTGGTATTGAGTTGCTTTTTCTCATTTTCCCACCCTTGCCCACATTTCTGCACCAACCATGCGAAGCCCTCACAAAAATTCACAAGCAGCTTAATGCAAATGTCTCCTAAATACAGTGGCACCTTGGTTTAAGAACATCTTAGATTATGAGCAACTTGGATTAAGAACACTGCAAACCCGGAAGTAGGTGTTTTGGTTTGTGAACTTTGCCTTGGAATAATAATAATAATAATAATTTATTATTTGTACCCCGCCCATCTGGCTGGGTCTCCCCAGCCACTCTGGGCGGCTTCCATCAAATATTAAAATACATTTAAAATATCACAGTTTAAAAACTTCCCTAAACAGGGCTGCCTTCAGGTATTTTCTGAATGTCAGGTAGTTGTTTATTCCTTGACCTCTGATGGGAGGGTGTTCCACAGGGCGGGCGCCACTACCGAGAAGGCCCTCTGCCTGGTTCCCTGTAGCTTTGCTTCTCGCAGTGAGGGAACCACCAGAAGGCCCTCGGCGCTGGATCTCAGTGTCCGGGCTGAACGATGGGGGTGGAGACGCTCCTTCAGGTATACAGGACCGAGGCCGTTTAGGGCTTTAAAGGTCAGCACCAACACTTTGAATTGTGCTCGGAAACGTACTGGGAGCCAATGTAGATCTCTCAGGACCGGTGTTATGTGGTCCCGGCGGCCACTCCCAGTCACCAGTCTAGCTGCCGCATTCTGGATTAATTGCAGTTTCCGGGTCACCTTCAAAGGTAGCCCCACGTAGAGCGCATTGCAGTAGTCCAAGCGGGAGATAACCAGAGCATGCACCACTCTGGCGAGACAGTCTGCGGGCAGGTAGGGTCTCAGCCTGTGTACCAGGTGGAGCTGGGAGACAGCCGCCCTGGACACAGAATTAACAGAATAAGAATATTGTTTCGCTTCCTGTTGAGTTTGTTCCATTTGTAAACCAAGTCCCCCACTGCTATGGGAAAGCACAGCCTCGTTTTAAGAACGCTTTGATTTGCGAACGGACTTCCTGGAACAGATTAAGTTCGTAAACCAAGGTGCCACTGCATAGGTGAGTCATTTTTACTAAAGTGCACATTATTGCACTGTAAACTTCCCTCCTCAAATACAATGCATATTTGTATGTCGTTTTCTTTTGCCCCATATTTAGAATTTTGCACACACTGCTTGCTCGGGAAGCCGCGTTGCAAAATTTGGAGAAGCGTGAATTTCAGTGGAAGGCCTTGCGCTCCCCCCTAGCTCCTTGTTCCAGAAAGCGCAAATTAAATGCCAACCGAATTAGATTTCTCCTCCCTGCCATCTTGATCTCTTCCAGCCTTCCTTGGCGGGGCGATGCTCGGCTCTCCCCAGCCAGAGTTACAGCCTTCGGCGTTGCAATTCCCGGCGTTTCCGCCCAAGCTCCGAGCGGCGTGTTCTCTCTCCGCGAAACGCGCGGGCTTTCAGACGAGGGGAAAGGAAGGACTTGGAGCCGAGAGAGAGCCGTTGTAAACAAAGGTTTATTGGAAGGGAGATCATCTTTTGTTTCTCCGGAGTGATACAGAGGAGTTTGTACTGCTGTTGCATGCAGGAGCTGCACATAGTTAAAAGATGAGAAATCACCGGGGTGGGGTGGGGGGGCAAAAGGTCACGAGAGAACTTGCGTCAAACTAGCCCCCTTGTTACGCACATGCTACCCACACCCTATTTACAGTGTGCTCTTCTCTCTCTCTCTCTGGGGAGGAGTCGTTGCCCCAGGGAGTGGGTGGGGGGGCTAGAGAATAACCAACCGTTCTGCAGTTCCCCTAACACAGCTGGGCCCCTTCCTCCCGCCGATCTCTGCTTTCCAAATCTAGTGGCGGACCCCTTCTGCTACCCCAACTGCCTCTCCAAATCCAGAGCTTCAGGAGCCCCCCACCCCTCGGAGCAGGAATAACACGGAATCGGGAACGCACCCCAAACCTCGACATAATGAAAGATTGAGCTCAAGATTCTCCCTGCACCCCCCAGGGCAGGATCAGACCGAAAGTCCAGCTAGACCAGGACATTTCCCGCGGTGCGTCTCGGAGACCCACAAGCAGAGGGGGCACACAAGCCACACATCCTGGGCTGTGGGTTCTGCCCCCAGGGCAGGGGCGTTTGGTGCCCCATGGGGACTGCCGTTCGGGGAGTCGGCGCTAACGGCCGGTGCAGAAGGCTCAACTCTGCATTTGTCCCTGTCCTCTTCCCTTCGGAGTTCTGCAAGGAGAAACACTGGGGCTCAGGGGACGGTTGGAAGTTGATATGAAGGGCCACCCTCAGGGCTGGGTGCAAGTGGTGGACGGGCCGAGGATTTGCCTCCCCCCTCCCCAGGCCAGCCTCCCCTGCTTCGAAGATGCGCTGCCTCCGAATGTGGAGGTGGCAATAAGAAAATTTGAAATGTTTGGCCGAGGACTGCCATTGCAGAGATTTCAGAATGGGCTTGACTCAGTGGCCACACCTACAGGCCGCCTGCCTTGCGATAGCAGGATTCCAGTACGGATTACAAGCTGCTTTCCAACCGGACAAATCTCCCCCAAATTATGGAGATTTCAGTTTGTCGGCGCTGCGCCGACTCCTACAGACTTTCGCCGATCTGCAGTTCCCAGGAGCGGAACCGGTTCAAAACCAGTTCATGCAATTGCGCCTTGTCAACCCAGACTCAGTACCGAAGTCGCTTCTCCCCGTTTTGAAAAGTCAAAGTGCTTCCTGCCAACGGTGCCTCCGTTACAACAACCTTGTAAGGCAGGCAGGAATCGATATTCCCTGTATCGCACACGGGAGTGGGGGCCAGGACTAGGAGGGGCTTCCTGCAAGCACTTGCCCCCCCTCCCAGTGGGAACGACTTTGTGCTAACTCTCTACCTTGAGTTCCTTCTGTGAGATTAGGAACAAACCCTTGCCTTTTGTTCCTTCGGAAATTTGGAGGGTTGTTTCAGGCAGATCGCTTTCTCCTCCTGCACGTGCAGGTGTCTGCAAACGACAGACAAACCCGCCAGGTGTTGCTTGTCCTCCCGCAAGTGAAGAAACCCGCGCCTGTTGAATTTCTGCCTGCCGTGTTGTTACAAGTCCTGGAGTGCCGCTTGAAAATGGCAGACCAAGAAAATCTACCACGATGCCCCACCAGCTAACTGGTTTTGAAGCTTGCAACTCTCTCTCTCCGATCCTTTCCCCTCCCCGCATTTCCTTTAGCTACTTGCAAAGGCACTGAACTGGGGGTTGCAGCAAATGTGGGGTGTGGCAGAAATCCATGAGGGGCAGCTTTTCCTGTTGAACTTCCGCCTGTTAATAAGCTAAAAGAGCCCTTGCGACTCGAAAAACGATGAGCATTTCTTTCTGTGTGAGAGCGATGGAAGGAAGGAAGGGTCTCCTCGTCGCCCCCAACTTGGGGGTTGGATCCACTGTTAGTCATATTCAGAGCCGACCCACCGAAATTAAGGGATGACGGAGGCCCATAAATACCAGTGGGTCTACGCTGAGTAAAAAACTAAGTTGCTCATTTAGGTTCCATCTGCACCCTGCATGTAAATCACACCGCTTTGCCCAAAGGCTCCTGGGACCTGTAGTTTGTTAAGGGTGCTGGGAATTCTAAACTACAGTTCCCAGTTTTGTTGTGGGGGGCTCCCCACAAGTGGCTGACACCCTGATTTGCATGGGGGGGGGGAGAAAACTGGGAAGGGAACTGGGGGAAAGGAGTTTTGGGAAAGAGAACTCCTCTTGTCCAAGCTTTGTTCTTTGAGACCCCTCCTACAATGGTGCCCCCTGTAAGGTTCAGGGGGAGACATTGGGGGGGGGTTTAACCTGGGGGGGTTACCAGTGGCTTCATATGGCCATGATTCCCCCCTACCGCCCCCAACATATCCTGCAAAAAACAAGACGTCCTGTTCTTTCTTGTGAGAGCAGCCATTTTTTAGTGCCATGATCTCGCACCATGAACCCCTCCACAAAAGAGTGTGTTTTCTGGAGCTGCGATCTCGCATGGTGCTCCCCAAACACATGTTTTTAGGCCCTGCGCCTGAAAAAAAAAATGCTTTTTTTGGGGGGGGCGGGGGGATTGCAGTGCAAAATTGCGCGAGATCACGGCATCCCCCAAAGGCCGCCGTTCTCTCATGATCCATGCTGAGGCAGGCCAGACTTAGAACTGCGAGGGATTAGCGCTGACACTACAAATCAAACCAGTTATGGACCTTGCGCATATTGCCCTCTGACCCTTGAACTGGGGCCCTCTGCACAGATTCATTCCCAGCCATCTTCGCCCCCCCCCGTCCACCAATCACAACCTGCGGGATTCTTTAAGCCAGGGGTGAACTTAAGCAGGCGTCAAAACGGTCCGAAGCCCTGCAGCATTGAGAACCATGAAAAAAGGGGGTTCTTTTTTGACACCCTGACGTTGTTCTGCTTTCCATCGCAGCCGCTAGCACCGTTAGAATCGCAGCTGGAAGGGAACCCCAAAAGGCGCCGTCTAGTTGACCCCTACCCCACCCGGCAATGCTGCGATTTGCTCTCCCGGTGCATGTAGAACGTCGTTACGGTCCTCTCCTTCTGAGAAATTTCTCGATCCGAGAGGAAAAGGGGAAAAAAAGGCAATCCTTGCCATGTCAGGGCATGGCCATAGACAAACAGCCACTCCCCAACCATTCCTGCCTGGCACGAGCAAGGAATCGTTTTTGCGCATGTGCAAGGGTGTGTAAGTAACACACCAGAACCTCACCAAACGGGTAGAGAAAAATAAGATGGAAACGGAAGAAGGAATGCCAGCCCCCCTGTTTTGTTTTTTAAACGCCTTCCGTAGTCTGGCACCACCTTCCAAACATTCAGCCACTCGGGAAGAAACTTTGGGGCAACAGATAGGGAGGACCCCCGTCCCCCGTCCCCGACCTTTGAAATTTCCCCGGCGACTGCCGTTGGTTATTATTTATTTTGCAACCATCATTCAAAATCCTGACCCACCCCCCTTTGCGAGGAAGGGGCGGAACGGCACCCGAGGCCACCCTGCGCCCCGCCTCTCAGAAAGGAGGCGGAGCGTCGCGGGAGGAAGAGTCCAAGGAGGAAGCGCCCGGATGAAAAAAACCCCAAATCACGCACACGCACGCACACACAGAAGAGGTCTCCCTCCCTGTTTTTTTTTTGTTTTTGCCTCAAGCAGCATCTCCCGAGTGCCCCCCCTCCAAGAATCCGTACGCCTGGGAGGTTGGGGGGGAGCACAGGTCCTTCTCCTCCCCCCTCTGCCCCTCCTCAGGTGGGACCCAGGGTCTCGCGTTGTCCTTTTCCCGATCCGCTCTTCCTCTGCGCTGCGAAACCCCGCCCCTTTCCTAAGGAGGGAGGCCGCCAAGCCAAGCCACGCCCCCTGGGACGGTCCCCCTATTTGACAGAGGAGGCAGTCCGCTCCACGCCGCTGTATTTCAGGAGGTGGCTGAAGTCCGTCAGGGTGTGCTGGGCGCTCAATGTGGGTCCCCGCGCCGCCCGGGCGTAGGCCGCCGGCCCTTCCCCGCTGTTGAAAGTGTGGGTGCGCTTGAGTTGCGCGCTCGCCCTGCTGGCCGCATTGTTACTATTCGAGTTCAGCTTCTCGGGGTTCCACGGGGCGGGGTCCCCCGTCTCCCCACCGGGGGCCGACACCACCCGCCGCCGCTCGGGGCTGCCGTGCGGCGTGATGGGAAGCTCTCCGCCGTAAGAGCTCCGAGTCCCGCTCGGCCGGTGTGCGGCCGGCACTTGGTGCTGTTGTTGCTGTTGTTGTTGCTGGGCCACCCGTGCCCCCTCTCCGGCGCTGACCGGTAAGTACCGCATGTCCAGTGAGAGGTCGCTGGCCTCGTTCTCCAGCTCTTGGTCCATCAGCATGGAGTGGCAGGAGATGGGGATGACACGGCCCGAGCCGAGGTGGTGCGGGGGCACGGCGGCGTGGCCGGCGTGGAGGAGGATGACCGAGGAAGGCGGTTCTCCACTGCGCAAGGAGGCGTTGATGAGATTGTGGCTGTACTCCCAGGTGCAGGGCTTGGGGCAGCGCTTCTGCTGCAAGGGGGTCTGCTCCGGGGTGGGCAGCACCCCGGAATCCAGGTCGTGCTGGCTGACCTTCACCAGCCCCTTGGGCCACCCGTTCTGCATCAGCGGGGCCAGCAGGTTCTCGGGCTGCCCGCCGGGGCCACCCCGGGAGCGGCGCTCGCCCAGCCGGCTGACGCTCACCACCGACTCGCTGTGAGACAGGATGTTCTCCTTGTCCTTGCGCCTTGCCAGCTCCTTGCGGTCACGGTGCCCGATGAACCAGCAGACGCTGAAGCCCGAGATCACGGCGCCGATGACGAAGGCCGCCACGGAGGAGATCACTAGCAGGTTCACCGAGACCAGGCCATCCGGCTCATCCACAAAGCTCTCCGTCAACAACCCTGTGGGGGGAAAAAGAAGAAGAAGAAGAAGAAGAGGAGTTTGGATTTGATATCCCGCTTTATCACTACCCGAAGGAGTCTCAAAGCGGCTAACATTCTCCTTTCCCTTCCTCCCCCACAACAAACACTCTGTGAGGTGAGTGGGGCTGAGAGACTTCAGAGAAGTGTGACTAGCCCAAGGTCACCCAGCAGCGGGACACCGTGATGGAAACCAGAGCCAGTGCTGTCAAGTATCCCGTTTTCCCCGGGATTCTCCCTTATTTCAAGCAGTTTCCCGCTGCTCTCCCTTATTTTTTATTTCCCTTAAATTTCCCGTTTTTAATGGAAGCAGCTCCTCCCCTGCTGGCCAGGGACTGGGTGGGAAGACCTCGCCTACTTGGAGAGAAAAGCCTCAGCCCTCAAAGCAAGTGGGAGCCGTTTCCCGTGCTTACAGGGGGGTGTATTCCTCCCCCTGCATCAGCCCCTATCCGTTGCCGCCGAGCCCCTCAGCCGGCCAATAGGGTTAGCTGGCGGGCGGAGCCTGGCTGCCTTTGAGCAGCTGCTGCTTCCTGTCCTGTTTTGATGGGATCAGACAAGAAGACGATGGGGCTCCATCGCGCAGAGCACATGGCTGCCCTCCTCTTTGCTCCGCTCCGAGCCCGAGCCCGCTTGGAGTTTACATTGCTGCTCCGCCCACTTTTGCTTCTGGCTCCGCCCACCACTGACATGTGACTGTCCCCGGGATAGGTGAGACTGCTGATCCCTTATTTTCAAATCCGAAACTTGACAGCTATGACCAGAGCGTACAGAAATTGCATTTACCTTCCCGCCGCAGCGGTACCTATTTATCTACTTGCACTGGTGTGCTTTCAAACTGCTAGGTTGGCAGGAGCTGGGACAGAGCAAAGGGAGCTCGCTCCGTTGCGCGGATTCGAACCGCCGACCTTCCGATCGGCAAGCCCAAGAGGATCAGTGCTTTAGGCCACAGCGCCACCCGCGTCCCAGAAGGGGCACAATGTGTCCCCCACCAGCAATATTGACCCTCCCTATACAGCCCGTACATTCTGCTTAATACCTATGGCACCTAATGGCCCCACCTGGCCAAACAGAGGCCAGGGCTGTCTAGGTCACACCTGCACTATGGATTCAAGAATCCTGTCGTTTAACCCCTGCAGGCCTACAATGCCAGAGCCCTAACAGCTCCCAGCCATGCACTTTCAGTGTGTGGTGCGGGGGTTTGTGCGGCCGTGGTGATTTTGGGGCAGGATCCGAACAACGGACTTGCCCAGCTGCCCTCGACCCCAGAGCCGGGAATGGTGGACAGGCACACACCTTCACAGTCGCCAAGGTGAGAGGTCTTGCCTCCGAGGATGTCCTGCTCAAACGCGACCCTGCAGCCGGACGAAGGTAGAGAGAGGGAAATCACAGAGTTAGAGAAAGAGAAAGGGCAGTTTCTATTAAGTGAGTCTGCTCCATGCAGGACCTCTGAAGGGTTCAACTTTGTTTGTTTTTTTAAAATTAATTTATACTTTTTAAGTTTATACATTTCACCATTGCTTTTTTTCTGGGGGGTACGCAGGGGTACACATACCATAGCTGTCAACTTTTCCCTTTTCTTGCGAGGAGTCCTATTCGGAATAAGGGAATTTCCCTTTAAAAAAAGGGGGGAAGTTGAGAGCTATGATGCATACCCCTAAACATTTTGTGAATCTTCATACTTTTGTCCATTTACTGTACGAATTTTCCTCGATTTGAACGATAAAATGGCGATTTTCTTGAGTCAAAACGAGAGTACCCCTAAATGTTTTTAAAGGAAAAAAGCACTGCATCTCACTAATTTTAATACATTTCATTAATTTTACAATCATTTTGACATTTCAAGATTCGGCTTCCTTCCTCCTCTTTCCTTAAATTTATTTTTAATGTCTTCTGCATATCCTAATGAACTTAATTTGCTCATTTATTCACCTTCTTTAAATATATCCTCTTATAAAACTGCAGGTTAATACAGTAACCCTGGCAATGTTCTTCTCTGTTTGCAATTTATCTGTAAATATTCAATAAGCCATTTCCATTTTTTAAAAAAATAAAAATAAAAAGTTGGTTATCTTGATTTCTTATCCTTCCGGTAAGTTTCGCCATTTCTGCGTCTTCGATAATTTTCTGTACCTATTCTTCCTTTGCTGGGGATTCTGTTTCTTTTTGGGGCAAGTAACATTCTCGCCGCTGCAGTCGCATACACCAGGGGTGGCCAACTCCCAAGAGACTGTGATCTACTCGCAGAGTTAAAAACTGGAAGTGATCTACCAGATTCAAGTCAAAGTTGTTGAGCTTTTTAAAGGAAGGACGAAGGCCCATTTTGGGGGGATTCGGGTCGAAGTGGTTGAGTTTTTTTCGGGGAGGAGGTAAAATGTTGAGCTTTTTTTAAGGGGAGCCACAGTTGTTCAGCTTCTTTGGGGGGGGGCATGATCTACCAATGATCTATCACAGAGACGTCCAGTGATCTACTGGTAGATCACAATCTACCTGTTGGACCTGCCTGGCTTACATGAATAAGTTTCTCTCTCTCTCTCTCTCTCTCTTTTTATAAGGATTTATTAGTTTTAAAAGAGACAGAGAAAAAAAAAAAGAATAAACATACAAAATACAAACTACAAAACAAAACACAACCACAATACACTACAAAACCAAAATACAAAAACTAAACCTAACAAACAAACATTTATTTAACTATACTTATCTTATTTATAACCTTATTTTGGGACTTCCTCACGTCCTCTCTTCTGCGTTCATTTCAAATATACTATAGTAACTTTATAACATTTTTAAATTCCTCTTCCTCAAATATTCTTAATCCTTATCTATCAACATATATCTGTAAACTTATTCCTAACAAAAATAAACTTATCACAATTCTAACTTCTTATATCCTATGAATAAGTTTCTCTACAATAAGGGTTCAACTTCTGGAACAATTGTTGTTGTTCAGTCATTCAGTCGTGTCCGACTCTTCGTGACCCCATGGACCAGAGCATGCCAGGCACGCCTATCCTTCACTGCCTCCCGCAGTTTTGGCCAAACTCTGGAACAATTAGCTTCCTGATTATCTCTCTGCTTTTCACAACTTTCGCTCTTCATGTCTGAAAGCTGCTCCCCTTCCCCCCCCCAAAAAAACATACCCCGGGAATGTCTGGGGGAGGGGAAGTAACAAATTAAATAATGCATGTAGAAAGGTGCACCAACATTCAAGGCTGTTTTGGGCCCCCTAATGTATTTTTTTTAGGGCCCGAGCCCTCTCAATATTCAGGGGGGCATTCGGCTTCGCCCCCACCCAGCTTCTCACAGCGTCATGCATGCGACATCATGGCGCCCCGCCGCGCCCCCCTCCATCCTGTTAAGAAGATGGCGCCCCTCCGCACATGGAAGATCGCTTTTTGGGTGAAAACCTGCGGCGGATCGCCTTGTGGCGGTAGGGTGGGTGGGGAGAACAACGAAAGTGGGCAGGGCCAAGGCCGAAAGCATCCCATAATGGACTGGATGACAGTCAGTAAACTGAAGGTCAACCCAGAGAAGGCGGAGGCAACTGTTGGTGGGGTGGCTCCCAATTCAAGGAGCTGGTTTTGAGCTATGAAGCCTTAGACGTAAACTGTGAAAAAATTCAATCATGTATATATGTGCAACCGGAGGGGATGAAATACATAGAAAATACAAATGTCTCCGAAGATCCAGATAAGGCTCAAAAAGTGCAACGTACAACGTGCAAAGAGTCCAATGTAATCAAGTGCTAAAGTCTTTCAGGCGTCCTCGTCTGTCCTCCGACGGACAATGTGCAAAGAGTCCAATGTAACAAAGTGCTAAAGTCATCCGTGGGGGGGGGCACAATAATACTAATCAAGGAGGGGCATTTGCCACCAGATATTACCTTGTGCTCTGTTCCAGGAAAATACAGGATCCTTCTGGCGTCCAGCCGCAGTATGGATCACGGCTACCCAGGCAGTTTCTGAAGGGCAGAAAGGAAGACGTTTTTTTTTTTCCCGGGAGTGGTGGTCAGTAAAAAGAAACAAACAGAAATAGCTAGAGAACCATGAGGACATAAAAAGCCAGGAACCCTAAAATCACTTACTAACAACAACAAAAAAAAAACCCAACTTATTATTTATACCCTGCCCGGGTTTCCCCAGCCACCAGACATTAAAAACTTCCCTGAGACAGCCTTCAGATGTCTTCTAAAAGTGAGGTAGTTGTTTATTTCCTTGACATCTGGTGGGAGGGCGTTTCACAGGGCGGGCGCCACCACCGAGAAGGCCCTCTGCCTGGTTCCCTGTAACCTCACTTCTCGCAGGGAGGGAACTGCCAGAAGGCCCTCGGAGCTGGACCTCAGTGTCCGGGCTGAACGATGGGGGTGGAGATGCTCCTTCAGGTATACTGGCCAAGGCTTTAGGGCTTTCAAAGGTCAGCACCAACACTTTGAATTGTGCTTGGAAACGTACTGGGAGCCAATGTAGGTCTAGTCACCAGTCTAGCTGCCGCATTCTGGATTAGTTGTAGTTTCCGGGTCACCTTCAAAGGTAGCCCCACGTAGAGCGCATTGCAGTAGTCCAAGCGGGAGATAACCAGAGCATGCACCACTCTGGTGAGACAGTCCGCGGGCAGGTAGGGTCTCAGCCTGCATACCAGATGGAGCTGGTAGACAGCTGCCCTGGACACAGAATTTGACCTATGCCTCCATGGACAGCTGTGAGTCCAAAATGACTCCCAGGTTGCGCACCTGGTCCTTCAGGGGCACAGTTACCCCATTCAGGACCAGGGAGTCCTCCACACCTGCCCGCCCCCCCTGTCCCCTCAAAACAGTACTTCTGTCTTGTCAGGATTCAACCTCAATCTGTTAGCCGCCTTCCATCCTCCAACCGGAGTAGAGTTGGGAGGGAGAACTCCCGGGTCTCTTCCAGCTCCACAATTCTATGTTTCTCCTAGTGCAGGTATGTCCAACAGGTAGATTGTGTTCTACTGGTAGATCACCGGACGTCTGCGGTAGATCACTGGCAGATCATTGGCTCCCCCCAAAAAAGCTGAACAACTGTCGCTCCCTTAAAAAAAAGCTCAACATTTTACCTCCTCCCTGAAAAAACTCGAACAACTTTGACCCAAACACCCCATTTAACTCTGTGAGTAGATCGCAGTCTCTTGGGAGTTGGCCACCCCTGCCTAGATCATAGAATCCTAGAGTTGGAAGAGACCCCAAGGGCCATCCAGTCCAACCCCCTGCCAAGCAGGAAACACCATCAAAGCATTCCTGACAGATGGCTGTCAAGCCTCCGCTTAAAGACCTCCAAAGAAGGAGACTCCACCACACTCCTTGGCAGCAAATCCCACTGCCGAACAAATAAATATTGGTTCTGATGGGAAGCTGGGAGCGGGCACTGCCCTGGCAAATGCCCTCCTGCCAATTCTCCCCACGGGACTCTCCAAAGTGTGAGATTATGTGCAAGCACGAGGAGAATGCGTGGAGAAGACTCCCTCTCTGGTTTCCCATGCCCTTTCGGGATAATCCATCCTCCAGCTCCGAACCCCCAGGCCCTGTGACCTTTCGTTCGGAGACAACTCTGCTCTTTTTATTCCGCTTCTCGCGTTTTAAATTTTCCCACCGATCTGTCCACCCCCCCACCACTCCCTGGGGCCAGGTATTAAGCGGGGAGCTTGTGAGTAATGGGGCTTCTGTCCCTGGCAATTACGGGAAGGAAATGTTGCATGCGCCGCAGAGAGGGCAGCAGGGTGACAAATGACTCCAATATCACGCTGAGGCAGGGCGGCCCGCAGCCTTCTGTGGGAATCAGCTGCAGACCTCACAGGCGAAGACGCGCGTGCCTCGTTGCGTTCTCCGAACACAGCTGCCGCGGAGAGCTTTCTGGGACATGCAGGCTGCGTTGCCGCGCTAAGAACCCAGAATGATATACCGTATTTTTCGCTCCATTAGATGCACTTTTTTCCTCCTGAAAATTAAGGGGAAATATCTGTGCGTCTTATGGAGCGAATGGTGGTCCCTGGAGCTGAATTGCCCAGGGGCCAAAAGAGGATCATGCTTTTTATTTTACAAAGAGAAAAGGGGGTGTTGAAAGGACCCCGCTCAGCAGCTGATCAGCAAGAGATCGGGAGAGAGATAAGAGTCCCGGCTCCCTTTCAGCCCCGCCCTCCTTTGTTGAATGTGCTGCAGAGGGAGGTTGTTTGTTTCCCCAGCGACATGTGACTGGCTGATTAGATTATCTGTCTGGAAACTGTAGAAAAGGCTCCCTTTCCTTTAGAAGCTGCAGAAATGTGAGTTGAACCCCATAAAAACGGGGCTTTTCCTCTTTGCTTTTCCCCCTTTGCAAAAGGAGCTTTGCTTTTCCCCCTTTGCAAAAAAGCTGCAAAACTTTTAGCTGATCCTCAAAAAAACCAGGGCTTTTCCCTTTGCAAAAAAAGCTGCAAAACTTTTAGCTGATCCTCAAAAAAACCAGGGCTTTTCCCTTTGCAAAAAAGCTGCAAAACTTTTAGCTGATCCTCAAAAAACCAGGGCTTTTAGAGGAGGAAAACCAGAAAAATATTTTTTTTCTTGTTTCCTCCTCTAAAAAAGAGGTGAGCCCTATGGTCCGGTGCGCCCTATGGAGCAAAAAATACGGTAATAGTATAGTTGGAAGGTACCCCGGCGGTCATCCAGTCCAACCCCCTGGGGTGCGGGAATCTCAGCTAAAGCATTCGTGACAGATGGCCACCCAACCTCTGTTTAAAAGCCTCCAAGAACCCAAGAGGAGTTTGCTGGATCAGGCCAACGGTACCCTGTTCTCACAGCGGCCAACCAGATGCCTCTGTTGGGAAGCCCGCCATCAGGATTTGAACACGAGACCTCTCCCCTCCTGCGGTTTGCGGCAAGAAGCGTGGCTGCCTCCGATATGGCACCCCCCCCCCCAATATCCAGTTAAAACTATTTGGTTCAATTAATTCAACAACACCAATGATCTTGACTAAGGGTCAGCAAACCTTTTCAGCAGAGGGATGGTCCACTGTCCCTCAGACGTTGGGAGAGGGCGGACTATATATATATATATATATATATATATATATATATATATATATATATATATATATTTTGGGGGGGGGGAATGAATGAATTCCTATGCCCCACAAATAACCCAGAGATGCATTTTAAATAAAAGGACACATTCTACTCATGTAAAAACACGCTGATTCCCGGACCGTCCGAGGGCTGGATTGAGAAGGCGATTGGGCCGGATCCAGCCCCCCGGGCCTTAGTTTCCCTACCCATGATCTTGACCCAGTGATAACAAGCTTTTCAAAGCCTGACATATGCATTTTTATATGCACGCTTTCTCGTAGAATATCCCCCCCCTTTTTTGGCCTTGCAAAATTCGGAGAAGTGCGAATTCTGAAGGATAGCTGAGTTTTCGTTCTGTAAGCTGCAAATTGGGGTGGCCTGCCTTTCGATGCAAAATGAATCGGCTCTCCTCCTCCGTCCCAACCCAATGGTGGGGCGGGTGGAGGCTGCGTTAAAAACCCTATGTCAGAGGAGTCTCCAGAGGCAGCAGAGAGCCGGCTGGGGTGGGGGGAGACCCCTGGGATGCTGAGAATGCTTTTTTTGTTGGAGGCACCATCATAAAGCGCCACTTCCGGAATCTGAGAATGCCTGAGGCATTCATGGAAATTTGGAGCTCTGTCTTGTACATATAAGGGAAGCGGGTGGTGCTGTGGGTCAAACCACAGAGCCTAGGGCTTGCCGATCAGAAGGTGGGCGGTTCGAATCCCTGCGACGGGGTGAGCTCCCGTTGCTCGGTCCCAGCTCCTGCCCACCTAGCAGTTTGAAAGCACGTCAAAGTGCAAGTAGATAAATAGGTACCGCTCCAGCGGGAAGGTAAACGGCGTTTCCGTGCGCTGCTCTGGTTCGCCAGAAGCGGCTTAGTCATGCTGGCCACATGACCCGGAAGCTGTACGCCGGCTCCCTCGGCCAGTAAAGCGAGATGAGCGCCGCAACCCCAGAGTCGTCTGTGACTGGACCTAATGGTCAGGGGTCCCTTTACCTTGTACATATCTGTATAATAAAACTGATGCAAATATACAGATCCTGAGTCATTGCCTCTTACTCGTGAGGAGCACCACAAACCCTTACACCCCAGCACATGGGAACGGGAATAGAAGACTCACTTTATGCAACCGGAGTGCTGGTGACATCGGGCCACGGGGGCACGCACCACGCAGGGCGGGAAGGCCAGCAGCAGGGACCCCGTGGCCTTGTCCAATTCCATGCCCAGAAGTTTCCGTTCACCCGCATTGTCTTTTCCGCACCTGAAGGGGGAAAAGGAAGACCGCATCCTCGGTCAGCTGTGTTAGAAATTAGCCAGGCGCCAGGTGCATTTTGCTTGGTTTCCAGGTCATCTTGGTTCTGCCAGTTCCTCATCCCACATGAGCTCCCAGCTCTTTCCCCTCTTCCAGTGGCATAGGAAGGGGGGGGGAGAAGGGGGCGGGGCACCCCGGGTTCCAGGCTGGAGGGGGTGACACTCTGGGCGGGGGCCCCCAGCGTGACACCCAAGCCGAGCCCCGTGGAAGCCGGGGAAAAGCCACGCTCGGCGGCGGGGCTCACAAACCTGCTCGGTGCGCGCTTTGCTATTTGCCAAAGCGAGAAATAGCAAAGTGCATGTCGAGCAGGTTAGCCATCAGCGCATGCTTTGCTGCTTGGGCTGCGGGCAGAGGCGAGCTGTGGGCCAAGCCCCGCCCCTCCTTTCCGCCCGCAGCCCAAGCGGGAAGGAACGAAGCAAAGTGCCAAGCGGGCACCCCTTGGCTCTTTGCTTTGTTCCTTCCCGCTCGGGCTGCGGGCGGAGGGGAGGGGTGGGCTTCTTTTGGGCTGCTGATGCCCCTCCCTGGCTCACCTCCGCTTGGTGATATATCAAAGGTAAAAACAAGATTCCAAGGAATCTCCTGGACTTCCCTCCTTCCCTTTGTGGGTCCTGCTGCTAATCATTTCCTCCCGCATCTTTTACGATAATCAAAATATTTGTGTCCAAAATTCACCATTAAACTACAAGCGACATTCCAGTCCTACTAACGATTTTAACTGTTTACATCTCTTTTAAGAGGGCCTTCTCTGGGTGGCTCCCAACAGATTAAAACAGAATAAAACATCAGCCATTACATTTTTTTCCCTAAACAGGGCTGCCTTCTAAAACAGTGTTTTTCAACCACTGTTCCGCGGCACACTAGTGTGCCACGAGATGTTGCCTGGTGTGCCGTGGGAAAAATTGAAAAATTACTTTATATATAGTCAATATAGGCACAGAGTTAAATTTTTTAACATTTTCTAATGGTGGTGTGCCTCGTGATTTTTTTCATGAAACAAGTGTGCCTTTGCCCAAAAAAGGTTGAAAAACACTGTTCTAAAAGTCAGATGTTGTTTATTTCCTTGACATCTGATGGGAGGGCACTCCACAGTGTACCATATTAAAAAACATGTTACAGAACATCAATAATGAAAACATAATAGAAAGCATATTGGCAGATAGCTTCATAATAATGAAAGGTAATAACAGCCCCCCACACTTTCACAGGCCATAGATTATTTAATGGCCAAAGTCCTAGGTAAAGAGGAACATTTTTTGCCTGGTGCCTGAAGACATGTAGTGATGGCATTGGGCGAGCCTTTCCGGGGACAGCATTCCACAATCAGGGGGGCCACCACCAAAAAGTCCCGTTCTCTTGTTGCCACCCTCCGAACGTCTTTGGGATGGGGAGAACACAGAGAAGGGCCTCAGGGGACTTAGTTTAAGGACTGCTTCACTGGTCTCCTCAAGACCAGCACCAAACTTTTTCCCACAAGTGTTGCTACTGCCACCAAATCCAAAAGAACTCTTCCCACGGCCAAACTTACTTGTCGCTGGGATAGGTCTCGAACTCCTCCAGCAGCAAACTCTGGCTGCTGGCTCTTACGGTCGCGGAGCTGGTACTGACATTGGTGTGGACGAGGAACTTGAAGACGGTGCCCGTGTCGGAGGCCAGGAACACCACGGTGTGGTTCCTGCCGGGCCCTGCCATGGGGTCCACCACGATCTTGCGCAGCTGATACCTGCCCAGAGAAACAGAGGTGGTGGGTTTATCGTCTGCGCACACAAAACCAGTGCGGTGCTGGGTGTGTGTGTTTGTGTGTGTGTGTAAAGAAGGCTGATCGCCGAAGAATGATGCTTTTGAATTATGGTGCTGGAGGAGACTCTTGAGAGTCCCATGGACTGCAAGAAGATCAAACCTATCCATTCTTAAGGAAATCAGCCCTGAGTGCTCACTGGAAGGACAGATCCTGAAGCTGAGGCTCCAGTACTTTGGCCACCTCATGAGAAGAGAAGACTCCCTGGAAAAGACCCTGATGTTGGGAAAGATGGAGGGCACAAGGAGAAGGGGACGACAGAGGATGAGATGGTTGGACAGTGTTCTCGAAGCGACTAGCATGAGTTTGGCCAAACTGCGAGAGGCAGTGAAGGATAGGCGTGCCTGGCGTGCTCTGGTCCATGGGGTCACGAAGAGTCGGACACGACTGAACGACTGAACAACAACAACAAAAGAAACAAAGATCACCCGTGTCGAAGAAATGATTCTTCAACATCAACTTCGTCATGCCTGATTACCATCTTCCAAAGCAACTACAGTGGTCATGTTGTGCGGATGCCTGATTACCATCTTCCAAAGCAACTACAGTGATGATACCCCGGGTTACGTAAGCGATCCTGTTCCGGAACGCACGAAACAAACAAACAAACAAAAAACGGGAGAAGCACGATTTGAGTGCTTCTGCGCATGTGCAAAATGCGCAGAATGCTTCTGTGTATCCGGGGGTCACACGCGCTCCATAAACACTTCCGGGTTGCGGGCATTTGTAACTCGAACGTCCGCAACATGGGGTGTACGTAACCCGGGGTTCCACTGTACTCTATTCCGAACTTAAGAAGTGTGCATGAACACGAAAGCTCATACCAAGAACAAACTTAGTTGGTCTCTAAGGTGCTACTGGAAGGAATTTTTTTATTTTTTATTTTGTTTTGACTATGGCAGACCAACACAGCTACCTACCTGTAACTTAAAAATGGAAAGCGTAATGCTGGTGGTCAACAAAAGAGGTTCAAAGACTCTCTCAAGGCAAATCTAAAAGAATGTAGTATAAACACAGACAACTGGGAAACACTGGCCTGCGAGAGCTCCAACTGGAGAACAGCCTTTACCAAAGGTGTCATGGACTTTGAAGATGCTCTAACTCAGGACAAAAGGGAGAAACGTGCTAAGAGGAAGGCACGCTTGGCAAACAGTCACCAGGATCAACTCCTGCCTGGAAACCTATGTCCCCACCGTGGAAGGATGCGTGGATCCAGAATTGGCCTCCACAGTCACTTAGGGACACACTGTTAAGACTGTGTTCATGGAAGACAATCTTCCTTGGCCAAAAAGAAAATGAGATCTGTCTGTTTGTGTGTGTGTGTGTATGTGTGTGTGTGTGTGTGTGTGTGTCTATACACAATAGGTAATAAGATTAAGGTGGTGCTGTGGGTTAAACCACAGAGTCTAGGCTTGCTGATCAGAAGGTTGGCGGTTCGAATCCCTGCCACGGGGTGAGCTCCCGTTGCTCGGTCCCTGCTCCTGCCCACCTAGCAGTTCGAAAGCACGTCAAAGTGCAAGTAGATAAATAGGTACCGCTCCGGCGGGAAGGTAAACGGCGTTTCCGTGCGCTGCTCTGGTTCGCCAGAAGCGGCTTTGTCATGCTGGCCACATGACCCGGAAGCTGTCTGCGGACAAATGCCGGCTCCCTCGGCCTATAGAGCGAGATGAGCGCGCAACCCCAGAGTCGGACATGACTGGACCTGATGGTCAGGGGTCCCTTTACCTTTTTTTTTAAATTAAAGGTAAAGGACCCCTGGATGGTTATGTCCAGTCAAAGGAGACTATGGGGTTGTGGCGCTCATCTCACTTTCAGGCCGAGGGAGGCGGCGTTTGTCCACAGGCAGCTTTCCGGGTCATGTGGCCAGCAGGACTAAACCGCTTCTGGCGCAACGGGACACCGTGACGGAAACCAGAGCGCATGGAAATGCCGTTTACCTTCCCGCTGCAGTGGTACCTATTTATCTACTTGCACTGGTGTGCTTTCGAACTGCTAGGTTGGCAGGAGCTGGGACAGAGCAATGGGAGCTCACTCCGTCGCGGGGATTCGAACCGCCGACCTTCCGATCGGCAAGCCCAAGAGGCTCAGTGGTTTAGACCACAGCGCCACCCGCACCCCTCTATTCACAATATTTAAAATACCTCCCATAGAACCTGTCAATCGCAGGGCATTTTGCATGCCACTCTCCTAGGATAGATGCACCACGCCTCTCCTCCAAATTCTCTGCCTGCCACACCCCTGTTTTCAAAACAGCCACGATCACGGATGCCGAACGCGGTGACACATTTAACCAGCCAGATCCCCCCACCCCCTTTCTCACATACCCGCCTCGGCTGGCTCGCTCTACCCTGGCGGCGGGTAGTCAATTAGAGGAAAGTTTTCTGTCATCTCATTAAATCTGCAATTATCCCCAACAATTAATTCTGGCTGTTTTGCATGTGAAGCTAAGCCTCGCTTAGCAGCACCGGGCGAGAGGCAGTTGCAAAGGGCTAAAGGGAGGAGTAGAGTTGCAATGGACAATCTCCTCTCTATGGGGAATCTAAATTATGTCCTTTGCTGCTGTTGGTTGTGTATGTATTTGCCTCCTTTCCTGCCGCTGTCCGGGGCTCCCCCCCCATTTTTTTGGGGGGGGGGCTTTGCACAGACTAAAGGATGCACACAGACCCACCCACCCCCCACCCCCTGGCCCAATATCTTCCAGTGTGCATTTCTGGCTTGAGAGACAAGAGGAATGATGCTTGATTAATTTCACATAAAACATCAATTAAGGCAGATTTAATTACAACCAGCTCGCCTTGGCGGCGGTGCTTAGGAAATTAATGGAAAGTGCTTGTTTTCCTGTCCCTGACACACACGCACACACACACACACACACAAATGTAAAATGCGCAAAGTATTCACGCAAGAGAGGTCTGCAATATATATTGCATGGAAACGGAATGGCAGCTGCTGCGGGTAGTTGATTAATCCAAATTAGGTAAATCAACTGGAAAATACCTTGGCTGTCTTTTGATTAAATTGGTCAGCAGCACTGGTGTAGGAAGGGCGGGGCATAGGGGGCGGGGCACCCCGGGCAGCGTGATCCCAATAGGGTTCCATCTCAGCTGCCCCCCTATCCACCCTGCGCGCCACGCCCCCAGGACGCGTGCCACGCCCCTGCGGGCGGCGCTCCCCGCCCCCAGAACGCGCGACATCCCTGCCCCCGCCCACTTCCCGCCCCCGGTGCCGGAGCAGGAAGCTCCGCCACTGGTCAGCAGACTTTTTTTAAAAAAATACATTTACGTTTCCCTAATGCAACACCTGCAAAACTCTTGTTTTCCCTTTCTTAGAATCATGGAATATCAACGGTTGGAAGGGGAATGCAGGAATAGCAATTAAAGAATGCCTGGAAATTGGCCCTCTGTTGAAAAAACAACCTCCCACATTTTGAGGGAGCCCATTTTATTATTTTATTTATTTTTTGAATTTATATACTGCCCTATACCTGGGGGGTGTGTGTGTGTGGTCCTCAGGGCGGTTCACAGAATAAAATCAAGATCTAAAACCACAAAATACACAATAATAAAGATAAAAACTGCCCCCCCCAAAAGAAACACATTTTAAAAGGGCGTAGGATGTCAATCAGATCAGCCAAAGGCCTGGTTAAAAAGGAACGTTTTCGCCTGGCGCCTAAAGGTGTACAGTAGTGCCTTGGTACTCAAACAACTTGGAACCCAAACACCGGAAACCCAGAAGTAAGTGTTCTGGTTTGCGAACTTTTTTTGGAAGTCGGACGTGCTCCGTTCTGAGCGTTAATGCTTCCGTTTTGGGTGTTACGCTGAGGTCTGTCTGTTTTTGCTATTTATTTTGTGTTTCTGGTTTTGAGGCTCCTTTCGTTTTTGTTTCTTGTGACTTTGTGGAACCCAGTTCAGCTACTGATGGATTGTGTGACTGCAGTACATTGTTCATTGCTTTCATTTTTATGGATCAATGGTCTCGTTAGGTAGCAAAATTCACGTTAAATTGCTGTTTTAGGGGTTGTTTTTAAAAGTCTGGGACGGATTACCGTATTTTTCGCTCCATAAGACACACTTTTTTCCTCCTAAAAATTAAGGGAAATATCTGTGCGTCTTATGGAGCGAATGGTGGTCCCTGGAGCCGAATTGCCCAGGGGCCAAAAGCAGATAGTGCTTTTTATTTTACAAAGAGAAAAGGGAAGGACCCCGCTCAGCAGCTGATCAGCAAGAGATCGGGAGAGAGATAAGAGTCCCGGCTCCCTTTCAGCCCCGCCCTCCTTTGTTGAATGTGCTGCAGAGGGAGGTTGTTTGTTTCCCCAGCGACATGTGACTGGCTGATTAGATTATCTGTCTGGAAACTGTAGAAATGGCTCCCTTTCCTTCAGAAGCTGCAGAAATGTGAGTTGAACCCCATAAAAATGGGGCTTTTCCTCTTTGCTTTTCCCCCTTTGCAAAAGGAGCTTTGCTTTTCCCCTTTGCAAAAAAAGCTGCAAAACATTTAGCTGATCCTCAAAAAAACAGGGCTTTTCCCTTTGCAAAAAAAGCTGCAAAACTTTTAGCTGATCCTCAAAAAACCAGGGCTTTTCCCTTTGCAAAAAAAGCTGCAAAACTTTTAGCTGATCCTCAAAAAAACCAGGGCTTTTCCCTTTGCAAAAAAAGCTGCAAAACTTTTAGCTGATCCTCAAAAAAAACAGGGCTTTTAGAGGAGGAAAACCAGAAAAATTTTTTTTTTCTTGTTTCCTCCTCTAAAAACGAGGTGCGCCCTATGGTCCGGTGCGCCCCATGGAGCGAAAAATACGATAATCTGTTTTCCATGGGAAAGCACACCTTGGTTTTGGAACGCTTTGGTTTTGGAACGCACATCCGGAATGGATTAAGTTTGAGAACCAAGGAGCCACTGTATAATGAAGGTGCCAGGCGGACCTCCCTGGGGAGAGCATTCCACAGATGGGAAGCCACTGCAGAGAAGGCCCTGTTCTCGTGTTGCCACCCTCTGGACCTCTCGAAGAAGAGGCACACTCTTACCATCAGAAAGTTCTTGCTAACGTCTAGTTGGAATCTCCTTGCCATTTGAATCCATTGCTTTATGTCCTGCCCTCTGGAAGCAGCAGAAAACAAGCTGGCTCCGTTCTCCAAGTGACAGCCCTCCAGACATTACCCCTCATTCATCTCCAGGCTAAACATACCCACTGTTGTGTATTGATTCAATGGTTTTTTTTATATCTGTATTACTATTGTCTGTATTCATATTAGGGTAAAGTAACTGCCTTCTCTGTTCCAGAAGGAACAGCTACTATTGGTTCATTCAAGTTGCTGTATTTGGATCCTCAGTCTTATTGGTTCCCACCAAAAGGCAGCTTTGTGATTGCTTGAGATTGTTCCCTCCAAAATGTATCCTTTCTAGCCAGTCTTCTGTCCCTATAAATGTAGCTTCCCTCTCCTCAGTCTCCAGTCTTGTTTGCCTGAATAAAGAGTGTTACATGAATAAGTTGTCTCCTGCCTGCTATGTCAGAGAGCTGAAATCACTTACTGAAATCACTAACCCCACGTTACAACACCCACGTTGAAATTTCTTTAGCTCTCCCTTACCGGGTCATGGTCCGGATGATCCAGGGAGCGTTGCCCAGCGATGGGACCGACTCATCCATCAACGGATGCGTCTTGACAAAATTGAGGATCTCATCCGGGAAGAAGCTCGAGGAATTGTAGCGCATCCCCGGAGCTGCGCAACATCCCGGCCTGTGAAGCAAATGTCCAGAAGTCAAGATTCTGCGCTACGTGAGCAAGGGAAGAGGTTCGTAGCCGGATGGAGGCTATGGAGATGTCCTGACAGTAAAAGTAAAGGTAAAGGGACCCCTGACCATTAGGTCCAGTCGCGGACGACTCTGGGGTTGCAGCGCTCATCTCGCTTTATTGGCCGAGGGAGCCGGTGTACAGCTTCCGGGTCATGTGGCCAGCATGACTAAGCCGCTTCTGGCGAACCAGAGCAGCGCACGGAAACGCCGTTTACCTTCCCGCCAGAGTGGTACCTATTTATCTACTTGCACTTTGACGTGCTTTTGAACTGCTAGGTTGGCAGGAGCTGGGACCGAGCAACGGGAGCTCACCCCGTCGTGGAGATTCAAACCGCCGACCTTCTGATCGGCGAACCCTAGGCTCTGTGGTTTAACTTGGTATCTGTGGTGACTGACCCGTGCCTCTCGGAAGCCCTCAGGCGGGACATCAAGATCTGTAATGACACCCCCTTACGTGCTGTTTGTCCCCCGGCACCTGGGACTCAGGCAAGTCAGCCACATCTGAACATGACGGTTCTGCTGCAGCTTTCGCTGGTGGCTTGAAAGAATGGGGCAGCTGTCAGTTTCACTCACCGTGGTTTTGGCACCAGTTCCTCTGGCACAGGCGTCCAAACAGATTCGGGGGATTTCTGCTCGCGGAAGCGCCCCTCGAAGACGGAGGCTATTTGGGCCATGTCAAAGGCACACACAGCAGAGCCTGGGATGCTGGAGAAAGAGAGAGAGAGAGAGAAAGAGAAAGAGAAAGAGAGAGAGCGTTTTGCTGTGAACTCACAATGTGGCAAATTGTAGGCACGTTGCTCTCCTTCAGCCTCAGTAAATCCACCTGCAAAACTGACCTGCCATTTGCTTCTATCCCCGCCCCCCCCCCGTTTTAAATACAGCTCTCCGGATTTCTGCAGCCATTTTGCCCTTGAAATATATTGCCGTCATTTTAAGGCAGAGGGTTGGTCTTCTTAAACTGATTCTAAAGCAGCCTCTTTGAACCGACTGCATTTTAATGATGCAGTGTTTTAACGACGGACTGAATTTTAACAGCAGTGACGGCTTCGACTGGCCGGCTGAACCAGGCGAGGGTAGCCGGTGGGTCTCAAACCCTCGGCGAGTTAGGGTCTTCCCCTACATGTGATGACAGGCTCTGGGAGATGGCACTTGGACTACAATGCGCTCTGTGTGTGGCTACCTTTGAAGGTGACTCAGAAACTGCAACTCATCCAGGCAGAGGGCCTTCTCGGTGGTGGCACCCACCCTGTGGAACGTCCTCCCATCAGGAAATAAGCAACTACTTGACTTTTAGAATACATCTGAAGGCAACCCTGTTTAGGGAAGTTTTTAATGACTGATGTTTTATTCTGTTTTTAATCTGTTGGGAGCCACCCAGAGTGGCTGGGGAAACCCAGCCAGATGGGCAGGGTATAAAGAAATAGTAATAATAATAATAATAATAATAATAATATATTTAATACTTAAAGCTGGTGAATCATAGAATCATAGAGTTGGAAGAGACCACAAGGGCCATCCAGTCCAACCCCCTGCCAAGCAGGAAACACCATCCAAGCATTCCTGACAGATGGCTGTCAAGCCTCCGCTTCAAGACCTCCAAAGAAGGAGACTCCACCACACTCCTGGGCAGCAAATCCCACTGTCCAACAGCTCTTACTGTCAGGAAGTTCTTCCTAATGTTATCTTCAGATGATGGGGTGGTAATAATAATAATAATAATAATAATAATAATAATAATAATAATAAATGTTAGTGTAAACAAATGCAGTGCAAAAACTCAAGGCAGAAGGAACTCTAGATGTTTTGACGCTGAGTCCTGGAGAGCCCCCCACCCCAATTCAAATCAGGGCCCCCGCCATTCCCAGCTGCCACTGACCTGTTGGCAGGAGTGGAAAAGACGGCGAGCACGACCGGCCGGCCATCTATCTCCAGGATGTCCGTGACAGACTGGATGACATTGAAGTAGAAATGGGAGTCCCCCGGGACGGAACAGTTGAGGCGGGCCTTGAGGAACGAGGTCCACTGCTTTTCCAGCACCCGCTGAGAGCCGCCCATGTCGTTTTTGCAAACTCTGGCCACCCGAGACACCACCACCTACGTTTTGGGGACAGCAAGGAGGGTCAGAGGAATCTGGGTCCAAGGGTTGTTCCTGGGTGCTGGCGCCAGGCCTGGTCAACCCTGGCCATGTAGACCTCCCCTCGCCAACTTACCTTCTCTAAGTAGTTGAACTCCATCGCGATCTCCCTGAAGAAGAAATAGACGTGGCTCTTCCACTCCACGGCGCGGACGAAATATGGTTCTGGGTGGGGAGAGTCCAGATAAAGGAGGTTATCGGGGCGTAACTCTGGAAGGGTCGTCTAAAGGCTGTTGCTGTGTCCAGCTCCGGCCTTGCACATGGCATGGAGTCCTCAGAGGATGAGCCAGACACCCCACAGGTCCAGCACCTTGAGGAGCACACAGGGCATCCTAAATCCAGCACATCTCCTCGAGGGGGGCTCCATGGAGCTGCCAGAGGAGGAGGAGTTGTCCCTCCGACCTCAAGGAAACAGGGGCATACCCAGGATCAAAACTAGAGGGGGGGCAAGCCATGGTCATTCAGGATTGTGACATTTCAGCACAGAAAAGGTGAATGAAACCAAAATTTTAAGAAAATTATATATAATTATAGCAGTGCTTTATTACGGTAGTTATTACAATTATTTGCTTGATTTTTTTAAATTTTTATTCTAGTTACATGTCTTATACTAATATCATTTTTCTTGGGTTTGAAGAAAACTTGTTCAAAACTTTCGTTTCAATCCAGTCCTGATTTTCCTTGAAGAATTTCCGATGGACGCTCATCAAACACAACCCAGTCAGTCTGTCCTCTCCCATTGTACTTCTGAGCCAGGTCTTTACCCTTCGAAGGGTACTGAAAGATCGTTCAACAGTAGCCGTGGTGGACGGGAAAGCACTTAAAATACTGATCAACTAGCGGCGGGCGGCTCAGTTTATATAGTGACGCGGAACTCACTAGACCCCTCTAGAAGATTCCCTCTTCTCTCTGCTAGAGCCCGCTAGAGACCTCTCCCTCCCTTGAATCCCACTGGCTGGCTGACATAGATTCCTCTACCAGTCGCTAGGTGGCTCTAGATACTTCTCGGTTTTTACACCATTTCAGTGTGGTAAACAACTGATTATTCGCCATCGCCCTACCTAATTTTGTTTTGTTTCATCACTTTATAACCATTTTTTTTTTTGCTTCGGGGGGGGGCAGCTGCCCCCCCTGCCCCTCGCTGGGTACGCCCATGTCAAGGATACTGGTACCCAAAGCTTCAGGTCCAGTCGGAACAGCATGTGTCCAAGGACTCAGCCTGCTCTTGAGGGGTCTATATGTGAGCAAGCAACCCCTGATATGCCACTGCCAGCAGCTTGGGTTCGGTGTGTGGTGTAGAAGACCTCTTTCTTAAGCCTTCTGCACTCTGGAGACCACACATTGACTTCAAGTACCCCTGCCTTGTTGCAATGGCTTTGAACTGTGGTGTTGACCTTGACCAACGGCGTTGCCTGACTTTGGGCTCAACCGGAATTTCCTTTCGAGCCATGCTTCCCGGGCAAAGGTCAGTGGTTTAAAGCTCCTTGCCCGAGTGCCGGGGTAAAAAAAACCAAACCACTCAGGCATGGAGCTTTAAAGCCTGTACCTGTGGCTAGAAACAAGGCATAAAAAAAGAAGTCTGAATGAGCCCTCTGGATCCCGAGATTGCTGTTCTATATTCGACCATGATTTGTTTTGAAGAAGAGAAGAAGAAGAGCTTGGATGTGATATGCCACTTTATCACTACCCGAAGGAGTCTCAAAGCGGCTAACAATCTCCTTTCCCTTCCTCCCCCACAACAAACACTCTGTGGGGTGAGTGGGGCTGAGAGACTTCAGAGAAGTGTGACTAGCCCAAGGTCACCCAGCAGCTGCATGTGGAGGAGTGGGGAAGCGAACCCGGTTCACCAGATTATGAGTCCACCGCTCTTAACCACTACACCACATTGGCTCTCTTAATAAAGATGTTTAAAAGCAAAACAAAAGAAACCCCCAAATATTTTACTCCGGTTTGTCAGCCCCAATTGATTTCTAACGAGGACGTTTTCCTCGACACCAATTTGTCCGATGAGCACGTCGCCTTGCGTTGTGAGCAAACGGAGTGGCTTCTTCCACTCCTGCCTCCAACCCCCCCCCCGGCCTCCCCGCACCGCGGAGCGAATCGAAGAAGCACCTTTGAACCACTTGGAGTCGTGCTTGACTGTGCGAAGAGTCGGGCTGTCTCCCAGGCTGCGGTAAATTACTGCGTCGATGGCCAGGAAATCCGTCACAGTGGCGGTGAAAAGCATCCCACCTGTCAGGGAAGGGGAGATAGATATGAGGTGATGGAGGGGAGAGAGGAGATGTAAATAATGCGAGGTGGGCATGTTGCACAGAGCCTGGAATTTGGAATCACCGAAGAAAATGCTCTAGCTCAGCCAGAGAGTGCGTGCCCTGCGTACGAAAGGTCCCCAATTCAAAAGGTAAAAGGTAAAGGACCCCTGGATGGACAATCTTCCTTGGCCAAAAAGAAAATGAGGAGATCTCTCTCTCTCTCTCTCTCTCTCTCTCTCTCTCTCTCTCTCTCTCTCTCTCTCTGTGTGTCTATACACAGTGCTAATAAGGGGTGGCACTGTGGGTTAAACCACAGAGCCTAGGGCTTGCCGATCAGAAGGTCGGCGGTTCGAATCCCTGCACAGGGTGAGCTCCCGTTGCTTGGTCCCAGCTCCTGCCACCTAGCAGTTCGAAAGCATGTCAAAGTGCAAGTAGATAAATAGGGACCGCTCCGGTGGGAAGGTAAACGGCGTTTCCGTGCGCTGCTCTGGTTCGCCAGAAGCGTGGCTTAGTCATGCTGGCCACATGACCGGAAGCTGTCTGCGGACAAACGCCGGCTCCCTTGGCCTATAGAGTGAGATGAGCGCCGCAACCCCAGAGTCAGAAACGACTGGACCTGATGGTCAGGGGTCCCTTTACCTTTTTTTTTAAATTAAAGGTAAAGGACCCCTAGATGGTTATGTCCAATCAAAGGCGACTATGGGGTTGTGGCGCTCATCTCACTTTCCGGCCGAGGGAGCCGGTGTTTGTCCACAGGACAGCTTTCTGGGTCATGTGGCCAGCAGGACTAAACCGCTTCTGGCGCAACGGGACACAGTGACGGAAACCAGAGTGCACAGAAATGCTGTTTACCTTCCCTATTTATCTACTTGCACTGGTGTGCTTTCGAACTTCTAGGTTGGCAGGAGCTGGAACAGAGCGACGGGAGCTCACCCCTTCGCGGGGATTCGATCCGCCGACCTACCGACCGGCAAGCCCTAGGCTCTGTGGTTTACCCCACCGTGCCACCCGCATCCCATTGTGATGCTTAAGGGAACCCATAAACATTTGCAGAGCTGGGAGCAGGGGATGGGTGCATGCCTGTAGCCTCCAGCTCCTTGCAGGAAAGGTTTAGGTATAAATGATGTTTCTGCTTGCTAAGTCATAATAACCGGGTCAAAATACTTCCTTCCATGCTCTGCACTAACCTGTGAAGAGAGCGACGTTAGCGTGCTTGGGGTCATAGGGGCATCGAGCCATCCCACTGATGTTGTCTCCCGTGGGCTCCAACGTGTCCATCTGATGGGGGGGGGAAGATAGTTAGACAAACTGCGGATCTCTTGAGGGGCCGGGCAAAAGGAAACGGGCCGTATCCAGTGACCCAGACCCATTGAAATCAATGGAGCCAAGTTAAAGGTAAAGGGACCCCTGACTGTTAGGTCCAGTCTTGGACGACTCTGGGGTTGCGGCGCTCATCTCGCTTTGTACTGGCCGAGGGAGCCGGCGTACAGCTTCCGGGTCATGTGGCCAGCATGACTAAGCCGCTTCTGGCGAACCAGAGCAGCGCACGGAAACGCCGTTTACCTTCCCGCCGGAGCGGTACCTATTTATCTACTTGCACTTTGACGTGCTTTCAAACTGCTAGGTGGGCAGGAGCAGGGACCGAGCAACGGGAGCTCACCCCGTCATTGCGGGGATTCGAACCGCCGACCTTCTGATCGGCAAGCCCTAGGCTCTGTGGTTTAACCCACAGCGCCACCCGTCATGGACTGGCCAGCAAATGGGGACATTCTGGGACCAGTGCTTTCAAACTGCCAAAGCGCACAAGAGGGTGTTATCGGCAGACTTGGGGGAACCCTGAAATTCACAGCAGCCGCAAGAAATCTTTAGGTGTTGGGGGGCAACCCCAAAAACAGCTCTAGTGAGCACACAGCCAAAGAAGGGTGGCTCTCAAAGGAGAGGAGCGGCAAACTGCCCACCAGGGGATTGTCACTGACTGTCCCCCTCTGATTCAGCCTTTCCCCCTTGTAGAAGGGAGGAGGCGAAACAAGAATTAGCTGGCTCTGCCTTCCACTATCTCTGGCGCCCCCTACTGTTGGGCTCCCAGCCTTCTGCCCAAGGGGCACCAGCCACCACTGGTTAGAACACTATTTGAACCATTGGGCATGGAAATAATAGCCCATAACGTCGGCCGCATATATTGCGAGGGGAAGCAACGATTCAGCCAGACTAGTTAGGATGCAAGCCAGGGCCAGATTTAGGTTCGATGAGGCCCTAAACTACTGAAGGTAATAGGGCCCTTTCTATGTCCAGCTGTCCTTTGTCAACAACAAATTGTCGCTGTTTTTTGTGTGTGTTGAATATATGCTATATGGTAATTTATGGACCTAATAGGTATCTAAAGCCATTTGCACATAACAAAATATGTATTTTATCAAAGTAATTGTTGAACTGAAATACAATTAAGAAGAAGTATATTAATAGTCAGGGGCGTAGCAAGGTAAATTGGTACCCGGGGGCAAAAAAAAAATTTGTCCCCCCCCCCAGGCATGGGAAGGTCAGGTGGTACCCGGTGCGGAAAATTTCTTGTCAACCCCCCCATTGATTCCCCCCCGCAAAAATGGTTTTACGTTATTTCATATTTTCTTACAAAGGAATAATAACAAGTAATAATAATAATAATAATAAAAAACTTTTATTTATATCCCGCCCTCCCCGGCCGAAGTCGGGCTCAGGGTGGCTAACATCAGATACATAACATTGGTATAAAATCAAACAATAATTAAATTACCTCCTAAAAACATCTCAAAATCAAATTAAAGTCTAATTAGATGGCTTTCCACAGGGTTAGGGTTGGGAACAGTAAGTGTTCTCTGAACTGAAATTTCAGCCTTCACGACATAGGAAAACAGCCAAGTGAACAGCTATTTTGGTGGAGGAGGGTCAAGATATTAACCGATATGCATGAAATTTCATATATAGCTATATAATCCCTAGTATAGTAAGATAAGACCTTCGGAGCAGGCATTTTAAAAAAAAAATAATTCAAAAAAATTTTTTCAAAAAAAAATAATTCAAAAATATTTTTTTCAAAAAAAAATAATTCGAAATTTTTTTTTCAAAAAAAATAATTCAAAAATATTTTTTCAAAAATAAATAAATATTTTTTTCAAAAAAAATTGCTCCTTGATAATTTGTCACCCCCTCCATTATGGAACCCGGGGCGGCCCCCCAGCCCCCTTTGCTACGCCCCTGTTAATAGTGAAATACAATTAAAAAGAAGTATATTTTTGGAGGGCCCCCAAGAGAGTGGGGCGCTAAGCTATAGCTTGTTTAGCTTATATGTACGGTAAACCCTGACACTGACACAAGTGCAATGGGATATTTGCGTCGTGGCCAGGAACGTGTACAAACCCGGGGGGTGAGCGATGAGTTACGGGCACCGCTTGGCTGTCCCCAAGTTTCTATTACTCACGGTGTAGTTGGCGCAGATGGGGTTGAAAGCGTTGGTGCCGCAGACGAAGAGCAGGTTGTCGTTGCGGAGGAGAAGCACTTTGATAAAATTCCGGCACTCTGCCTGGGGAGGAGAAGCGAAGCGATGAAGGCTGCAAAGCGAAAAGCACCCTTGACATGCTCAGAGTTTGCAACGTTACTCTGCTGGCCTAGACGGGTAGGGAGCCCTGTAGGGGGCTGGAGGCAAGCGAGGCCCGGGTCAGATCGAACCCCCGGCGCTTCTCTTCTCGTACCAACCACACACGTTATAAAAACAAGCCGGGACTCCTTCTGAACAAGCAAAACACTTCTATTATCATTGTCAGGATCCTTCCAAGCGTTGCTCATGAGTAACGACAGAGCCTTCAGTTGCTAAGACTATTTATTGTGCATTCCTATTTACAGTTACAGGTGGGTAGCCGTGTTGGTCTGCCATAGTCAAAACAAAAAAAAAAAAAATTTTTCCAGTAGCACCTTAGAGACCAACTAAGTTTGTTCTTGGTATGAGCTTTCGTGTGCATGCACACTTCTTCAGATACCTGGAATCTGAAAAACCTATTTACAGTGCAGAGCTAGTTCAAAACATGACCGCTCAGTTGCTTGAAGAATCCGGAAGTGACGCTCTCCTGTTTCCCGCCCAGCACCAAAGTCTTGCCAAAAAAAAAAGAGGTTCCTCTGTGTTCCAAGTCTCAAGAAGAATATGAAAAAAGGCAACACGTAGACCAATGTATAGGGCAAAACGTTTCTTGTAATGTCAAATAATATATAGCAAACTTTTATATTGTCAAATAATATGCAACAAAGACAGCATTGTGAGGGGGGGAATTGCTTTGCAAAAGTGTGTGCATTAGACAGGGTTTCCATATGTCCGGAATTTCCCGGACATAACCAGTATTCGGCCTTTGTGAACAGCATCCGGGCGGACATTGCTGAAATGTCCTGAAAAATTGGGAAGTGTAGATTTTGACAAATTCCATTAAAAATAGAGATATTGCAAAAAGAGCTCAATAATTTTTACATACATACAGAACATGCAGATATTAGGCGAAATTTGCCCTAAGATGCTACGGTGAACCCTCATGGAGGACTTGTTTTTCAAAAATTCGCAAACTGCCGTGGAAATGCGGAGAGCTGAGTTTCAGATTAGATGGTGCTTACGAGTAACAAAGCAGGAGCCCAAAGTCTTTTGGCAGTTCTAATGTGCAAAACTATTTACAGTGCAGAGCTACAAAAAGCATGTCCGTTTCAGTCGCTGGCAGAATCCGGGAGTGGCCCCTTCCGGCTTCTCCCCCAGCATAAGAACTTCGGCACCCCAAGTCTCCTCCTACCCAGGGCCAGCGCGCGTCCATTAAGGCGAACTAGGCAATTGCCTAGGGCGCCAAAATGGAGGGGCGAAAGTGTCGGTACCTTTTATCATATGTGGTGGGAGTGTAAGAAGGTGAGAATGTATTGGGATATGATATATCATGAGTTAAGAAAAATGTTGAAATATAATTTTGTTAAGAAGCCTGAAGCTTTCTTATTAGGTATTGTAGGTACAGACATTGAAAAGAAGGACATTAGACTTTTCCAATACGCAGTGACTGCAGCTAGGATTTTACTAGCACAAAAATGGAAACAAGAAGAATTACCAACGAAAGAAGAATGGACAGTGAAATTGACGGAATATGCAGAACTGGACAAAATGACGGGAAGAATCCGGGAACAGCGGGACCAGAAATTCATCAAAGACTGGTTAAAGTTTACGAACTATTTGAAAGACAATTTGCAATTGAATACGCTAATAGGACTTCAAGAAGTTTTGTAGTTAATGTGTAGAAATATTATTGTAAGTATGGTTAAAGTAAGAAGGAATTTTATGATAATGTAAGCAATGGTTGATTAAAGAAGTATAATATCAAGATATAATTCTGAAAGCCATGTGGAGGGATTGAGGGAAGTCATGGCTTTGTAAGCCAAAGTGGAAAATGTATGAAAATGTCTGATTTAATTTTATATTGTAGTAGTATAGTGTAAAAAATAATATTTAAAAAAATGGAGGGGGCGCTGGCCAGGCTTGGAAGGGATGGGCTAGCAGCAGTTTCTCCACTGTAACGGAGAGGTGCTGCTTGCCCCCTACATCACCCCCTGGCTCCCGCTAAAGCAGGCTTTGGTGGGGGGCAGGTGGTGGGACGGAGAAACTGCTGCTTGCCTCTCCACCACCCCCCACCTCCCGCTAAAGCAGTTGAAGTAAATGACAAGGCCCTGTCTCGATAATGCATACATAGAATTGGTACACCTTGACCATGAAAATCTAGCTGATGGAGAATGATCGAAACAGGGCCTTGTCATTTATTTCCACTGGATGTTGTTCCAATACTTTAATAATAAAACTGTTTGCAGGCTTTAAAACTGATCTCCCACCTGGCCAGAGTTCTTGGATTTTTTTTATTATTTTGGACTTAGGGTTGCCAGGTGTCCACTATTTGAGTGGACAGTCCACATTTTTCACATTATGTTCACTATTTCCCCCCCCCCACAAAATAGTAGACATTTTTCTATTCAAAGGCTTTATGATGAAATGGTATTTTAATACGTGTTAAAATGTTTGTAAGAAAATGCAGTGGTACCTCCCAAGACGAATGCTTCGCACAACGAAAAACTCGGTTGACGAAAGGGTTTTGCGATTTTTTAGGTGACTCGCAAGACAAATTTTTCTATGGTCGTGCTTCGCAAGATGAAAATTTCAATGCATTCCTATGGGAATTAAATTTCAATGCATTCCTATGGGAAACCGTGCTTCGCAAGACGAATTTTTCGCAATACGAAACGACTCGCGGAACGAATTAATTTCGTCTTGTGAGGCACCACTGTATATAATTTAATTTAATTTAAACACATACACCCCGCTTCTCTGCTATTTTTTTGGAAGCAGACCTGGCAACCCTACGTCTGGATATCACCAAGAACTCCGATTTCCACAGTTGGCGATATCTTGGCATTTGCACCTCAGTCTTTTACATCTCATGCGGGTACCAGTAGTAATAATACTGCTGGTAATAAATGAAAAAAAATACGCCCTGCTCCCCCCCCCCCAAAAAAATCTCTGTGGCCAGATATTTGGCTCCAAGCTATCTCTCCTCCCCGCTGCTCTCCTGCTCTAGCACAGACCTTTGTGTTTCTGTTGTAATTTCTCTTCCTCTCTCTTTGCTCTTCCATCCAAGCACCTTTTCCTCCTCTCCGTTTCCATGGTTTCCGAGCAGGCCAGAGAGAGAGAGAAAGAGAGAGAGGAATGGGGTTGGGTGAGCCATCCCACCCCCACCCCCCATTGCAAACCCCGCTCACTTTCCCACTTCCTGCTAGCATCTCTTCCTTCATCTTTCAAAGCCATAATGTCTGCTGGGATGGAAAGCAGGAAAAAAATATTTTGGGGTGTGTGTGTGTGCGTGTTCATGTGTTTTAATCCCCAGAAATGAAGACCCTCCAAGTGTCCCTATTTTCCAGGGACAGTCCTGCATTTACAGAAGCCACCCCTGTTTCTGATTTGATCTTGGAACGTCCCTATTTACATCGGGGAAATGTTGGAGGGGGTGGAATAGGACGTCCCTATTTTCATCGGAGAAATGTTGGAGGGGGTGGAATAGGACGTCCCTATTTTCATCGGGGAAATGTTGGAGGGGGTGGAATAGGACATTACTATTTGCATTGGAGAAATGTTGGAGGGGGTGGAATAGGACATCACTATTTGCATTGGAGAAATGTTGGAGGGGGTGGAATAGGACGTCCCTATTTTCATGGGAGAAATGTTGGAGGGGATGGAATAGGACGTCCCTATTTTCATTGGAGAAATGTTGGAGGGGGTGGAATTGGACGTCCCTATTTTCATTGGAAAAATGTTGGAGGGGGTGGAATTGGACGTCACTATTTTCATCGGAGAAATGTTGGAGGGGATGGAATAGGACGTCCCTATTTTCACCTGAGAAATTATGCAACCACCCGGGCCAAGGAGATAAGTAACTATACAATCTTTAGAAGACATCTGAAGACAGTTCTAGAACAACAAGAAGAAGAACAAGATTTGATACCCCGCTTTATCACTACCCGAAGGAGTCTCAAAGCGGCTAACATTCTCCTTTCCCTTCCTCCCCCACAACAAACACTCTGTGAGGTGAGTGGGGCTGAGAGACTTCAGAGAAGTGTGACTAGCCCAAGGTCACCCAGCAGCTGCATGTGGAGGAGCGGGGAAGCGAACCCGGGTCACCAGATTACAAGTCTACCGCTCCTAACCACTACACCACACTGGCTCTAAAGAGGAGCTACCCAGCTACGAGATAATGACAGGAGAACCAGAAGGGAGGGGACATCTAGGAGAGACGCCAATCGAGAGTATGGGGAACCCCCCTCTCCGCGGACTCCACAGGCAGTCCAGTTTGGGGGTGTTGTCAAGCTATCAGTTTGGGTTCGTCATTTTTACCCCGATCGAATATGTGCCTTTTTTTTATAAGCGTGTGCATTTCTCTGCTTGCCTGGAGAACCGCGATGTGAAATTCGGAGAACTAGAAATTTCGAAACCTGGTTTGCACCTTGTTTCGGAAAAGTGTGCATTGGGTCGTTTCCCCTTGAAATGCAAACCGAATGGGATTTCTCTCCCTCCCGCCCCCGCTCCCGGCCAAATATATCTAGGATTTGGAGAAGGACCGCAGGGCACCCTCTGGCATTTTACTTTTGGCAAATTAAACCCTGTATAATTTTTCATCCTCCGACCCCCCACTGCTCTCTCTTCTCCCAGGGAAAGTCTCTGGATGGCCCATACTGGTGCCTCTCTGGGACCTGCACGCCGTGTTCCACACTCTCCCTTCAGCTCCTTTCAGCTCCTAGCAAGCATTTTATATCCAACGTGATTTATTAAGAGGCTCGTATAATTGGTTTTGTAATTAATTATTTCTGGTCTGTTGATCGGAACAGACACATCTCATAATCGGTGCGAAATCCAATTTCCAGATTCTATTAACGCCTCCCTGGGCCGAGTGTGAGGGGAGAAGAGCCAGACTTTCCCAGGAGACATCCCAAAAGGATTGAGGACCAGCGGAGAGAAACTCTGGCGAGGCTCCTTGCCTGCAGCTGGAAGAGGGGTGAATGCAGGCACCTCGCAGCTGAGGTAAGTGTGTGTCAGGGCCAAGAGGATGGGTTACAAACTCTTTTAGCGGCCTATTTTAAGGATGTGAGCGAACGCTTCACAGGAACGCAAAAGTTAATCCCTGTGATAATTTGGTGGTAGGGGAATTGGTCTTTGAAACAGAGCAAAATGCTGTACGGTGGAACCTTGGTTTCCGAATGTCTCCGTTGCCGAACGTTTCGGAACCCGAACGCCGGAAACCCGCAAGTAAACGCTTCCGTTTTTGAACGCGCCCCGGAAGTCGAAACAGCTTCCGCTGCGTGTTTTTCAATTTCCTCAATTTGCTGACAGCCCTTTGCGCCTCGGTTTCCGAACGTTTCGGGACTCAGTCTTTCGGAACGGATTATGTTCGAGAACTGTATTCTAGACTCTTTTACAGTGGTACCTCTGGATACGCGCACCTCTGGTTGCGTATCCTTTGGGTTATGCACGCGGCAAACCCAGAAGTATTTTTCTAGGTTGCCCCGCGTGTGCATGCGCAGAAGCACTCTACCGCACCACGCGCATGTACAGAACAGGCACCTCCGGTTGCGAATTCCTCAGGATCCGACTGGAGCTCCAGAACGGATCCTGTGCACAACTGGAGGTACCACTGTATTTTGCTCTGAGCTTTAAAATTTTGTTGTCGGAGCTTTTCATCTTGCTCCTGGCCACTGACCGTAATCAAGCGACTACAGAGAAAAATGTACATTCCCATTTTGAGTTTTGGATCTGTGGGGCTGTCAGAGAGCCACCGCCAACGGGCTACATGAAAACATGGCATTGTCGCCGTGGTCACGTGATCCCCGATCAGGTGGGTGAGGTACAAAAGGAGAGGCAGAGATTCTGGAATGAGAGAACCTCAGAGATGCACCGACGAAGGGGTGGATCCAGCCAGCGGGCCAGTTCTTTTGTTTCCCCTTCTCTCGCAGACCAGATTTGACAGGAGGCGGGGCTGCCCATCTGTCAATCACCTAATGTCACAATGACATCAGACGATTGTCAGGTCTTCAAAGCACTGCTCAGGCTAGGAATCCTTTGGGTGAATCAGCTCACTTCAGTTCTGCATTTTCCCAATTTTAACTTTCAGTTCTGCGCGTTTCCACGCCGGTTTGCGATCACCCCCCCCACCGCCCCCAAGAATCAAGTCCAAAAAAAGGAATGATATCCTAGATACTACCTACGGCTTCCAACAAAGGCTCAGCGGTGTGAAACTTCGGTGTTTTCAATCTCCCGGTGTTGGGAGGTTCCCTGTACCCCGACTCCTGCTCTGTAAAACTGTCTGCTGAAGGTGGGGGACATTTGCAAAGTTCTCATGTCATGCCACTGGTCAGCTTCTCTAGTCCTTAGTTAGGGAATAGGATTAAGTTGCTCATCTTCACAACAGCAGAAAATCGAATGTAACACCTGGCTTGGCTGGAATCCCACCACATCCAGAATTCAAGATCTTACTCTTTATGCCAGTGGTTTTCAACCAGAGTGCTGTGGCACCCTGGGGTGCCTTGGAGGATGGCCAGGGGTGCCGCAGGCAACACTGGCCTCTGTCCCTCTTCCCTTCCCTTCCCTCCCTCCTCTGATGCCCTCTCACGTCTCTGCCTCTCAAAGAAGAAGAAGAAGAAGAGTTTGGATTTGACATCCCGCTTTATCACTACCCGAAGGAGTCTCCAAGCGGCTCACATTCTCCTTTCCCTTCCTCCCCACAACAAACACTCTGTGAGGTGAGTGGGGCTGAGAGACTTTGTTGTTGTTGTTCAGTCATTCAGTCGTGTCCGACTCTTCGTGACCCCATGGACCAGAGCACGCCAGGCACACCTATCCTTCACTGCCTCCCGCAGTTTGGCCAAACTCATGTTAGTAGCTTCGAGAACACTGTCCAACCATCTCATCCTCTGTCGTCCCCTTCTCCTTGTGCCCTCCATCTTTCCCAACATCAGGGTCTTTTCCAGGGAGTCTTCTCTTCTCATGAGGTGGCCAAAGTACTGGAGCCTCAACTTCAGGATCTGTCCTTCTAGTGAGCACTCAGGGCTGATTTCCTTGAGAATGGATAGGTTTGATCTTCTTGCAGTCCATGGGACTCTCAAGAGTCTCCTCCAGCACCATAATTCAAAGCGGGAGTGATAAAGCGGGATATCAAATCCAAACTCTTCTTCTCTTCTTCTCCTGCACAGTTTTGCAGACTTTAGAACGTTGGGGGGGGGGGAACTTTGTGCCCAGTGATACTTTAAGATGGGAGATTGAGGGTGGGGGCTGAAATCTAGGTGCTCTGCAGATGCTTGAATGCGCAACGCGAAGACACACCGTGAGTGGCAGAACCAATTACGCAAAAGAGGTCATTACTGGCAAGCGTGCTGGAGGTGCGTGATTTATTCAAGCTGCAGAGTTCAGCTTTCTTCGGAGCACGGTTTCAGTTATAACAAAATAAAAAAATCCTTCCAGTAGCACCTTAGAGACCAACTAAGTTTGTTCTTGGTATGAGCTTTCGTGTGCATGCACACTTCTTCAGATAATGTGCATGCACACGAAAGCTCATACCAAGAACAAACTTAGTTGGTCTCTAAGGTGCTACTGGAAGGATTTTTTTATTTTAAATTTTGTTTTGACTATGGCAGATCAACACGGCTACCTACCTGTAACTGGTTTCAGTTATGTTAGCCCAGGACCTGGTTGTTAAAAAGCACCACAAAACATGCAACAGCAAGTAAGTGCAGATTGCTGGCCAGCTGTTCCCTGGGTCTCCTCTTCCTCATAAGGTTCAAGTTTCTTATTTTTCCAATGTTACCTTCAGCTCTGCACATTTCCACATCTGTTTGCAAACTTTTTTTTTTTTTAAAAAAAAGTCCCCACGCAAATTCATTGGCGCCTTAGGGCAAATGCCTTATGAGGAACGGCTTAGGGAGCTGGGTATGTTTAGCCTGGAGAAGAGAAGGTTAAGGGGTGATATGATAGCCATGTTCAAATATATCAAAGGATGTCATATAGAGGAGGGAGAAAGGTTGTTTTCTGCTGCTCCAGAGAAGCGGACACGGGGCAATGGATTCAAACTACAAGAAAGAAGATTCCACCTAAACATTAGGAAGAACTTCCTGACAGTGAGAGCTGTTGACAGTGGAATTTGCTGCCAAGGAGTGTGGTGGAGTCTCCTTCTTTGGAGGTCTTGAAGCGGAGGCTTGACAGCCATCTGTCAGGAATGCTTTGATGGTGTTTCCTGCTTGGCAGGGGGTTGGACTGGATGGCCCTTGGGGTCTCTTCCAACTCTATGATTCTATGAAATTTCTCCTGGTAGACACCATTTGGTGTGCAATGTTGCCGAATACAGTGGTTACCTCGGTTCTCGAACGGAATCTGTTCCGGAAGCCCGTTCGGCTTCCAAAACATTCGGCAACCGAGGCGAGGCTTCCCATTGGTTGCAAACCTTCTTGCACTCGGCAGAAGCCGCGTCACATGTTTGGGTTCTGGAAAATGTTCGAAAACGGAAGCATTTACTCCCGGGTTTTCGGCATTCGAGAACCAAAACGCACGACAACAGAGGCATTCGGGAACCGCGGTGCCACTGTATACACATTTCCCCAAAGCAACCCCCCCCCCTAAAACGACACATTTTTTTTTGCATGTTATTTTCCCCACGAATATGTGCATTTAAAGGTGAACCTGGCTGCAGAACTGCACTGTAAAGTGCTACAAAACAGACTTACCTCATGTTTTCCTTTCATCCGGCAGATGTTGATATCGTGTTGATTCGACCTCCATGTCAGTTTCTAGGCAAAGACCGAACAACAAGAAAAATGGGTCAAAGAGAAATAGGGAGACAATGACATTTGTGTAGAGGATGCCCTAGCCTCTTCCCCTCCACTCCCCTAAACCACACTTCTAAACAGTACAGTCCTACCTTGGAAGTCGAACGGAATCCGTTCCAGAAGTCCATTTGACTTCCAAAACGTTCAGAAACCAAAGTGCGGCTTCCGATTGGCTGCAGGAAGCTCCTGCGGCCAATCGGAAGCCTCGGAAGCCCTGTCGGACGTTTGGGTTCCAAAGAACGTTCGCAAACCAGAACACTCGCTTACGATCGTTCGGGAGCCAAAACCTCCGAGTACCAAGGCGTTCGGGATCCAAGGTACGACTGTATAATATCTACCAACCAAAGTGGTATTCAACTAAGATTTACTCATCGAGTAGACCCACTGAAATGAATGAATGTGGTGCATTAATTTCAACAGTTCTGCTCTCAGTAAAACGTAGTTGATTGCCACCCAAAGGCTGCAGCCATAACCCCACTTGCCTAGGAGTAAATCCCATTGCATTCAATAGGACTTACTTCTGAGCAGACATGGTTTCGCCTGCACTAAGAAATCTTCTTTTGGAGGGACTCCCTGGTTCTAGTCTCCTAATTTCCTGTTGCATCTTTTCCCAGGGCTCGGTATCCATTTCAAAAATGCCCTATTTGCTACGCTGCTGAGCTGTGACACCGACTCCTATTGGGTGTTGTTCTGTACTGTTATATCTCCGTTCTGTTTTACTGAGGAAATCAATAAAAGCCTATTTAAAAATAGCCCAGTCCTGTGAAGATCCATATCCATCTGAGAGGCACTCAACCTCCAAGGGAGTACTTCTTAGCAGGGTCTTTCGTTTCAAAACACTGGGTTCGATCCAGTGCTTTTTTTTTTTTAATAGGAAAAAAGTTGTTGGTACTCACCATGACATTGCTACAGAAAGTGTCTGTCTATCTGTCTGTCTGTCTGTCCGTCCATACCATCTATCTATCTATCCATCTATCTATGCATCTATCCATCTATCTATATCTATCTATCTATCTATCTATCTATCTATCTATCTATCTATCTATCTATCTATCCTATCCATCTATCTATCTATCTATCCTATCTATCTATCTATCTATCTATCTATCTATCTATCTATCTATCTATCTATGGCGCTGGTACTGTGTACCTTTGAGTACCCCCAGAAAAAGCACTGTATCCAGACAACATTAGTCCTGCTCAGAGTAGCCCCATTGCAATTAATGGGCCTAAGTTAACCATAAAGGATGTGGGTGGAGCTGTGGGTTAAACCACAGAGCCTAGGGCTTGCTGAACAGAAGGTCGGCGGTTCGAATCCCTGCGATGGGGTGAGCTCCCGTTGCTTAGTCCCTGCTCTAGCAGTTTGAAAGCACGTCAAAGTGCAAGTAGATAAATAGGTACCGCTCCAGCGGGAAGGTAAACGGCGTTTCTGTGCACTGCTCTGGTTCGCCAGAAGCGGCTTAGTCATGCTGGCCACATGACCCGGAAGCTGTACGCCGGCTCCCTCGGCCAATAAAGCGAGATGAGCCGCAACCCCAGAGTCGTCACGACTGGACCTAATGGTCAGGGGTCCCTTTACCTTTACCTTTAAGCTAACCATGTAAATTAATTTCACGGACAAGGGCTACAAAGACCCTCCACTTTTGAGGCTTATCACGTACCTGATGGTAGCGCATTTCGCCGGCTGAAGCCTCGGGTTCAAGGCTTATGCGGTACAGGTTGTCCCTGAGAAGAAAAGAAAGGGAGAGAAAAATGAAAAAAAAAATGAAGTTGGAGATATTCCTAGAACGGAAGGGAAGGCATTGCTTCCTCTCCCATCTTTCAGAAGACCAGGGCGGGCCAAATTCAAGCTTGCACCGTTCGCCGGCCATAAATAGGAATGCAAACCAGAATTCCCAGGATATACTACCCCAAGCGTTTCTTGATTTAACAAAAGAGCATTGCGCTCTTAAGATCCTGTAACCAGACTTTGACAAGTCTGCAAGGACCGCAGACCCTTCAGGGATAGGCCCTGATTTGCAGAAGCCGTTTCTGATTCGATCCCAGAATGTCCCGCTTCTCCTTAGGGCGTTCCTGTTTTCATTGGATGGGATGCGGGTGGCACTGTGGTCTAAACCACAGAGCCTAGGGCTTGCCAATTGGAAGGTCGGCGGTTCGAATCCCCACGACGGGGTGAGCTCCCGTTGCTCGGTCCCTGCTCCTGCCCACCTAGCAGTTTGAAAGCACATCAAAGTGCAAGTAGATAAATAGGTACCGTCTGGCGGGAAGGTAAACGGCTGGGCTGAACTACAGGTGAAACTCAAAAAATTAGAATATCGTGGAAAGGTTCATTTCTTTCAGTAATTCAACTTAAAAGGTGAAACTAATATATGAGATAGACTCATGACATGCAAAGCGAGATATGTCAAGCCTTTATTTGTTATAATTGTGATGATTATGGCGTACAGCTGATGAGAACCCCAAATTAACAATCTCAACTTTGGGGTTTTCATCAGCTGTGCACCATAATCATCACAATTATAACAAGCAAAGGCTTGACATATCTCGCTTTGCATGTCATGAGTCTATCTCATATATTAAACTCCAGTAGCTAATGAAAACAATTGCTTACATAAATGGACTTTTCCACGATATTCTAATTTTTCGAGTTTCACCTGTATATGTACAGTACATTGATTATTGCTTTCATTTTATGGATCAATGGTCTCGTTAGATAGTAAAATTCATGTTAAATTGCTGTTTTAGGGGTTGTTTTTAAAAGTCTGGAACGGATTAATCCGTTTTGCATTACTTTCTATGGGAAAGCGCGCCTTGGTTTTGGAACGCTTTGGTTTTGGAACGGACTTCCGGAACGGATTACGTTTGAGAACCGAGGTAGCACAGTATTTGCTTTGCAACCCCCTGTCTTTGCAACAACCAGACAGGAGGGGGTGCCAAACTCTATCTGAGAATACCAGAAATGCACATGGATCACTTTTCACTCGCCTCAACTCTTGGTGAGTGCAACTGAATTAGAAAACCAACTGGGTGGGTGAAGAAGAAGAAGAAGAAGAAGAAGAAGAGTTTGGATTTGATATCCCGCTTTATCACTACCCAAAGGAGTCTCAAAGCGGCTAATATTCTCCTTTCCCTTCTGTTGTTGTTCAGCCGTTCAGTCGTGTCCGACTCTTCGTGACCCCATGGACCAGAGCACGCCAGGCACTCCTATCTTCCACTGCCTCCCGCAGTTTGGCCAAACTCATGCCAGTCACTTCGAGAACACTGTCCAACCATCTCATCCTCTGTCGTCCCCTTCTCCTTGTGCCCTCCATCTTTCCCAACATCAGGGTCTTTTCCAGGGAGTCTTCTCTTCTCATGAGGTGGCCAAAGTACTGGAGCCTCAGCTTCAGGATCTGTCCTTCCAGTGAGCACTCAGGGCTGATTTCCTTTAAGAATGGATAAGGTTTGATCTTCTTGCAGTCCATGGGACTCTCAAGAGTCTCCTCCAGCACCAGAATTCAAAAGCATCCATTCTTCGGTGATCAGCCTTCTTTATTGTCTTTATGGTCCATATGGTCTTTATGGTCTTTATGGTGTTTATGTGGTCCATATGGTCCACAAACACCCTGTGAAGTGAGTGGGTTTCGGCATTAATGTCGACCCTTGTGGAAAGGTTACAAGGGGACGTTTGCAGGATTTCCCCATGGTGTTTCAAATTAACTTCACTTAAACGTGCAGCGCCTTCGGACCTAAATGGGGGGATTGCCCTGTGCATTTTTTTTAAAAAACGCCTGCATTACCGCAGATTTGTGCATTTTTGAACATACCGTATTTTTATGTGTATAAGACTAGGTTTCCCCCCTAAAAAATAATGTCAAAAATTAGGGGGTGTCTTATACACGGATACACCTCCCCCCCATTTTCTTAAATCTGAGTCCCCCAAAATAGGGGGAGTTATACATCTTATAGACGTTAAAATATGGTATTACTTGGTGGGGAGAACTGCACTGCAACGTTCAGATAAATGCACGCATTGTTTCAGAAAGTGCAAATCCGGTGGGTTCTCCTTTAAACGTGAGCCAAATTGAATTTCTACCTAGACCACAATTTCCATCAGTGACGGTGCGCCCTAGCATTCAACCAAGACGCCCTGTGCCGGCACTCTGAAGGATAAGCGAGTTTGGGTGCCAGAACCAAGTACGTACCAGGGGCCCACGGTTTCCTGCGTGTACCCTGAAAGGCGCATTGCCGCCACTTGTGACTGACGGGGTTTCCCGGCCTCGCCGGCGCATCCAGGCGCTCTGTTTACAAACGGCAGAGTTGCGCTTCATTACCCCACCGACCCCATCTGCACAGCCCAGACTTTAAAAGTCCCATTAAGAACGCAAATAGATCAAAATTATATACCCAGAACGGGATTTATGATGTGCAAGGCTCCAGGGGCGAGGTGTTGGAGGAGGGGAGGGGTGGGGAGGGAAGAAGGTAGTGCACTGAGGAAGAAGAAGAGGAGGAGGAAGAGTTTGGATTTGATATCCTGCTTTATCACTACCCGAAGGAGTCTCAAAGCGGCTAACATTCTCCTTTCCCTTCCTCCCCCACAACAAACACTCTGTGAGGTGAGTGGGGCTGAGAGACTTCAAAGAAGTGTGACTAGCCCAAGGTCACCCAGCAGCTGCATATGGAGGAGCGGAGATGCGAACCCGGTTCACCAGATTACAAGTCTACCACTCTTAACCACTGGAGGGGATTTAGCACTTTATTGGGGGTGGGGTGGGGTGCATACCACCCCGAAGCTGTTAAAACTGCTATGCATGATGAGCATTCAAGATCTAGCCCACCCAATGGGAAACTACAACTAATCCAGAATGTGGCAGCGAGACTGGTAACTGGGAGCGGCCACCGAGACCATATAACACCAGTCCTGAAAGACCTACATTGGCTCCCAGGACGTTTCTGAGCACAATTCAAAGTGTTGATGCTGACCTTTAAAGCCCTAAATGGCCTCGGTCCAGTATACCTGAAGGAGCGTCTCCACCCCCATCGTTCAGCCCGGACACTGAGGTCCAGCTCCGAGGGCCTTCTGGTGGTTCCCTCCCTGCGAGAAGTGAGGTTGCAAGGAACCAGGCAGAGGGCCTTCTCGGTGGTGGTGCCCGCCCTGTGGAATGCCCTCCCGTCAGATGTCAAGGAAATAAACAACTATCTGACTTTTAGAAGACATCTGAAGGCAGCCCTCTTTAGGGATGTTTTAATGTCTGATGTTTTATCGCTTTGTAATTCTGTTGGGAGCTACCCAGAGTGGCCGGGGAAACCCAGCCAGATGGGCTGCGTCTAAATAATAAATTATTGGAATGCGCTTCTTTGTCATTTGAATCCATTGGTTTGGATCGGACCCTCCGGAGCAGCAGAAAACAAGCTTGCTCCATCAGTGGTCCAGGACCTCACAGCACCTCAAGGACCGCCTCTCCCCATATGAACCAAGCTGGACCCTGCAAGCATCATCCAAGATCCTTCTTCATGAGCCAGCTCTGTGATTGGTCCCGAGGGTGGCAACATGGCAACGGGGCCTTTTCCGTGGTGGCTCCCTGTTTGAGGAATGCTCTCCCCAGGCAGCCCTGCCTGGCTCCTTCATTACATATCTTTAGGTGCCAGGCGAAAACATTCCTCCGTAACCAGGCCTTTAACTACCCGCAGCCTTTTAGAAGTTGGTGGGGTTTTAAATATATATTTCTTTTCACCTTTGATTTTAATGTGGGGTTGTTGTTGTTTTCATTGATGGATGGATGGATGGATGGATGGATTCATAAGCTGCTTTGGGCTTCCCTGGTAAAGGGACTGACAAACAACAAACAAACAAACAAACAAACAAACAATCCATGTGACAGCCCTTATTTTAATATGGCTATATTAGAGTTGCCATACACACAGAATTTCCTGGACATAGCTGGCATCCAGCCCATGTCGTTAGTGTAGATTTTGATGAATTTTATTAAAAATAGCTCTCTCTTTTTTTTTTGAGATTTTGCAACTTTGGGCGATCTGCTCCTGTCTGAACCCGACTCATCTGACTCCCGAGTCGCTCCGAATAGGCCTCGCCCGAATCTGATGCACAGCCCTATTCATCGCTTTAGTTTTGGCCACTTTGAGCGCCGCAAGGTGAATATAGCGAAGGTTTCAGCGGAAGCCGGAACGCAGTGCGACGGAAACAGCGCGGTTTGCGGCGAGCGCAGGGCAGGGCAGGGCAGAAACCGCCGCGTGGCTATATTCCTCGCGACAAGGCGCTAGACCTCATTCCGGGAAGGCCGCGCAACTCTGAAATTCGGCAAGGCAGCAGTTTGTGGAGCCCGTCGAAATCTATCAGGCAAGAGTGCCTTAACCCGGCCTCGCCATTCTTCATTTTTCCTGCTTTTTCTGCTGTGCTCTTCCTGTGAATTTCAGGTTGCTATGGCAATGCAGCAGTCCGCAAGCTGAGCTGCACCCCCTTTGTATTATGTCTCCGCTTCCACCACCCCCCCCTTTGGCTCCTCCAACAAATATTCGATGCTATTTTTAAGGCACAGGAGCCTCACATTGCAGCTGGTTAGACTTGTGGGGGTTACCGAGGAGGGAGTGCATTTGAACATGCACAGAGTGCCTTTCCCTTCTCATGGTAAAGGTAAAGGTAAAGGGACCCCTGACCATTAGGTCCAGTCGCGGACAACTCTGGGGTTGCGGCGCTCATCTTGCTTTACCGGCCGGCGTACAGATTCCAGGTCATGTGGCCAGCATGACTAAGCGGCTTCTGGCGAACCAGAGCAGCGCATGGAAACGGCGTATACCTACCCGCCAGAGTGGTACCTATTTATCTACTTGCACTTTGACGTGTTTTCGAACTGCTAGGTGGGCAGGGGCAGGGACCGAGCAACGGGAGCTCACCCCGCCGTGGGGATTCGAACCCCCGACCTTCTGATCGGCAAGCCCAAGGCTCTGTGGTTTAACCCACAGCGCCACCAGCAAATAGGGACATTCCGGGATCAGACCAGAAGCTGGGATGGCTTTCGTAATTCCGGGACTGCCCCTGGAAATTCGGGATGCTAGGAGGGTATTATCCCACCATAGGCAATTCGTATTGCCAACTCTAAGTTTTTTAGAAGGGAATAAGTCCCTCCCGCTTTCGCCGAATAACCACCCGCCCCGTTTCTAAATCATGCACTGAGCTTTGGAATGCTATAACATGCCAATATGGTTGGGTTGTATGGGGTTACCTGTCTCCTATGTACAAAGTCCTGTTGAACGTTAACATCCGTTGGATCCTGAGGCGCTCTGCGCCGCCATCTTGGCTGGAAAAACGTCCCATCCCGTTGCCCACGAAGACCGGGTAATGCCTCACATCTGCGGGAAAGCGAGAGACGGTCAAGGGGAAGTTGGACAAGGAGGCTCCTCATGTTTATTTACGTTTATGTGCTAGCGCATCTAAAGGTGGCCCATCTGGCGAAACCAGGGGCCACCAGCCACAACGTGCAGCACGAAGCACATCCGGTGCACGTGGCTTCCCTCAAAGGATTCTGGGAGCTGTAGTGTGCACCCTCGCGGAGCTGTAGGAGCCACCAACCTCAACATATGACAGTTCCCAGGATTCCTTGGGGGAAGTCATGTTCTTTAAATGTATGGTGCGGATACCTCCTAGTACAGCTGTACCCCGGGTTACGTACACTGTGGGTTGTTTACTTTTCGGGTTACGAACTCCGCTAACCCGGAAGCGCAACCCGATGCGTGCGCGATTTGCGCATGCACAGAGCGTTTTTTGCGTGGGTTTACGAATTGTTCGGGTTACGTCCTTTTTGGGTTATGTACCGTAACCCGGAACGGATTAAGTACGTAACCCAGGGGTACCACTGTAATGTGTACAGATACTAAAGAGAGACCGGGTGAGTAGTTTAATAATAATAATAATAATAATAATAATAATAATAATAATAATAATAGCACTGGGATGCACTCAGCTAAGAATAGAACTGGCATAGGCATAGTGCAGGTCAGGCGGCCTTTAAACGCTGGTGGAATCGGTTTCCCACCCCACCCCAACCCCGAAAGCCCGCCTACACCACAGGGCTGTTGTGAAAACAAGACAAGGGGAATTCTACGCAGCACCTTGAGCTCCTGTGAGGCACGATGGGAAAAGACAACCGAAGGGAGGTGTCTAGGCGAGAAATAAAACTGCGCACAGTGTTTGGGGAGCAAGAAAGCCCCTCTGGCTTCGACCACTGACCATAACGGGATGGGAACTGGACTTCTCTGATGGGCCCCACAGATTCCCCAACCCTTGGCGAGAATGAAAATGAAAAATATTTTTTTTGGGGGGGGGGTGGAAGAGGGAATTAGGCTAACCACCACCACCCCCCTTCTAAGAAACGCCGGCCCAGCTCTATCCTCCTATGGTCAAACCCTGTCACAGCCTCACTTACAGTCGTCAAGGGCCACACTGATGGGACCAGGCTCTTCGGGGAAGAGTGCGTGCGTTGCCCCCTCCAGCAGGAAAAGTAGGACGAGCGGCGGACAGGTGGGCCTCATCGTCTCCTCTCGGAGCGCGCCTCACACCTGCAGGGGTTCAAGATGACAGAGTAACGTTAAGCCATTAGCCGTGTGCGTTGTGGTCCGCGACGATGACAACCTGTGGCGCACTGAGCCCCGATAAAACGCACGGGAGAAGGGGGGGCAGAATCAGAGGGCTGGAGGGATGGCATGGTCTGGGAAGGGAGGGAGGGAGAAGGTAGCTCACGGGTGGGGGGGGAAAGGGGGTGCATTGTTCTCCCATCCTCCAGAAATTTCCCCCACACCTCTGGATCTTGCACAAATGCTCCCCAAACCAGCACAGACCCGTCCATAAATTTCCGGGCTACACCTGAAAGTACCTCAGCTACCAGGACTGCAGGAGGAAGGGAATGTGAATGATGTTCTTTTTTTTATTTTTACGGCAGAGCTTTGAAATATTTTTAGTTCCATCTTCAGGGGTGGCCTGTCCCCAGTGGCGTAGGGAACTGCTTTGCCGCCCGGGGTGGCAAACGCGGGGGCGCAGCATCCAAAATGGACTGCGCATGTGCGGATATGCGCAGTCCACCCAAGATGGCTGGCGGGAGCGGCCGGCACCCCTTCCGACCGTGCGGCGGCGCGGCATGTTTTAAGGCTGCAGCACGCGAACAGCAGCACAGACGCTGTGCTGCTGTTCGTGCGCTGCAGCCTGAAGAAGAAGAAGAAGAAGAAGAAGAAGAAGAAGAAGAAGAAGAAGAAGAAGAAGAAGTTTGGATTTGATATCCCGCTTTATCACTACCCGAAGGAGTCTCAAAGCGGCTCACATTCTCCTTTCCCTTCCTCCCCAACAACAAACCCTCTGTGAGGTGAGTGGCAAAGCCGCTTCTGGCGAACCAGAGCAGCGCACGGAAACGCCATTTACCTTCCCGCCGGAGCAGTACCTATTTATCTACTTGCACTTTGACGTGCTTTCAAACTGCTAGGTGGGCAGGAGCAGGGACTGAGCAACGGGAACTCGCCCTGTCATTGCGGGGATTCGAACCGCCGACCTTCTGATCTGGCAAGCCCTAGGCTCTGTGGTTTAACCCACAGCGCCACCAACGTCCCTCCTTAATAGGTATATGTGGATATATTGGAGCCATGTGAGGTGTGCTTTTGATGACTAGACTGATCTCCAAAGTGGTTCATTCTGAAACATCTCTCTCTCTCTCTCTCTCTCTCTCACACACACACACACACACACACAAAAGCGCAATAGTCCTTCACACACCCTTTCTGAGCAGAGGTGTTTTCAACCCTCATTCTCACCTTTAGCTGGCAGGTGATAATGGCATGAGTGTTTATGCACCAAACATGTGAGAATGTGAGAAAGATGAGGATGGTGTGTGTGTGTGTGAGAGAGAGAGAATGAGTATGAGACAGCACATTGTTTTATTTTACAGCAAGACCAAATATATACAGGTGAAACTCGGAAAAATTGGAATATTGTGGAAAGGTTCGTTTCTTTCAGGTAATTCAACTTAAAAGGTGAAACTAATATATGAGATAGACTCATGACATGCAAAGCGAGATATGTCAAGCCTTTATTTGTTATAATTGTGATGATTATGGCGTACAGCTGATGAGAACCCCAAATTAACAATTTCAACTTTGGGGTTTTCATCAAGCTGCACGCCATAATCATCAGGATTTGGCATCTTTCCGCAGGGCCTGCAAGACGGAGCTGTTCCACCTGGCCTTTGGGTTGGTTTCTGTTTGATATTTATGCTTCATTCTTTTATTGGTGGGTTATTTGAAAATGAGACTGCAGTTTTAATATTGAATTTTTAAATTTGTATTTTAATCTGTTATTTTAAATTGATTGTGTTTATGTTTTTGCTGTGATTTTAATTAGTGTTAGCCGCCCTGAGCCCGGTTTTTGGCTGGGAAGGGCGGGGTATAAATAAAAATTTATTATTATTATTATTATTATTATTATTATTATTATTATCACAATTATAACAAGCAAAGGCTTGACATATCTTGCTTTGCATGTCATGAGTCTATCTCATATATTAAACTCCAGTAGCTAATGAAAACAATTGCTTACATAAATGGACTTTTCCACGATATTCTAATTTTTTGAGTTTCACCTGTATATGAATGCACCTTAGCACTTATGAGGGCTCCCCACCCCCACCCCCATTTAGGGACAGGTGTGTGTGTGGGGGAGGAAAGCACTTAATATTTTATCAAAACTTTTCCAAGCACATCCGTGGCAGGACACACACAAACACACACCAGCCTCTGGGTGCATTAAAAAAGAAAAATGCATTAATTTTGCACTTCGCTATGTGCAGTTTATGAAGCATTCAGAAGCGAGATTCCCCCCATGTATTCAAAGTACTCATGCCACTTTTACCAGCCATGGTTCCACCCCCCCTCACAAAGAATCCGGGGATTTATAGTTTGCCAAGGGCTACAGTTCCCAGCACCCTCAGCAAACTGCAATGCCTAGGAAACTGTAAAAGACGTACAAGAGTATTTTAAAAAGTCGGGTTTGGCTGTCACCCCCCCCCCCACCCCAGTTTGCAGCTTTCAGAAAGAAGAGGAATTACCAATGGCCAAGCAATCATACGCGGCGAACCTTTTATTTTGTAAAAAGCGGAGCCATTCATAGGCAACATCTAACCCCCCTCCCCTTCCCCGCACCCGTCTCTCCTGAATGCATGGAAACATGGGCACCCATGTAAATGACACCCAAGGCATTTCATCTGCATGTCAATTACCCGGAGATTGTTGTCTTGATCCCCCTTGCTTTGCCAAGTTTAACCAGACAACAGAGCTTATTTGTTTCCAACTCCCTATGGTTATACTGGGATGCGGGTGGCGCTGTGGGTTAAACCACTGAGCCTAGGGCTTGCTGACCAGAAGGTCGGCGGTTCGAATCCCCGCAATGACGGGGTGAGCTCCCATTGCTCGGTCCCAGCTCCTGCCCACCTAGCAGTTCGAAAGCACATCAAAGTGCAAGTAGATAAATAGGTACCGTACCTCCAGCGGGAAGGTAAACGGCGTTTCCGTGCGCTGCTCTGGTTCGCCAGAAGCGGCTTAGTCATGCTGGCCACATGACCCGGAAGCTGTACGCCGGCTCCCTCGGCCAGTAAAGCGAGATGAGCGCCGCAACCCCAGAGTCGGACACGACTGGACCTAACGGTCAGGGGTCCCTTTACCTTTATGAAGGGATCAAACCAAGTCACATGTAGGAGGCTGAATGCTGGCTGATCCCCTTTGGCTTCCCCCATAGACTTTTGTGACTCATCACTGTGGGCTTGTTTGTTTTGAATTCTGTTGTTTTCACTCATTTTCCTCATTTCCTCCTCCCTCAAATGGGAAAGAGCTGCGGGCGTCTCCACAAAGCCAGATGTTTTGAATGCCCTTGGGACCCGGCTAGGAATTGACACACAAGGGGTGGTCTCTAGCTCTGGGTGGCCCCCGGCCAGTGCCGGATTTACGTGTAAGCTAAACAAGCTATAGCTTAGGGCCCCACTCTCTTGGCCCCCCCCCCCAAAAAAAATTTAAAGGGGGAAAAAAACACACTGGATGTACAAAACAAAATAAAATAAAAAATTCCTTCCAGTAGCACCTTAGAGACCAACTAAGTTTGTTCTTGGTATGAGCTTTCATGTGCATATCTGAAGAAGTGTGCATGCACACGAAAGCTCATACCAAGAACAAACTTAGTTGGTCTCTAAGGTGCTACTGGAAGGAATTTTTATTTTGTTTTGTTTTGACTATGGCAGACCAACACGGCTACCTACCTGTAACTGGATGTACAGTCATACCTTGGGTTACATCCGCTTCGGCTTATGTATTTTCGGGTTACGTACTCCGGTACCCCGGAAGTGTTTTCAGCATGTGTGCAATCCGCACACACTCAAAAGTGGTCTGAACGGTCTGTGCATGCGCGGAAGCGTCCTGCGCCGTTTGCGCATGCGCAAAGTGCGATTTTCGAGTTGCATACTTTCCGAGTTACAAACAGCACCCCGGAACCAATTCAGTACGCAACCCGAGGTACCACTGCACATTTCCAAAATATAAGACAAAAAACAAATAAAATAAAACCTACATACAGCAACAGTGTTTTGTGTTGTGTAGGCTCCTATGATGTAAGTAATGGGCCCTGCCTGCTAGCCTGCTCCCTAAAATATCACTTGTTTCCTCATTTCTTTATACATTGGTGCCTTGGTTCTCAAACTTAATCTGTTCTGGATTCAAACTTAAGGCTTCCTTCGGTGGGGTTGCCATACAGCTGTAATTTCTTGGACATTGCTAAAACATCTGGGAAATTCTATATGTATAGCAACCCATTTCGGGAATGCAACACAAAAACTTCGGGCAAAAGCTGGACAACTTTGGCCCAAGAAAAGGCACCTCAACCATTTTGCCCCCCAAAAGCAAAGTCCTGATTTTCACTTTTTGAAATATGCCAACTCTATCCTGTGGGTTAAACCACAGAGCCTAGGGCTTGCTGATCAGAAGGTCAGCGGTTCGAATCCCCGCAACGGGGTGAGCTCCCGTTGCTCGGTCCCTGCTCCTGCCAACCTAGCAGTTCAAAAGCACATCAAAGTGCAAGTAGATAAATAGGTACCGCTCCGGCGGGAAGGTAAACGGCATTTCCATGCGCTGCTCTGGTTCGCCAGAAGTGGCTTTGTCATGCTGGCCACATGACCCGGAAGCTGTACACCAGCTCCCTTGGCCAGTAAAGCGAGATGAGCGCCGCAACCCCAGAGTCGGACACAACTGGACCTAATGGTCAGGGGTCCCTTTACCTTTATCCTTGGGATTAGAAGGCTGTTAAAGGCACCCACCCACCCCATTTTCTGGCAACAGCACCCAGTCTGAAGGCTGTACTCCTTGCACTTTTGGAAAGAAGAAAAAACAACCGCTGGCTTTGCTTGGAGTAAGAAAAGCTCCCGAGGTGTGGCTTCCAGATTTATAACCCTTGGCAACGGCAGTAGAGGAAAACATCCAGTCAGCTGCAGCAATGACCTTTCGGGGACACGGAACGGAAGAACACTCCTCGCCCACACAGGCCATGAGTGTGCAAACCCCAAATCACAGGTGGCGCATGCACAACGCATCCGGAAATGAATGGTTGGGTCGAGCACCTGTCGATGCTGGCTCAACACCCAGCAGTCTCCTTCCAAGGTGACTTCTCGGTCCAGGGTGCCTGTCAGTCACATGGATTTAATAATAATAATAATAATAATAATAACAATAATAACAATAACAGAGACATCCCCTTGACTACCAGACTTTTAGGAGACACCTGAAGGCAGCCCTGTTTAGGAAAGGCTTTTAATGTTTAATAGATTATTGTATTTTAACGTTCTGTTGGAAGCCGCCCAGAGTGGCTGGGAAACTCAGCCAGATGGGCGGGGTATAAATTATTATTATTATTATTATTATTATTATTATTATTATTATTATTACCTCAAAGCGGTTTAAGGAAAGATAAAACCATATCTTCACCTGCAGCAAAATCCTATATTGTGGGTTGCTGTGTTTATTTATTTAAACAAATATGGTGCAAAAAACGATCGGAGTGGTGAACAATAACCCCCGCACCACCATAAAATTAAAACCACAGGCCAACTGGCTAAACGTTGCAGAAAGAACGGATCTTAACCATCTGCTTAATCTTGGCAGCATAGAAAAGTTCCCAGCAAATGTTCCCAGCCAGCCATGCCTTCTGCTGGGGTACTCCATTCCATTACTCAGAATTCTGCCTCCACTGAGCATGCTCAGTCTCTCCCCCTTTATGGATCCCACCCTCCCCCAGAGATTTGGACTGTGGCCAACATCCCCCCCCCGTGAGTTCAAGGACTCTAGCAGGGACTCATACAGAGAGACAGCGGGGCAGCCTCCCCTGCAAGTCGGTGTTTTGAGGCTCCATTTTTATTTTAAAAAGCAGTTTCTCCCGGTGCACCAGAGGTTCTGCGTCCCAGACCGCAGTTTGCACATCGCTAGGTTCAAGGCTGCCAAATTTCCCGTCAAGCTCTGTTTCGGGGTTTGTTTGTTTTTTTACCTAAAAAGAAAAAGAAAAAAAGCCTGTCTGGGCAACATAATTGTGGGAACGTGAGACACTGATAAGGATCTTTCAAGCTGCGGCAGAATGTGAGGGGGAGACAAAAGGAGTCCGGGAAGGGGGAATCCGCAGGGAGCTTTGGAAGAAAGGAGAGAGGGAAGGACTGTCTGTCTGTCTGTCTGTCGGTTGTATTCCAACTTAGGAACAAGGTTCACAGTCTCATGGCAACAACATATATTTATTATTATTATTATTATTATTATTATTATTATTATTATTATATAATTTTAATTATTGTGATGATTTATTAAAATCTTGCCCAAGGCAACCCAAAGCAACTTACAAACTTACAACCCACTCAACTTACAAGCTTAGGTACATTAAAACCAAGTGGAAATTGGTTTTCCAATTTCTTTCTTTCTTTCTTTCTTTCTTTCTTTCTTTCTTTCTTTCTTTCTCTTCTCTCTCTCTCCCTCCCCTTCCTTCTCTCTCTCTCTCTCCCTCCTCCTCCTCTCTCTCTCTTCCCCTTCCTCTCTCTCCTCTCTTCTCTTCCTCCCTCCCTCCCCTCTCTCTCTCTTTCCCCCTTCCTCTCTCTCTCTCTTCCCCCTTCCTTCTCTCTCTCCTTCCTTCTCTTCCTCCCTCCCTCCATCTCTCTCTCTCTTTCCCCCTTCCCCTCTCTCTCTCTCTCTCTCTCTCTCTCTCTCTCCTCTCCTTCTCTTCCTCCCTCCCTCCATCTCTCTCTCTCTTTCCCCCTTCCATCTCTCTCTCTCTCTCTCTCTCTCTCCTCTCTCTCTCTCTCTCTCTCTCTCCTTCCTTCTCTTCCTCCCTCCCTCCATCTCTCTCTCTCTTTCCCCCTTCCTCTCTCTCTCTCTCTCTCTCTCTCTCTCTCTCTTCCCTCCCTCCTTCTCTCTCTCTCTCTCTCTCTCTCTCTCCTTCCTTTCCTCTTCCTCCCTCCCTCCCTCTCTCTCTCTCTCTCTCTCTCTCTCTCTCCTCTCCCTCCCCTCTGCCTCCCAAAAGGTGACAATGAACATTAAGACATTTATCACACGAGGATGAGAACATTGCTATTTCAAGCCACCCAATTAAAAAACAAGAGGGAAGTGAATCACCCAAGTCTGCGGGAACTTTGTTGATTCTTCAACCCCCCCCCCCCCAATTCCACATGCCATCAAAGGGGAAAGAAGCGGGGGAACAATTTGAGATACACTTCCGAATTTGGACCCCAGAGAGACATCTGCTTGTCTGCGTGTTTTAAAAAATGACAGCCGCTAGAGCACGGCGCTGATAACTCCAAGGTCGCAGGTTCGCTCCCCGTAAGGGACGGCTGCATTGCTGCAGGGGGTCAGACTAGATGACTCTAGGGGTCCCGGCCAAACCTATGATTCTAACAGCAACATGTGCTCCTTCTTCCCAAGGGGGAAAAAAGAAAGAAAGAAAGCCTGCTATAAGGCGACTGGCAGGTCATGTTCAGAAAATACATCTGAAGCCTGAAATATACTCGGAGTCAAGTGTGAATTTCATGCTCTTTATTCAGCTCATAGTAGCGATGAATGAAACTTTCCCCACAACGTCTGCTATAAATACATTATTTACACAATGTGCCCTTTGTGATTGGCTAATTCCGGGCTACTCCTGTAGGCCAATCAGGTTGCGGATTCACTTCCACCTGGAGCTGGATTGGGTGGCTCCTGCGGACCAATCAGACTGCTGCATTCTGGATCCTATTGTTCTAGGATCCAGCTCAGTACATAACAAAGCCCGTGGCTTTCCCCCAAAGAATCATAGGAACACAAGGCATGCCTGTGAATCGGTACAGCATCCTTTTCTCACAGCGGCCAAATACCCCATAGAACCCAGGGACTCATACAGAGGTCTTGCAGGCAGCCTCCTCTGTACGGTGCGCAGAACTCCATGCGAATGAATGCCACTGCTCTGTCTGCCGCACTGTGGCCTCTCATGGTCTCAGGCAGAGATAGTCTACACACACACACACACACACACACACAGGCTACATCACCCAGGAACTGTTCCCCCAGCAAGGTCAAAGAGAGAATCTGCGGCTTTAAGCATGCATCGCCAGGGCGCTCACATTGCAAGCCATGGGTTCCGTGTGAGCACCGAGGAGCCGTTCTTTAATTAAATGTATTTCTCACACTCCATTAGTGTGGCCAGCACACAGCTTGGCGGATTACTGCTGTAGTTGCTGGTGGGGAGAGGAGAGGCAAGGGAGAATTATCTGTAGCTTTTTGCACACGGGGTGGATGTATGAACAGATAACAACCGCGCTGTCCATGTTCCCTGGGGTTCTGAGTCATTAAGGTTCTCTGGCAGAGAAAGGGGAAAGAGGGGAGGAGAGGGAGGGAGGGGCAAAGGTGGGAGAGAGATGTTCATTTTAAGCAGACGGCCGCGAAGAATTTGTCCTTGGGTCTCTTCCCTTCTCACCAGTCAACACAGAGTCATAGGCATGTATTTAAAAGGTACAGGTAAAGGGACCCCTGACCGTTGGGTCCAGTCGCGGACGACTCTGGGGTTGCGGCGCTCATCTCGCTTTACTGGCCAAGGGAGCCGGCGTACAGCTTCCGGGTCATGTGGCCAGCATGACAAAGCCGCTTCTGGCGAACCAGAGCAGCACGGAAATGCCGTTTACCTTCCCGCCGGAGCGGTACCTATTTATCTACTTGCACTTTGACGTGCTTTCGAACTGCTAGGTGGGCAGGAGCTGGGACCCAACGGGAGCTCACCCCCATCGCGGGGATTCGAACCGCCGACCTTCTGATCGGCAAGCCCTAGGCTCTGTGGTTTAACCCACAATGCCACCTGCGTCCCTCAAACATGTATTTACCTCGCATCTAAGTCAAAGAGAGCTTTAGATCCTCTCTGAGCATACTACCTATGGTGGTTAAAAAGAATAACAGAATCATAGAATTGTAGAGATCCCGAGGGTCATCTAGTCCAACCCCCTGCAATGCAGGAATCTTTGGCCGAAGGTGGGACTCGAACCCAGGACCCTGAGATCAAGAGTCTCAGACTCAATCCACTGAGCTATCGATGGTGAACCACATAGCAAATTCACACCCAAGCAAGCCAACAGATCCCCCCAGTGGTGGGGTAAGTGGTTCTATTCTATTTACCATTTTGTTCCTTAAATCATAGATCCTTTGATTGGGGCCATAGAGTTGGAAGGGACCCTGAAGGAAATCTAGTCCAACCCCCTGCAATGCAGGAATCTCAGTTGAAAAATCCCTGACAGCTGCTCTTTAAAAACCTTCCAAGGTAGTTCATTCCACTTCCAAACTGCTCTTACCACCAGAACGTTCTTCCTGATGTTGAGTTAGGATTTGAATCCATTGGGTCATGTGCTATACCCTGGAATAGCAGAAAACAAGCTCGCTCCACCCTCTGTGTGACAACCCTTGAGATATTTGCATCTCCTCTCAGTCTCCTCTTACCCAGGCTTAAACATACCCAGCTCCCTCAACCGTTCCTCATCAGGCTTGGTTTCCAGACCCTTGATCATCTCGTCAATCCTCCTTTGCACACCTTCCAGCTTGTCAACATCCTTCTTAAACTGTGCTGCCCAGAATTGGACACGGTATTCCAGGTGTGGTTTGACGATGGCTCTCATATCTCCTCTGTCCAAGCTAAACATACCCAGCTCCTTCAACCGTTCCTCATCAGGCTTGGTTTCCAGACCCTTGATTGGTTGAAGGTTGAAGGAGCTGGGTATGTTAAGCCTGGAAAACAGTAGATTGATAGGAGATATATGAGAGCCATCTTCAGATATCTTGGTCGCCTTCCTCTGCACACCTTCCAGCTTCTCAATGTCTCCTTAAACTGAGGCACCCAGAACTGGACACAGGATTCCAGGTTGGATCTGCCTGAGACCAACAAAAACCAAGGAACATGTAAGCTTCAGATCTCAGAAGGTCCACAGCCATTGGCTGTAGGAACCCTGTCAGCTCCCGTGTGTCAAAATGAGACCTCTGAAGCTATTGGCTCAGCTGCTAAGGAGCCACGGAATATTTACAGACATTCCAACTTAAATAGCCCTCGGCACACAAAGGCGTGGGGATGAGTGCTGCTGGCAGATACAAGGGAACAAACCGTGTCAGCAGTGAGTCATGTGCGCATTGAGGGATGTGACTGATGTACGACGAGTTGTCGGAAGCTTTTGTGTGAACAGAGAAATTGGACGGAGAATCTACTATGCACCGAATCATCACCTCCACAGACACTTGCAATTTGCTTTTTTACAAATGCCAGATTCTACTCGTTGAAGATATTGCTATAAGAAAAAAGTCCTCCTTTATCTCTCATGGGGTAGCCAAGAGCCCGTATAGAGTCCTTAAGTAGGTTCTCTATCGGTAGGAGAAAATAACAGAGGACAGCCAGAGAATATCGAGAAGCAAAGCAGCTAGGAAGCCTGATATTTATTAAACTGTTGCAACAGTGTCCCCTGCTCACCCCATGCAGGGAGGGAGGAGAGGAACCCAGAACATTGGTGTGCAAGCTTTTACCGTATTTTTTGCTCCATAGGGCGCACCGGACCATAGGGCGCACCTCATTTTTAGAGGAGGAAACAAGAATTTTTTTCTGGTTTTCCTCCTCTAAAAGCCCTGTTTTTTTGAGGATCAGCTAAAAGTTTTGCAGCTTTTTTTGCAAAGGGAAAAGCCCTGGTTTTTGAGGATCAGCTAAAAGTTTTGCAGCTTTTTTGCAAAGGGGGAAAAGCAAAGAGGAAAAGCCCCATTTTTATGGGGTTCAACTCACATTTCTGCAGCTTCTAAAGGAAAGGGAGCCTTTTCTACAGTTTCCAGACAGATAATCTAATCAGCCAGTCACATGTCGCTGGGGAAACAAACAACCTCCCTCTGCAGCACATTCAACAAAGGAGGGCGGGGCTGAAAGGGAGCGGGACTCTTATCTCTCTCCCGATCTCTTGCTGATCAGCTGCTGAGCGGGGTCCTTTCAACACCCCCTTTTCTCTTTGTAAAATAAAAAGCATGATCCTCTTTTGGCCCCTGGGCAATTCAGCTCCAGGGACCACCATTCGCTCCATAAGATGCACAGATATTTCCCCTTACTTTTTAGGAGGAAAAAGTGCGTCTTATGGAGCGAAAAATGTGGTATATAGACTTTTGAAACTGCCTACCCTGTAGCTCAAGACCACCCCCCAAAATATCATACATACACCACAGAAAGAGGTTGTCCTCAGCAGAAATTTGAGTGTGTTGCTTCTCTCCTGTCTGCCAGGATACCTTATCTGATTGCCTTTTCTGGGTAGCCTGGCCATTCCTTTGAGATGGTAAATACTTAGTTCCTGAATCTCTTACACATTGAGTGTGCTCAGCTTAACAGACACTTGCCAGACTGTATTTACAGGGAGTTGTAAGCCCCTACAGCCCAAAGACATTTGAAAAGTTTTTTCAATTTCCTTCCTCCTTGCAGAGAAATGTTTGAGGTCAATTTCGGCGAGTATGTTTGCCTTGTACATTTATGAACATTTATTATATATATATATATATATATTATATATATATATATAACCCATGAGAAGAAGATCAAACCTATCCATTCTCAAGGAAATCGGCCCTGAGTGCTCACTGGAAGGACAGATCCTGAAGTTGAGGCTCCAGTACTTTGGCCACCTCATGAGAAGAGAAGACTCCCTGGAAAAGACCCTGATGTTGGGAAAGATGGAGGGCACAAGGAGAAGGGGACGACAGAGGATGAGATGGTTGGACAGTGTTCTCGAAGCTACTAACATGAGTTTGGCCAAACTGCGGGAGGCAGTGAAGGATAGGCGTGCCTGGCGTGCTCTGGTCCATGGGGTCACGAAGAGTCGGACACGACTGAACGACTGAACAACAACAAATATATATAAGACCTTAAAAGGTAAAGGTAAAGGGACCCCTGACCATTAGGTCCAGTCGTGTCCGACTCTGGGGTTGCGGTGCTCATCTCGCTCTATAGGCCGAGGGAGCCGGCGTTTGTCCACAGACAGCTTCCGGGTCATGTGGCCAGCATGACAAAGCCACTTCTGGCGAACCAGAGCAGCGCACGGAAACACCATTTACCTTCCCGCTGGAGCGGTCCCTATTTATCTACTTGCACTTTGACATGCTTTCGAACTGCTAGGTGGGCAGGAGCTGGGACCGAGCAACGGGAGCTCACCCCGTGGCAGGGATTCGAACCGCCGACCTTCTGATCAGCAAGCCCTAGACTCTGTGGTTTAACCCACAGTGCCACCTGGGTCCCAATATAACAATATAAAAGCAATTTCCCGGTCCTTGTCCCCCTCTTGTTTCCTGGCGAAAGGCGGGCGCGCAGCCTTCCCAGACTGCCTTCTCGTGTGCCCCGACGCTGGAGAGCATGTCCGCCAGCACGTTTTCCTGCTTGATCGCCGCCACCACACCGGGGAGCGAGGTGGTGGGGGAGGCAAAGGACATTTTCCACAGCCCCTTCCCTTGTTTTGGAGTTGCGGGGGGGGGCAGCAGCATTGGAGTGATCTTTGCACCACGGTGCCGGATATGCTTAAGACGGCCCTGGTTCTTCTCAGGCAGAGAAATACATGCAACTTCCAAATTTTGGAATGCAGCCTTCCACAACCAACCGCCCCCCCCCATTCCATGCATGCTTTATTGGAAAGAGGGCTCAGGCGTGAAAAATAACATGCAGAGGAATTGATTGCAAAAATGCAAATATCAAGAGAGCATCTGGACGTTCGTTGCAAACCGATGGAACTGAAGCCTAGGGAAATGAGAAATGGAGAGCAACTTGAGAAGGCAGATGCATTTGTCCCTAGTGGGGAACAACGGCACATCTCCCTTAAGCATCAGATGCTTGCAATATAGGAGCCCAACTCCTAGGGACCGTGGGGGTTTCAGCACCAATAATAATAATAATAATAATAATAATAATAATAATATTTATAACCTGCCCATCTGGCTGGGTTTCCCCAGCCACTCTGGGCGGCTCCGAACAGGATATTAAAAACACGATAAAACATCAAACATGAAAAACTTCCCTAATACAGGGCTGCCTTCAGATGTCTTCTAAAAGTCAGATAGTTGTTTATTTCCTTGACATCTGATGGGAGGGTGTTCCACAGGGTGGGTGCCACCACCGAGAAGGCCCTCTGCCTGGTTCCCTGCAACCTCACTTCCCACAGGGAGGGAACGACCAGAAGGCCCTTGGAGCTGGACCTCAGTGTCCAGGCAGAGTGGTGGGCTCCTTCAGGTATACTGGGCCGAGGCCGTTTAGGGTCTTCAAGGCCAGAACCAACACTTGAATTGTGTTGGGAAATGTATATAATAAAATATTTGAGGGGGCCGGGCCCCCACAATGTTGGTGGGCATTGCCATTCAGATCGTTTGTGTGCACTGCGTCATGTGATCATGTGTGGTTTGGAGCTTTCAGGGTTAAATAAGCTCAACAGTACGCCCCTCCCACAGGGAAGATGTGACACAACATCCAGGGTATCTGCTGTATGCAATGTCTTTGTGATTTATGTGACGCACTGTTTATTTCCTGGTCAGTCTTACTTTCGATTCTGACCGGAGCGGCAGGAGATGTCGTCCATAAACCCCGGAGAGAAGCTCCGTGATTTATATGCTTATACTTAAAGCTTGATTTACTTTATTTATTTATTTTGCGATTTAAAACAAAATAATAAGTGTTTATTTAAAATTTTAACAACTTAAGATATTCGTTACAACCCTGTCCTCATCCTACGCTCACCACTCTCCCTCACCACTTTAAACAAGCTAGACTGTGTGGGAGTTTATTTGCCGGCAAGAAAGGCACACATACTGTTGCGCAAGAAGAAGTTTGAAAAACTCTGCAAAAGCACTGGGGAAGCAGGAGAACGCACCAGAAGCGTAGCTGGACACCATTTCCAAGTGCTAAACTGGTTTTGAGTCTTCTCCAGTTTAAAACAAAAGCCCCAACAGATCAATTATGTGGGGCAGGGTTTACCTGGGCCCCCACAATATTTTACCCAAGTTGGCACCCCCGGCTTGCACCCATCTCTGCATTGGAAAAGCAGAGGAGCATGCTATTTCGGGAAGTATGCTGTTTCAGAGTCAAACGCATCTCCCATCACTCCTCGGCTGGAAAGTGCAGGGTGGTAAATATAGGAAGCAGAGCTCAAAGGCAGCCGCTGCCTCTCCCCCCATGGTGACCCCCCACAGGCTCTCATTCCAACAGATTTCAGGATTTCTCCTTTCCACCCTCTCTTAGGTTTGTGGGAAGATGGAAGCAAAGAGAGATGCCGGCTCCCTTGACAGGCGATCAGGCTATAATTAATGAGCTTGTTGGAGGGGTCTGCGATGGCAGACGGAAATGGCGACAGCCTGAGTCAGCCGGCCCATCAGAGAGCCCCATCCGTGGTACTGCAGCCTGCTGTTGCCTCTGGCTGATCGGATCTCAAAGAGGCAACCTTCCAACGAAGACAGCAATACTTAGAAAACTGCTTGTCCCGGGTGACAGAGCAAATACAGGGATGCTGGCAGCAGCAATCGCAGGCTGGCTGAAACCAAGTTCTGGTGCTGAAGATTGGATTTTGGGGCAGGGTAATGCGACGCCCCGTACAAGGCCAAACTTTGGCACTCAGCCCCAAACCTTGTGCTGCCTTCCCAAAGGTGGGTAAGGGGGGCACCAGGCTCTGGGAAGGAGGCACAAGGCTCTGGACGGGTTCTAGAGCCCTACTGCCTCCTCCCCAAAGCTGGGCAAGCGCTTCCTAGGCTTTTCAAAAGATAAAAGAGGACTTTAGGCCCCGTCAGAGCCCTCAGGCTTCCTTGCCAAGTCCTGGAAAGGTGTGCTGTGTGGGGGAACTGGTCACGCTGCCCCAAATCCGCCTCTGTTGGGGGAAAACCTCTGCCGCCATTTGAGCAAAAAGCAGGAGGTTACAAACCCTCATGACCTGTTGAAGGAGAGTTTCTATGCCCATTAGACCACGGCACTCCTGAGCAGTTCTTGTTTCGTCTAATAAAGAGTTAACGTCGCTTTCTCCGTGTGATTTATTGCCGGCTCGGTGCGGCTAGTTCCTAACCCAAGACTAGAATGAGCTGGCACTGCGTGTCATTGGCTCTGGCGCCACCTACAGTCAGGCTCCCTGTGTGACACCCCGTTAGTTTCAGTGGGCAGCAACTTCCACAGCTCCCAAGGCATTCTGGGAAGTGTGGCTGGGGAGATGCGAGGCAAAGCAGTCTGCCCGGTTCCCCCAGGCGGCAATTTCTGGCGGGACCCCGAAAAGGCAAATGGTGAAGGCTTCCCCAAAATGTCAAGAGTCCTCTCTCTCAAGTGGTCGTGTAAGGTAATAAAAGCAATCTGGGCAATGATATACAATTAATTGGGAAAAATTGAATTGGGAAATGAATTGAATTGGGAAATGAATTCGGGGAAAAGAATTTAAAATGACCTTTATATAAAAAAGCCCCATTATTATTGGGAATTGTAAGTACCAATATCCCAAAGGAGCAGAAAAAAACTTTATGTATGCAATGACAGCCACATGGATGTTACAAGCCCAGAGATGGGAAGAAGACAAAATCCCTACCAGAGAGGAATGGCAAACTAAGCTGTTGGATTATGCCGAAATGGCAAAACTGACCGGAAAGCTCAGGAACCAAGAACACCAAAACTTCAATAAAGAATGTGAAAAATTTATAATTTATCTAGGCGACCACAGTAAGCAGATGAAAACGTTAGCAGGATTCAAATAACACTTGTAAAGGTAAAGGTAAGGGGACCCCTGACCGTTTGGTCCAGTCGCGAACGACTCTGGGGTTGCGGTGCTCATCTCGCTTTACTGGCCGAGGGAGCTGGAGTCCAGCTTTCGGGTCATGTGGCCAGCATGACAAAGCCGCTTCTGGCAAAACCAGAGCAGAACGCGGAAACGGCGTAGGTTGACAGTAGGACCCATAGAGGGGAAGGTGGGAAGTCTGGAGATTCAGGGAAATCTCTAAATGTGGAAGTGCGTTTTATATTGTTGTAATTCTACACTTGTAAAATCAAATAGGAACGTGGGTGGTGCTGTGGGTTAAACCACAGAGCCTAGGGCTTGCTGATCAGAAGGTCGGCGGTTCGAATCCCCGCAATGGGGTGAGCTCCCGTTGCTCGGTCCCTGCTCCTGCCCACCTAGCAGTTCAAAAGCACGTCAAAGTGCAAGTAGATAAATAGGTACGGTGGGAAGGTAAACGGCTCCGTGCGCTGCTCTGGTTCGCAGCGCTTGCGCATGCTGTTAGTCATGTGGCCAGAAGCATGGACCCATGAGCTGTACACCGGCTCCCTCGGCCAGTAAAGCGAGATGAGCGCCGCAACCCCAGAGTCACCTGCGACTGGACCTAACAGTCAGGGATCCCTTTACCTTTTAAAAATCAAATAAAAATTACTTCCAAAGAGAGAGAGAGAGAGTTCCCTCTCTCGGGCAAGAAGCAGGAAACTTGCCCACGTCTTCACAGAGGAAAAGCGTTTCCAGGAAGGTTGTGTCCGTGTGAGCCCTAATGGATAAGCGAGCCTTAACACCAAATGGGGGATGCAGGTGGTGCTGTGGGTTAAACTACAGAGCCTAGGGCTTGCTGATCAGAAGTTCAGCGGTTCGAATCCCCAATGGGGTGTCCCAGCTCCTGCCCAAGCAGTTCGAAAGATGTCAAAGTGAAACTGGGGGAAGGTGCGTTTCCATGCTGCTCTGGTTTGCCAGAAGGGCTTTCACACCCAGGAAAGTGTGCGGTCCGCCAGTAAAGCGAGATGAGCGTCGCAACCCAGTCGTCCGAACTGGTTAGTGGTTAGGGGTCCCGTGTAACCCTTAACCCGAAATGGAGCGGCTTGCGCACCAACGATGGGTGCAAGGAAAGAGGGGAGATATTTCTGAGAGGTGGTGGAAGCTTGCCAAATGCGGTTGATGCAGGTGGTGCCTGTGGGTTAAACAGCAGATCCCAGGGCTTGAGGAGGAAGGGGGCAGTGCTTGCTCCAGTCTCGTTTCTTCCTGAGCCATCCCAGACAGCGACCTAGCAGTTCGGCCAAAGTAAAGAGAGTAGGTATTTCAGGGGAAGGTTAAAGGTAAACTGAGTTTAAAGGCCTTAGTCATGCTGGCCACATGACCCGGAAGCCTGAGCCGGCTCCCTCGGCCAGTAAAGCGAGATGAGTCGCAACCCCAGAGTCGTCCGTGACTGGACCTAGTGGTTAGGGGTCCCTTTACCTTAACCCTTAACGCGAAATGGAGCGGCTTGCGCACCAACGGCTCTGGGTGCAAGGAAAGAGGGGAGATATTCTCTGAGAGGTGGTGGAAGCTTGCCAAAGCGGTTGCCCTTACAAGCCGACAAGGGCAGCTGCATCCCAGGGTGAGGAGGAAGGGGGCATTGCTTGCTCCAGTCTCGTTTCTTCCTGAGCCATCCCAGACAGCGAGTTTAAAAAAAGGATTTCAAGGTAAATAAGCCGACTAAAGGCCAGGAATGGCTTTTCGAAAGAGCGGCCCAGGCAGAAATAATTCCCGTCTTGGACCACTGGGAGAAACTTCATTTCACCCAGCGCGGGAAGGAGTCTCTCGGCACAGCGCACTCGCGGCGGGTTGAGAGGCACATGCGTGTGCATGCAGAGGAGTGAAGTTATGTGCGTTTGCAGTTTCAAACCATGGCAGAATGCAGAATGGCGGCAGCTTACTAGCAGGCGTTGGCTCCGGAGCTCTGGGGACCTGGAGAGAAGGAGGAGCGAATCTGTCAGTCCCGTTTTCTCTCTGTTTCTCTTTCTCTCTCTCTCTCTTTCCCAGTCGCAGATTCTGTTCTCCACCTTTTCCACATCCCTTTGTGATGGCAGACGTACCTTGGAAGTCGAACGGAATCCGTTCCGGAAGTCCGTTCGACTTCCAAATCGTGGCTTCCGATTGGCTGCAGTCCTGGTCCGACTGCACTGGCTACCAATTAATTTCCGGGCCCGATTCAAAGTGCTGCTTTTGACCTATAAAGCTTTAAACGGCTCAGGACCGCAATACCTCAAAGGACCGCCTCTTTCCATATGAACCTACCCAGACCCTGAGATCATCTTCTGAGGCCCTCCTTCGTGTGCCTTATCCTCAAGAGAGAGGCCCGGAGGGTGGCAACACGAGAACGGGGCCTTCTCTGTGGTGGCTCCCCATCTGTGGAACGCTCCTTCGTGTGCCTCATCCTCAAGAGGTCCGGAGGGTGGCAACATGAGAACAGGGCCTTCTCTGCAGTGGTTCCCCATCTGTGGAACGCTCCTTCGTGTGCCTCATCCTCAAGAGGCCCGGAGGGTGGCAACACGAGAACGGGGCCTTCTCTGCGGTGGCTCCCCATCTGTGGAACGCTCCTTCGTGTGCCTCATCCTCAAGAGGTCCGGAGGGTGGCAACACGAGAACGGGGCCTTCTCTGCAGTGGCTCCCCATCTGTGGAATGCTCTCCCCTGGGAAGTTCGCCTGGCGCCTTCATTATACACCTTTAGGCACCAGGCAAAAATGTTCCTTTTTTTTAAAAACCAGGCCTTTGGTTGACCTGATCAACATCCCGTACCCTTTTAAAATGTGGCTCTTTTTGGGGCTGGGTGCTATTGGGTTATTGTTCTAATTTTGATTTTATATATTGTGATCTTTTTTGTGAACCGCCCTAAGACCTCCGAGTATAAGGCGGTATATAAATTCAACAAACAAACCAACAAACTGTAGCTGTCTGTGTCTGTGTCTCCTAAAAAAACTCTCCACACCTTTAAAACACTACAGTTCTTCGGGGTTATTCAGGGGAACCCATGATTGCTAAAGTGGCAGAAGAGGGCTATAAATTCATGGTGCTGTCTCCAATGTAAATTCTACACAGAGTAGCCTCATTGAATCATAGAGTTGGAAGGGGCCACAAGGGGTCATTTAGCCCAACCCCCCTATTTTTGCCCAACCTGGGTCTCGAACCCACAACCCTTGAGATGAAGTCTCACGCTCTACCAACTGAGCTATTGAAATGGATAGGCACGGCTAACTTAGATCTGTCGGTTTTCGACGAGCCTACTCTGAGTAGGGCTTGGCTGAATGCATGCCATGGATAAGGAAAGAGAGGGGGGGGAAACCTGCAAGACCAAAGCTGAACGCCCTGGTCTACTCAGAGTAGACCTATTGCAACTGATAGACACGACTAACTTGGGCCCGTGAATTTCAGTGGGTCTCCTCAAAAGCAGAACTTAGCTGGACGCAACCCAATATTCCAGATCACCCGGTTACAAACAACAGCAACAAACAGCAACGATTTCAGATAGAAATTGTAGTTAATATTGTTTTCCCAATGCCTCCAACTAACGAACCGTCATTTAAAGCTGCTACTTCACAAGCGATCCCTCACAGCGGAGTCTCCTCGGGGACCCCTATCCGTTCCTTGTAATAAGGAATCTGAGTCGGGCTTCCCACACACAGACAGCCCTACATTAGATTTAATGTGTTGTCAAACACGCACGAAATTAAGCTTTCATCTGAAAATATCCCAGTTCTGCAAAACTGCAGCCGGCGCCGGGAACGCGCCGCTCGAGAAGTCGGTTTCGTGAGGCAAGGTGGCTTATTCGAGAAAGGAGCAGGTAACACAGGCGGAAAGAAATATGTACTGCATTGGGGAAATTGCTTGCAAAAAAAATATGTGTCGGTCTGCCAAAAAGTACACACGGAAATGTGTTTGTTGGGAGAAATCCGCACTAAACTGCAGGTGAGTTTTCATGAATAAGAATAAGAATAAATTACTGCAGAAATGTGCAGACCGTCTCGCCAGAGTGGTGCATGCTCTGGTTATCTCCTGCTTGGACTACTGCAATGCGCTCTATGTGGGGCTACCTTTGAAGGTGACCTGGAAACCGCAACTAATCCAGAATGCGGCAGCTAGACTGGTGACTGGGAGCGGCCGCCGAGACCACATAACACCGGTCCTGAAAGACCTACATTGGCTCCCAGTACGTTTCCGAGCACAATTCAAAGTGTTGGTGCTGACCTTTAAAGCCCTAAACGGCCTCGGTCCTGTATACCTGAAGGAGCGTCTCCACCCCCATCGTTCAGCCCGGACACTGAGGTCCAGCTCCGAGGGCCTTCTGGCGGTTCCCTCCCTGCGAGAAGCAAAGCTACAGGGAACCAGGCAGAGGGCCTTCTCGGTGGTGGCGCCCGCCCTGTGGAACGCCCTCCCATCAGACGTCAAAGAGATAAACAACTACCTAATGTTTAGAAGACATCTGAAGGCGGTCCTGTTTAGGGAAGTTTTAATGTTTGATGTTTTATCGTGGTTTTTTAAAAAAATATTTTTATTAAAGATTTTCTTGATTTACAGAGGTAATGCAATGTCTCTCTCGTATTCTTCCATATAATATTTTTACAAATCGGTTGTTGTTGTTGAGACATTAGGGAGAGAAGGGGGGAGAGTTTTATCGTGTTTTTAATATTCTGTTGGGAGCTGATCAGAGTGGCTGGAGATACCCAGCCAGATGGGCGGGGTATAAATTATTATTATTATTATTATTATTATTATTATTATTATTATTATTATTATTTTGAGAGTTGTGCAACAGTAACAATGAGTTGCCCCACCAGAATGGCTGCCATTCAGCATTCCAGCTGCTAAGATGTGACCAGCTGCACCAGCTGTCAGGGGTTCTTTAGCTGTGAGTCCTGCATCTTGGGCGGGGGGTTGGAATAGATGACCTTTGGGGTCCCCTTCCAACTCTTCAACTCAATGATTCTATTACCTTCCACCAGAAACCACATTATTCTTCTGCTGCTATATCTGTATTGTCCCTGTTATACCCAACTGCAGCTTCAAATTACAGGTAGGCAGCCGTGTTGGTGTGCCATAGTCAAAACAAAAATAAAAATAAAAATAAAAATTCCTTCCAGTACCACCTTAGAGACCAGCTAAGTTTGTTCTGGGTATGAGCTTTCGTGTGCATGCACACTTCTTCAGATACACTGAAACAGAAGTCACCAGACCCTTATATATAGTCTGGTGACTTCTGTTTCACTATATATGTGTATCTGAAGAAGTGTGCACATGAAAGCTCATACCAAGAACAAACTTAGTTGCTAAGGTGCTACTGGAAGGATTTTTTTAATTTTTTTATTTTGTTTTGCAGATTCAAAGGTATCCCGATAGTGTTGTATGATTTCCCTGATATTGCATGTGAGCTGGAACTCATCTGTGACTGAAATTAATAAATTCACATTACATTGGTATCTCAGGTTACAGACGCTTCAGGTTACAGACTCCGCTAATCGAGAAATAACACTTCAGGTTAAGAACTTTGCTTCAGGATGAGAACAGAAATTGTCCTCTGGCGGCACAGCAGCAGCAGCAGGAGGTCCCATTAGCTAAAGTGGTGCTTCAGGTCAAGAACAGTTTCAGGTTAAGAACAGACCTCCGGAACGAATTAAGTCCTTAACCCGAGGTACCTCTGTATTCTTCTTGCTGCCTGCTGTGCCAACATTTTGTAAGTTACGTAATTTTTAAAGCAGATTGTGTAAATTACGGCGCACTGGCATTACCCCAACCCGCTCATTTCAGTGCAAATAAATGCATGGAGGGAACCTAATCCATTATACACCTATCTGAAGAAGTGTGCATGCACACGAAAGCTCATACCAAGAACAAACTTAGTTGGTCTCTAAGGTGCTACTGGAAGGAATTTTTTTATTTTATTTTGTTTTGACTATGGCAGACCAACACGGCTACCTACCTGTAACTGCAATTATACACCGTTTGTGGACTGAAATCGACGACAACAAGTGAATACGGTTCATGTTTGCTGGATTGATTTTCATTTCAACTCATAGAATCATAGAATCCTAGAGTTGGAAGAGACCCAAGGGCCATCCAGTCCAACCCCCTGCCAAGCAGGAAACACCATCAAAGCATTCCTGACAGATGGCTGTCAAGCCTCCGCTTCAAGACCTCCAAAGAAGGAGACTCCACCACACTCCTTGGCAGCAAATTTCAGACATGGACCAAATAAGTGAACAGCAGAGATTGGAGCTGGAATTCTCTAAAGTCCTTAAACTCAACCTTGCTTACTCCTGCGAAGCTCGTGGTGGTGGTGGGGGCAGACACCCAATTTTGATGTTTTTATAACTACTCCTTTCCCTCTGAATTATTTTACCAGTTAACTTTTATTCATAGCCTGTTCCTTCACCATTCAGTATTTATTTTACTTTATTTTGGGATATGCATGCATGTTAAACGGCTCCTTTGTCTATTCAATTGCTCTCCTTTTCCTATAGTACAATAATAGAATAAGAAGGGAAAGAAATTAAGGTTTCCTGCTCAGGCGTAGGTGTTTCTTAATGACCGCTAATCACCAACGAGGCTGATATAGAGGAGACATTTGCATAGTGGGGACCCGAAGGAGTAGATGAGATGTGGGGACAAAGAACTGCTTTATAATTAACTCAAAATCGGTCCATCTAAGGCCCCATCTGCATTATAGATTTAAAGCAGTGTTGTTACTTTATCATCATCTATTAAATTTGTAGACTTCCCCTAAACCCGCAGGTCTCCCGGCATTTAGAGCATAAAAGCGCAATGTAAAAAAACAAAATATATCACATCGTTTCAATCAGTCATGGTGTTTCCCCAAAGAATTCGGGGAACTGAGGGCTGAGAGTAGTTAATGGTTTTGCTATCCCCCTCCCAGAACTACAATTCCCAGAGTTCCCTGGGAAGGAGGAAAACTGGGGTTTCTTAGTGAGGGTGACGGAGGAGAGCGCAAAATATGATCTGAAGCTCAACATCGAAAAAGTTAAGATCATGGCCACTGGTCCCATCACCTCCTGGCAAATAGAAGGGGAAGAAATGGAGGCAGTGAGAGATTTCACTTTCTTGGGCTCCATGATCACTGCAGATGGTGACAGCAGTCACGAAATTAGAAGACGCCTGCTTCTTGGGAGAAAAGCAATGACAAACCTAGACAGCATCTTAAAAAGCAGAGACATCACCTTGCCGACAAAGGTCCGTATAGTTAAAGCTATGGTTTTCCCAGTAGTGATGTATGGAAGTGAGAGCTGGACCATAAAGAAGGCTGATCGCCGAAGAATTGATGCTTTTGAATTATGGTGCTGGAGGAGACTCTTGAGAGTCCCATGGACTGCAAGAAGATCAAACCTATCCATTCTGAAGGAAATCAGCCCTGAGTGCTCACTGGAAGGACAGATCCTGAAGCTGAGGCTCCAATACTTTGGCCACCTCATGAGAAGAGAAGACTCCCTGGAAAAGACCCTGATGTTGGGAAAGATGGAGGGCACAAGGAGAAGGGGACGACAGAGGATGAGATGGTTGGACAGTGTTCTCGAAGCTACCAACATGAGTTTGACCAAACTGCGGGAGGAAGTGGAAGACAGGAGGGCCTGGCGTGCTCTGGTCCATGGTCCATCATGAAGAGGCGGACACGACTAAACAACAACAACTCTTAGCACCCTTCAGCTCCCAGAATCCTTTGTGGGGAAGCCATGACAGTTATCAAGGGTGATCATAGTGTGCCCTGTGAGGGGAATCTGGGTCTCCTAACAACTTTTAGGACCCTTGGCCATCAAGAGCCTCCACGAATCTGTCCCATTCTCTTTTAAAGCCATCTGGGTTGGTGGTCTGGTTCGCCAGAAGCTGCTCTGGTTCACGCTGCTCTGGTTCGCCAGAAGCGGCTTAGTCATGCTGGCCACATGACCTGGAAGCTGTACACCGGCTCCCTCTGCCATTAACGCAAGATGAGCGCTGCAACCCCAGAGTCGGACACGACTGGACCTAATGGTCAGGGGTCCCTTTACTTTTACCTATGCCTATTGTAAGCAATTAACATCATTAGCAGGGTTGTCTGAAGATTTGTAAGTAGGAATTTTCTACCTTTCTATATTTATATTTTGCGCTATTTTGCAATGAGTATAATTAGAATCGGAAAACGTACAGAATGCAGTGATACAAAGGTTAATTTTGAAAGCCCTGAGGCAGGAGGGAAGGAAGTCGATTGGTTCTAAAGAGCCGGGGGGCGGGGCCGGCCGGCTGGACGGGTAAAGTAGATAATAATGATGTAGATAGTAAAATTCATGTTAAATTGCTGTTTTAGGGGTTGTTTTTAAAAGTCTGGAACGGATTAATCCATTTTGCATTACTTTCTATGGGAAAGCGCGCCTTGGTTTTGGAACGCTTTGGTTTTGGAACGGACTTCCGGAACGGATTAAGTTTGAGAACCAAGGTGCCACTGTATTATTATGGATTGCATTTATGAGTTGCTCCCCACCCACCCCTAAGAAAGGTGAACTCAGGTCTTGCATATGGTTAGCCACTGTAAGAAGAGGATGCTGGACGGGCCTGATCCAGGACACCCTGGTGATATTCTCTGGAAATCGACTTTGGTTGCATTGCCATGGCGTTCGGCTCCGGGAAAGGACGGCGGTTCCGATACATATTAAATAAAACCAGCTGTGCACTCGCAGTCCTTTGGTGCCCTGGTCTAATATCCCTTGACTGATAGTCAATACTTCTCCTGGGCAAAGCCGACAGCAGCTGACCTGCTACATCCTCATTTCTTTCCTTGCAGCTCTTCCGGAGAAGATGGGGGGGGGGCAAATGCCGTGACCGCGGGGAAACAGCAAGCCCCAGATTGCCCTAAAGCCTTGGGCCTATGGCCTGATCGGTTGGGGAAGTGCAGAGACACACATGAAGAAAGGTGTGCAACAGAGAAGTTGCAACAGCAGGAGAATCTATTGGAAGAAGAAGAAGAGAAGAAGAGTTTGGATTTGATATCCCGCTTTATCACTACCCGAAGGAGTCTCAAAGCGGCTCACATTCTCCTTTCCCTTCCTCCCCCACAACAAACACTCTGTGAGGTGAGTGGGGCTGAGAGACTTCAGAGAAGTGTGACTAGCCCAAGGTCACCCAGCAGCTGCATGTGGAGGAGTGGGGAAGCAAACCCGGTTCACCAGATTACGAGTCCACTGCTCTTAACCACTACACCACACTGGCTACACCACAATTGCTGGGAGATGTACAGCGAGCCTCACTGCCTGGGAGGGGAGGTGAAAGCCAGTGTGCCTGGCTGCTAAAGGGAAGTGGAGGCTGGGATCCCGATAGGAATTCGATGCGCATTCAATAAGGAACCGGGCGAGCGGCAGGCCTCCCCACTCCCCAAACGGCCCCGCAGTTAATTAGCGTCAATAGCAAACAGCATGTCAGTTAATTGATAGTTGGCGTCGGAAGATCTAACCTCAGCAAAGCCTCACAGCCTAACCGGCTTCGAGCAAGTCTGTTTTGCGCCAGGTGGAGACGGGCACAGTGCGCTGAACTGCCCCCCCCTCCCGAAAGCAAGCATTGCCCCAGCCTTTCCGCTTGGTCTCTAACAACGGGCCAAAAAAAACCCATTTCCCTCTCTCCCTCAGCCCATTTTTAAGGTGAAGATGAGCAACAACAATGTAAACGTTTTTTGGGAAAGCAGTAAGGCCACAGAGAGGAAAAACCCTTGGCCCTCCATCGTCATCAATGAACATCGTCGCTAACCATTGGCCATGCTGGCTGGAGCCGATGATAAGTCAACAACATTTGTTAAGTCGCTAGCTAGCTGCCCAATTCACAGGGAATAATTCCACCAGCCAAAACAGTATATATCTGAGTCCAGATTTAGGGGACAAATTTTTGTTGTTTTTTTTGTTTTTTTAAGTTCAGCTTAGGTTTGTAATGCATCTGGGTTTTTTTGGGTTTTTTAAATGCAACAATAAACAGCATTTATGTAGACCTTGGCACATCACATAAGCTACCTGAGAAATTCCTTACAAAGCAGCCGTCCCAAGTAGGCTGGGTAATATTATGCCCAGATGGCATAAAAGGGCTCAAAGAGCCAGTGTGGTGTAGTGGTTAAGAGCGGTAGACTTGTAATCTGGTGAACCGGGTTCGCTTCCCCGCTCCTCCACATGCAGCTGCTGGGTGACCTTGGGCTAGTCACACTTCTCTGAAGTCTCTCAGCCCCACTCACCTCACAGAGTGTTTGTTGTGGGGGAGGAAGGGAAAGGAGAATGTTAGCCGCTTTGAGACTCCTTCGGGTAGTGATAAAGCGGGATATCAAATCCAAACTCTTCTTCTTCTTCTTCTTCTTCTTCTCAAAGGTGAGTGAACAGCAAACTCAAGGCAGAGTTAAGATGCGAAAGTTTTGCTTTCTGACTACAGCACAATTCTATATACAGGTGAAACTCGAAAAATTAGAATATTGTGGAAAGGTTCATTTCTTTCAGTAATTCAACTTAAAAGGTGAAACTAATATATGAGATAGACTCATGACATGCAAAGCGAGATATGTCAAGCCTTTATTTGTTATAATTGTGATGATTATGGCGTACAGCTGATGAGAACCCCAAATTAACAATCTCAACTTTGGGGTTTTCATCAGCTGCACGCCATAATCATCACAATTATAACAAGCAAAGGCTTGACATATCTCGCTTTGCATGTCATGAGTCTATCTCATATATTAAACTCCAGTAGCTAATGAAAACAATTGCTTACATAAATGGACTTTCCCACGATATGCTAATTTTTCGAATTTCACCTGTACATGTACTTAGAAGCATAGGGTTTATTTCAGGTAGGGATGGAGGCGAAATTCAATCTTTTTTCTTCTTTTAATGCATTTCAATGAGAAACTACCAGATTCACAATTCTGGCACCAATACACAAACTGCAACACAGCTGTCCTTTTGAAATCCACCTTTCTCCGAATTGTGCAACGCACTTCCCCAACAAAACTACGTGAATAACAACAACAAAAATGCATATACAGCGGTACCTCGGGTTACAGACGCTTCAGGTTACAGACGCTTCAGGTTACAGACTCCGCTAACCCAGAAATAGTACCTCGGGTTAAGAACTTTGCTTCAGGATGAGAACAGAAATCGTGTAGTGGGAGGCCCCATTAGCTAAAGTGGTACCTCAGGTTAAGAATAGTTTCAGGTTAAGAACAGACCTCTGGAATGAATTAAGTTCTTAACCCGAGGTACCACTGTATTGGGGGCAAAATGCAGGTTTAAAAAATGCACGCATCCGTGAAAAATAACCGACTGGACGCAAAATTCCCGAGAAAGGTGTGAATATTAATCAAAACAGCACACAAACGAAAATGGGTTTATTTGGACAAATTTGCACCCAAACGCTGATGAAGTTTCAGGAGGACTTCTAAAAAAAAAAAGTAATGATTCGTGAACTGCTGTGGGAAAGGTGGAGAAGTGAATTTAAGATTGGAAATATGAGAAGCGATGAGAACCTTGTTAGTGTCACCTGAAGAAGTGTGCATGCACACGAAAGCTCATACCAAGAACCAAGAACAAACTTATTTGGTCTCTAAGGTGCTAGTGGAAGGAAATTTATTTTTTATTTTGGTTTCAAAAATCAGAGTAGTGTTGATATGCAGTGGGGAATAGTATCAATAGGACCCATGGAAGGGATGGAGGGGGGGGGGAGAATCAGGAGATGGTGAGTTAATCTCGGCACCTGGATTCGGAATCGATTTTGTTATATGCATATATTTCTGAAAATCAAATAAAAAAATTATTTCAAAAAGGGAAAAAGAAAAAGGACTGCCCGTTCAACGCCAGCGGGTCTCGTTTGAGAATGGCTCAGGTTAGACGTTGCGCACCTGCCTTCCGTGCCGCACCTGAACTTACCTGCCCCAGGGAGCACCCTGTCCTGCCAGGCCCAGGTGATGGGGGAGCCTAGCCGTCCGTCACCTCGTGCCTGCGCTGGCCGGGAGCATCTCGCCAGCAGCTTCTGAATGGCCTGGGTCTCCAATCCGGCGAGGCAAACCCTCCCCTGCCTGCAGACGCCATTCACCCCCCCATCTCTCCCCTGCAAAGTCCACACCAAAGCTTCCCCTGTCTCCTGTCTCCGTCGCCAGAACAATCCTCCACCTCAGCAGTGAATAGAATCCTCTCCCTCTCTCATTTTTTTTTAAAAACAAGCCCCCCCCTTCTGTGTGTGTGTGTGCTACTTGATCCCCCCGCAGGGTCGTCCTTCCTTCTCTAGCCAGTTGTTCCTCAGCACCCCCCCTGCCCCAGTTCCTGTGTCTCTTCTTCTTTCCTGCGCAGACAATAAGCAGGCTCACGTTACTAGCCGTCCCCCATTCTCCAGCGTTAAAAAGCACCGACCTTTCCCCCCTCCTGAAGTTTCACAGGGCAAACCTGCCCCCCACCCCACCCAGCCTGCTTGGGGGGGGGAGGGAAGGGTGGTGGTGGGGAGGTGAAACAACCCCGACTTTCAGGCAGCAGGATGGGATTACTCTCTCGCACAGCCGCACCAAACAGCCGCTGTCCGGAAGACAGGTGTGAATAAGCTCTCCATCGCTGAAGAAGGGCAGGTGGCATACCTCCGGGGTGCCACTAGGGGGCGCCAGCCAGCCAGCCAGCCGGCGGGGGCTCGGGGGGCCTCGGGATGACCCCACCCGCTCACATCGGCTCTGTCAGCCAAAACTCAAACACCGTATATTCCGCCAGAAGTTGTTAGACACTTGACTCCCATCTGCTCCAGTTAGTGTAGCTCATGGGAATTAATAACATTATTAATAATTATTTAATAATTATTTAATAATAATTATTATTAATACCCTGCCCATCTGGCTGGGTTGCCGCAGCCACTCAGGGTGGGGATGGGGGATACAATCTCCCCGCCCTGGCCCTTTCCTGGACTAATTCAGGTTGGGTTTTATCGATGCAAAAAAAAAACCCACGAAACACCCCACTTTTTTGCATTCAGGAATCCCTTTCTGCCTCTGCAGACCTCAGTTAATAATTTGTTGTTCAGTCGTGTCTGACTCTTCGTGACCCCATGGACCAGAGCACGCCAAGCACTCCTGTCTTTCACTGCCTCCCGCAGTTTGGTCAAAATAATATAATAATAAATAATAATATAATAATAATAATATTGTATTTATATTAAAAAAGGTAAAGGTAAAAACGTAAAGGATCCCGGGATGGTAAAGTCCAGTCCAAAGGCCAACCTAGCAGTTCGAAAGCACGCCAGCGCAAGTAGATAAATAGGTACCACTGCGGCGGGAAGGTAAAGGGCGTTTCCGTGCACTCTGGCTTCCATCACGGTGTCCTGTTGCGCCAGAAGCGGTTTAGTCCTGCTGGCCACATGACCTGGAAAGCTGTGTGCGGACAAACGCTGGCTCCCTCGGCCTGAAAGCGAGATGAGAGCCGCAACCCCAGAATCACCGTTGACTGGACTTAACAGTCCTGGGGTCCTCTGCCTTTACTTGTTTATTTTTAGCTGGGGGAGGCCCTGGCTCAGGAGCCATCTGAGAACCAGGAAAGGTAACGCTGCAGTCCTGTCCAGTGGTGCCGCTAGGAGGGGCAGGGAGTGGTCTGCCCTGGGTTCCAGGGGAGGGGGGGTGACTCTCAGCATGCCCACCCCACAACTCATAAGTTGCTCAGTGCAGCAGCTGGCTTACACAGCACACACTTTGCTTTTTCCTTCCTGCTGGGAAGAGCCACAGAAGCACAGCTCTGCCCAGCCAGGGCTCCACCCAGCAGCCTGGCACATTTCACCAGGGCACTGCCCTCTCAGGGGGCACAAAGGTGCCATCTTCAAGGGGGTGACATTTGGCACCTCCACCTCCTAGAGCCTTAAGCACAAGCCAGAGCAAATCCAGCGGCTTTGGGCTTAGGACTCACCACAGCACTGCGAAAAGGTTAGGTGTGCTTGGTTTACTCAGTCCACCTGGACCTGGGGTCCCATCCGCCCACACCCCTTCAAGTCACAGTGAGCGTTTTGTGTGCAAATGAGGTGCCGCAAAGCATTGTGGGGGAACGCAAAACGCTCACTGTGACTTGAAGGGGTGTGGGCGGATGTGGGCGGGGGGTGACAAAAAAAATCTGCACCAGGTACCACTTGGGCTTGCTATGCCTCTGGTCCTGACTAATCCAACTGGTGCAACTACTACCTCACCTCCCACGGATCTGCTCAGCGAGTCAATTTCTTGGGTGGAGATCTAACTGTGGACTCCCCGCTTTGTCAGAGGACCCGACTGAATGACATCTAGAGGACCTTTTTTGTCTGCTGTTCCTAAAGGTAAAGGGACCCCTGACCATTAGGTCCGGTCGTGGACGACTATGGGGTTGCGGCGCTCATCTCACTTTACTGGCCGAGGGAGCCGGCGTACAGCTTCCGGGTCATGTGGCCAGCATGACTAAGCCGCTTCTGGCAAACCAGAGCAGTGCATGGAAACGCCGTTTACCTTCCTGCCAGTGGTACCTATTTATCTACTTGCACTGGTGTGCTTTCGAACTGCTAGGTTGGCAGGAGCAGGGACCGAGCAACGGGAGCTCACCCATCATTGCGGGGATTCGAACCGCCGACCTTCTGATCGGCAAGCCCTAGGCTCTGTGGTTTAGACCACAGCGCTGCCCGCGTTCCTAGCTCTACCCTAACCCAGGTCCCAGCCTTGCATCCTGCTTTTTCTGAGGGGAGAGAAGCGGGAAGTAACCTCCCAATGAACTTCCAAGGATGCTCTCCAGAACCAATTTTGGTGGGTGGGAGGGAAGACGTGCCAGTTCGAAATACCCATCTCAGCTTTCAGTAGCAGATAATCCATCACCTCTCCTGATCTCCCCAAAATTCTTCGGTGAAATGACAGTATTATGTCAATGAGAGCCAACAGTAACAGAAATCTGCCAATAAAACTAATGTCTACATTCTTTCGCATCCCACCCTTGATGGGTATTGAATTTTGAAACCAGTTCTGGCTTGTCGCAATTACGGAGAATATTCCGTATTTGCCTGAAAAGTTTGTGGGAGATGATAAGCTAAATTCTTCAGAGGAGCAAACTCTTATCTAACAAAATGCCTGGTGTAAATGTTTCCCCCCCTCAAACTGTGTAATGTGTTTTGTTTACGTTTTTTTTAATTTCTGTACTGACTTTGGCTGCACAAACAAATAATATTTGTACATATTGGCCAAGTTCAGTCCAAATGTGTGCATCCTTGTGAATCATGGCATTTCCTTCCAATAATGGAAGAAATATCAACAACCTCAGATATGCTGATGATACAACCTTGATGGCAGAAAGTGAGGAGGAATTAAAGAACCTTTTAATGAGGGTGAAAGAGGAGAGCACAAAATATGGTCTGAAGCTCAACATCAAAAAAACTAAGATCATGGCCACTGGTCCCATCACCTCCTGGCAAATAGAAGGGGAAGAAATGGAGGCAGTGAGAGATTTTACTTTCTTGGGTTCCATGATCACTGCAGATGGTGACAGCAGTCACGAAATTAGAAGACGCCTGCTTCTTGGGAGAAAAGCAATGACAAACCTAGACAGCATCTTAAAAAGCAAAGACATCACCTTGCCGACAAAGGTCTGTATAGTTAAAGCTATGGTTTTCCCAGTAGTAATGTATGGAAGTGAGAGCTGGACCATAAAGAAGGCTGATCGCTGAAGAATTGATGCTTTTGAATTATGGTGCTGGAGGAGACTCTTGAGAGTCCCATGGACTGCAAGAAGATCAAACCTATCCTTAAAGAAATCAGCCCTGAGTGCTCACTAGAAGGACAGATCCTGAAGTTGAGGCTCCAGTACTTTGGCCACCTCATGAGAAGAGAAGACTCCCTGGAAAAGACCCTGATGTTGGGAAAGATGGAGGGCACAAGGAGAAGGGGTCAACAGAGGACGAGATGGATGGACAGTGTTCTCAAAGCTACAAACATGAGTCTGACCAAACTGCGGGAGGCAGTGGAAGGATAGGGGTGCCTGGCGTGCTCTGGTCCATGGGGTCACGAAGAGTCGGACACGACTGAACGGCTGAACAACAACAGCAAAACCCTTTTCATAAAGGAATCTGAAGAAGTGTGCATGCACACGAAAGCTCATACCAAGAACAAACTTAGTTGGTCTCTAAGGTGCTACTGGAAGGAATTTTTTAATTTTATTTTGTTTTTCCTTATAAACATGATATTGGAAATAATTCCTAGGCTGTCCCCCCCCCCCACACTTGATGGATTGGCCTTGTCAGGGACAGCACTTTGGCGTTGTTGCTTATAAATAAAAACTGAATAAAAATAAAGACATCGTGACAAACTGCAGGGCAATGAATGCTCTTTGGTCCCAAGCGCCCTCTGAAATAACAGGATCTTAATTAATTATATTTAAAAACGAGGGAGGAAATTTAAAGGATGCGATTTATATCTCTCTTTTTATTATTACAGAATACCTATCAAGTTAGCCAGGCTATCTTATTTAATTAGAAAACAATGCGCCCATCCCAAACCGCTCCCTCTAGTTACGATGTTCAGGGGCACATCCTGTAGCTTTCATGGCCATAACAGCACCACATGGCAGACACAAAGGGGGGATGTTGTCAGGGGGCTCAGGGGAACCCCAAAGGTCTGCAGAAGGGCAAGCACAAACCCCACAAACAAAACTTGATACATTCTGAACTGTTGGGCATGGAAAACCAGGAGGGAGGAGGGATGGACTGCCGCTGCTTCCCACAAAACGTGCTACCTGATCATTTCAAATCTGCTGGATCAGTCCAATAGCTCATCCTCTCTGGCAATCTGTTCTAAAAGTGGCCAGATTCTCCCAGGAAGCCCACAAGCAGCATTTAAAGGAAAGAGCCCCTAAAGCTAAAGGGACCCCCCTGACCATTAGGTCCAGTCACGGACGACTCTGGGGTTGCGGCGCTCATCTCGCTTTACTGGCCGAGGGAGCTGGCGTACAGCTTCCGGGTCATGTGGCCAGCATGACTAAGCCGCTTCTGGTGAACCAGAGCAGCGCATGGAAACACCGTTTACCTTCCCGCCGGAGCAGTACCTATTTATCTACTTGCACTTTTGACGTGCTTTCGAACTGCTAGGTGGGCAGGAGCTGGGACCAAGCAACGGGAGCTCACCCCGTCATTGCGGGGATTCGAACTGCCGACCTTCTGATGGGCAAGCCCTAGGCTCTGTTTAGCCCACAGCGCCACCCGTGTCCCTCAAACCTTTGGGACGAAAGAGTGAAGAAGAAGCAGTAGCTTCGGAAACAAAAGAGTCTGTCGCAGCTTTCAGGCGTTTGGGATTCCCAGCTTGATGGTGGCAGGTGAGAATTAAAAGGCTTGTAGGATCTCCTGGGTGTTTGTGTGTGGGGAGGGGGACACTAATGGGTCAGCTGTCCCTTGCCTGCTGCAAGGATGCCCCCCTCTGGGGAAAAAAAAAAACCTTGTCCGCAACAGGTGACCCGACAGAGCTGATGTCACGCTGTAACCCAAGCCTCGCCTCCAGGCAGCTGCTGGTCCTGCCAAGCTGGCTCCACCGTTCTGGGCAGCCTGCTGGTGATGTCAGGGGAATGTGGCCTCCATTGAGGTATAGAGTTACCAAGGTCCTATCCTGACGTCCTGGGGAGGAGGGGAGGCCGGTGGGGTGGCGGTCAAGACTTCTGCATCTGTGATAAAGGGGGGTGGGCGAGAAGCAGCACCCACCTTCCCCAACGCCCATTGGGAGTGTTATAGGGTAAAAAAAACCTGCTCCTTTTCCCTTATGGGGTATCCAAGAGCCCGTACAGAGTCCTTAAGTGGGTTCCCTATCGGTAGGAGGAAATAACAGAGGCCAACCAGAGAATATCGAGAAGCAAAGCGGCTAGTAAGCCTGATCTATATTCAAGGAGCTGTTGCAACAGGGTACCCCACTCCCCACAGGCAGGAGGGAGGAGAACCCCAAACAATGGTGTGCAAGCTCTCATAGAGACTTTTGAAATTGCCCACCCTGTAACCCAAATCCACCCCCTAAACATCAAGGATACACCACAGTAGGAGGCGGTCTCCAGCAGGGGAGGTGGTCTACAGCAGAAATCCTGCCTGCCAGGATACCTGATAATGGTCACTGATTGCATTTCCTGGGCAGCCTGGCCATTCTTTTGTGATAGTAGATACTTTAATTTCTGAATCCAGCCTCAATGTCAAGCCTGAGATTTGAAGTTTGAAGCAGAAGCCCAGGCTTTCTCAGATGGGGCTGAACTCCAGCTGGCGCCCCCCAAAAAACATCCGAAACACCCCAAGACTCCCCCTCCGCAAGCTCACAGGGTCCCCCGCCAAACCCACCAACCTACCTCAGCCGCCATAAAAATTAAATTGCAGCGATAGCCTAAAACGTACCTTTTGCCACGTCGATTAATTTTCACATGTAAAGATGCATCTATAATTTATGTACACGCCTTCGGAATTTATTTCACGTTTTAATTAAATTTCCGCTCCTCGTGATAATATTTTGATCTCCGATCAGAAGGCAAGTAATTGGAAGCTGCTGTGTAATCCGACAAAATTGGGAGGCAATCGCCACAAAGTGGATTTTGCACAAGGACCCACAGCTAAGGGTTGAATGCAACTAAAGCTCTAATCAGAGGAGGCACACTGGAGTAAACGGAACCTGGTTAAGCATGTTTGTCCGTCCGTCCGTCCCCATTTCAATGGGCCTACTCTGAGTAATCGCAGGAATCACAGCTCTTCGACTCAGCCCTGAAAAGTGGCAGAGAAGAGCTTTTCCAAGATTTGGGATTGGTGAGAAAAGGGGGGGGGAGAGAGAGCGTGAGTGAGTGAGTGAGAGAGAGAGAGAGAGAGAGAGAGAGCTCCAAGTGTCAGGAAACAGCCTCTACTCCTTCCTGGACGATCATTCGGGAGCTTCTCAGCTTTCCTCAGCCCCTGGACATCACTGCAACTGATGTGGGAGGACATCGGCACACTCTTAGGATCCGCAGAGTCTTGCACAGTTGCGTAACAGACCACAGCAACTCAGCATGTAGGCTAACCTACTTTATTACATGTAATACACACTGAGCTCTTCATCGTGGCTCCCTCTCTCTCTAGCATCAAGACAGCAAAGAGAAAGAAGAAAGGACAACAGTCCCACTTCAGGGAACACAGTAAGACAAACATCCTGTCTATGTCACATCCCATTCCTGTGTTCTCAAAACATATAAACAATAAACCCATGACTGCACACGGGGAATGGATCTCCCAACTCCAAGTTCCCAAAACTGCCCTTTTCCATTATTTTAATATGCAGTTGTAACTTGGATCCTGAACGCCTTGCGAGTCGAACGTTTTGGCTCCCGAATGCCACAAACCTGGAAGCGAGTGTTCCAATTTGCGGACGTTTTTGGGAACCCGAACGTCCGACGCGGCTTCTGATTGGCTGCAGGAGCTTCCTGCAGCCAATCGGAAGCAGCGCCTCGGTGTCCAAACATTTTGGAAGTCGAACGGACTTCCGGAACGGATTCCGTTCGACTTCCGAGGTGCGACTGCATGTTCATAGCAGCGATGAAAGGAGGAATGACCACAGGGAGGAATGCAGAGAGAACAAACACTGTGATGCATCTGCAGCGGCACAACCGGATGCCTCCATTTGCCCTGGCTGCAACAAAACATGTCTCTCCCATATTGGTCTCTACAGCCACAGCAGGCCCTGCAACCAACCAACAGTTTGAGTTTACCCCTGAAGGCGCATTCCACCATTGACTCCCAAGACAGACGGTGGAGGGGAGAGACTCCACCAGGCAAGGCCTTCTTCCACCTGCCTTGCCCCACCCTCCAATTTCTGCTTCTCAATTTGTATTGTATTGTATTGTTTTTTGTGTATTGATTCAAGGGTTATCATATCTGTATTACTATTGTCTGTATTCACATTAGGGGAAAGTAACTGCCTTCCTGTTCCAGAAGGAACAGCTACTATTGGTTCATTCAAGTTGCTGCATTTGGATCCTCAGTCTTATTGGTTCCCACCAAAAGGCAGCTTTGTGATTGCTTGAGATTGTTCCCTCCAAAATGTATCCTTTCTAGCCAGTCTTCTGTCCCTATAAATGTAGCTTCCCTCTCCTCAGTCTCCAGTCTTGTTTGCCTGAATAAAGAGTGTTACATGAAGAAGCTGTCTCCTGCCTGCTATGTCAGAGAGCTGAAATCACTTGCTGAAATCATTACCCCCACGCTACAACACTGTTGTTTCATTGATTGTAGTTTCGAAATTATTTATTGTAATTGTTAAGAGTGGGTTTCTGTTTAAATTTTATATGCTGATATTATTCTTTACTATTCTGATGGTTGTTGAACGTTACTTTATTTGATTGCTTATTTCAAAGCTATGTTTTATTGTCACATTTTTGTATCGCGTTAGATTGTTATAAGGGGTACATTCTTTGCTTCTTCAGCTTGTAAACTGCCTTGAGTATTGTAAAGATAGAAAGGTGGTATACAAATTAAAAGTGAGGATGATGATGAAGGCAACAACATCTATTATTATTATTATTATTAATTTTAATCGTCATGATGATTTATTAAAATCTTGCCCAAGGCAACCCAAAGCAATTTACAACCCACTCAACTTACAAGCTTAGGTACAGGTGAAACTCGAAAAATTAGAATATCGTGGAAAGGTTCATTTCTTTCAGTAATTCAACTTAATGAGATAGACTCATGACATGCAAAGCAAGATATGTCAAGCCTTTATTTGTTATAATTGTGATGATTATGGCATACAGCTGATGAGAACCCCAAATTAACAATTTCAACTTTGGGGTTTTCATCAGCTGTACGCCATAATCATCACAATTATAACAAGCAAAGGCTTGACATATCTCGCTTTGCATGTCATGAGTCTATCTCATATATTAAACTCCAGTAGCTAATGAAAACAATTGCTTACATAAATGGACTTTCCCATGATATTCTAATTTTTCGAGTTTCACCTGTACATTAAAACCAAGTGGAAATTGGTTTTCCAATTCCTTCCTTCCTTCCCTTCTCCTCTCTCTCTCTCTCTCTCTCTCATCCTAGCAGATTATTTGGTACAATTCCATTTACTGTACAAGCGACAAAACTTCCCACTGGGCTTTAGAAATCAAAGGCCATCTCATGTTGCAACCAGGCGCTGCATAAATACCACCACAGGCATAAAGTTAGCAAAAACATGTCGTCGCCTTGAAAAGATGGGATCCTCAAAATGGTCACTGCTCCCAGAAGAGATAATAATAATAATATTTATTATTTGTACCCCGCCCATCACAATCCCATATTAATTAAAACAGCTAACATACACACACACACCACCCCACACACCCTAAGATGCACAGCTGGACGGAGCAATGAGCCCTGGGGGAACAAGATCGGGTTGACATCGCAAAATGGTGAACTGCAAAGGCATGTTGTGACCAGTGTTTGCTAGGCCTCGGTTGCAGCTGCCTGTGAGGTCCCTGCTGCTGTTAGTTGCTGAATCTCACGGCTCATAAAAAGCAGAGACATCACCTTGCCGACAAAGGTCCGTATAGTTCTGTTCCCCCCCCCCAAGAAAATGCAACATGCCCATCTAAGCAGCCATTGCCGCGGCGAATGCAGCTCTGCTTTCTCACCTGGAGGGGTCTTGCAATTTAGGGTACGAAGGGATTTTACAGCCTCAGCTCAGTATACCAGAAGGGGCGTTTTCATCCCCATCGTTCTGCCCGGACACTGAGGTCCAGCTCCGAGGGCCTTCCGGCGGTTCCCTCGCTGCGAGAAGCCCGGTTACAGGTATTAAATAGTGGGTGGACATAGCAGACGACACAGCGATTCTCCAAGCAGCTCTTGTTTATTCTCAGGCTGGAACAGAACTGAACTGAAGGGCTCAGCAGCCTGCTTATATAGAACTCAGCTACAAGCAACAGTAACAACTTTCTGTAGTTACCCAATCCCTGAACGTCACTTTCAATCCCTCATTTGCATGTGCGGACCTGAGTGAGAGCTGCAGCAGAATGAACTTTATACACACGCCCCCAGTGGCCTAGGGTGAGAACTTCAATACATAACCAAAGGGAACCAGGCCGGGGGCCTTCTTGGTGGTGGCACCCGCCCTGTGGAACGCCCTCCCACCAGATGTCAAAGAGAAAACAACTACCAGACTTTTAGAAGACATCTGAAGGCAGCCCTGTTTAGGGAAGCTTTTAATGTTTAATAGATTATTGTATTTTAATATTCTGTTGGAAGCCGCCCAGAGTGGCTGGGGAAACCCAGCCAGATGGGCGGGGTAAATAAATTATTATTATTATTATTATTATTATTATTATTATTATTATTATTATTATTATTATTATTACATGTGTACTTCTTCTTACGAACAGGTCCCTCTGCTCTAAGCAACATTTCCTGCAGGACTGTCCCTCGGGGCTCCCCATTATGTGCAGAAGAGATGCATAAGTGGTTTCAGGCATATCTATTTATTGTTGTATATTTGTGTCTGTCCAACCCTTTCCCTCAAGGTGGCTTACAAATAAAATTACGAACCGCTCAAGCATATAAATATCAACCATTAAAAACAAGCACGCATTGATAGAATCCAAACTATATACGTATCTAAACGCTATTGAAACCATACAGATGATTACATTGAAATCGGCACGGCAACTGCCCTTTTATTCAAAGCAGTCTGTTCCCAATAGCTTGTTGGACAGCCTTGCCTTGCCCGTGGGAAGACAAGAAGGAGGGAGCCTGTTATAAGGAAAGAGAAAAAACCCTGCTCCTTTATCCCTTATGGGGTACCCAAGAGACCATATAGAGTCCTTTGCAGGTTCTCCATCGGTAGGAGTAAAAAACAGAGGCCAACCAGAGAATATTGAGAAGCAAAGCAGCTAGTAAGCCTGATCTTTATTAAAGCTGTTGCAACAGGGAGTCATAGAATCATAGAATCATAAGAATCCTAGAGTTGGAAGAGACCCCAAGGGCCATCCAGTCCAACCCCCTGCCAAGCAGGAAACACCATCAAAGCATTCCTGACAGATGGCTGTCAAGCCTCCGCTTAAAGACCTCCAAAGAAGGAGACTCCACCACACTCCTTGGCAGCAAATCCCACTGTCCAACAGCTCTTACTGTCAGGAAGTTCTTCCTAATGTTTAGGTGGAATCTTCTTTCTTGTAGTTTGAATCCATTGCCCCGTGTCCGCTTCTCTGGAGCAGCAGAAAACAACCTTTCTCCCTCCTCTATATGACATCCTTTGATATATTTGAACATGGCTATCATATCACCCCTTAACCTTCTCTTCTCCAGGCTAAACATACCCAGCTCCCTAAGCCGTTCCTCATAAGGCATCGTTTCCAGGCCTTGGACCATTTTGGTTGCCCTCCTCTGGACACGTTCCAGCTTGTCAGTATCCTTCTTGAACTGTGGTGCCCAGAACTGGACACAGTATTCCAGGTGAGGTCTGACCAGAGCGGAATACAGTGGTACTATTACTTCCCTTGATCTAGATGCTATACTCCTATTGATGCAGCCCAGAATTGCATTGGCTTTTTTAGCTGCTGCATCACACTGTTGACTCATGTCAAGTTTATGGTCTACCAAGACTCCTAGATCCTTTTCACATGTACTGCTCTCAAGCCAGGTGTCACCCATCCTGTATTTGTGCCTTTCATTTTTTTTGCCCAAGTGTAGTACTTTACATTTCTCCCTGTTAAAATTCATCTTGTTTGCTTTGGCCCAGTTCTCTAATCTGTTAAGGTCATTTTGAAGTGTGATCCTGTCCTCTGGGGTATTAGCCACCCCTCCCAATTTGGTGTCATCTGGAAACTTGATCAGGATGCCCTCAAGACCATCATCCAAGGGAGTGGGGGGCCCTGTTGCAACAGTTAATAAAGATCAGGCTTACTAGATGCCTTGTTTCTCAATATTCTCTGTCTGGCCTCTGTTATTTTCTGGTTCCGACAGGGGACCTACAGGGGACCTCAGGGTCACAGACGCTTTGGGTTACAAACTCCGCTAACCAGGAGGTGGTGGCTCCAGGTTAAGAACTTTGCCCCAGGATAAGAACGGAAATTGCACGCCAGCGGCGCAGCGGCAGCAGGAGGCCACATTAGCAAAAGCACGCTTCAGGTTAAGAACCGTTTCAGGTTAAGAATGGACCTCTGGAATGAATCCAGTCGCGGATGATTCTGGGGTTGCAGCGCTCATCTTGCTTTACTGGCCGAGGGAGCCGGCGTCCAGCTTCCGGGTCATGTGTCCAGCATGACTAAGCCGCTTCTGGCGAACCAGAGCAGCGCACGGAAACGGTGTTTACCTTCCCGCCGGAGAGGTACCTATTTATCTACTTGCACTTTGACGTGCTTTCGAACTGCTAGGTTGGCAGGAGCAGGGACCGAGCAACGGGAGCTCACCCCGTCATGCAGGGATTCGAACCGTCGACCTTCTGATCGGCAAGCCCTAGGCTCTGTGGTTTAACCCACAGCGCCACCCGAGGTACCACTGTACTTAAGGAGTCTATACGGCCTCCTGGATGCCCCATAAGGGAAAAGGAGCAGCGTTTTCTTATAACAAACACAGAAAAGAAGAAAATATAGCTGCAGAAATGTAACAGCTCTCATTTCAGGATTTGCATTATGGGCACAGGAGCAGAGCCAGAGGCTGCACGCCTGGGACCACCCCCCCTTTCCTAATTGAAGCTGATGCATTTGGAGAAACAGGCCCCTGGGAAAGCGGGTGATAGATGGCCCTGCGGAACGGGGGGGGGGATGCTCCCCTCCCCGGGCTGCCCGCAAGGCAGAGAGATTTAGAGCGTGGCGCGACCGGCAAGCCGATTTGGACGCCGAGAGTGGATTTTAAGAGCTGGTCTCCGCATCTAATGGCGCACGACCTTTCAACCCCCCCTCGCCACAGGCCGGCCGGTGGCAGCGACAGTAACTTACAATCCCTGCGCCGCTGCCAAATTGGCCCGAGATTTCTCTCTCTGCTTGAAGCATGCAGCTGCTTCCTCCGAGAGGCGATTATGCTCTGGCTGGCTCTCTTATCGGTTTGGAAGAAGCAGAGATTTTTATCGGGATACTGGCTGAATCCCAAAAGGGCTATATTATACGCACACAAATACACACACACACACACACACACACATTTATATATTATCAGAGTGGGGGGGGTGTGGTGAGGACGGAAAAGAAAACTAAAAGGATAACTCCCTCGAAAGCGTGACATCCCTTTAAAAGGGAAGAGGTAAACATCAGTTCCGGGCAACTTGGGAGCTTTTGGAGTCAAAGAAATGGGTTAGTTTGGAATCCTTTAATGGCGAGTGGATCATGTAAACTCCGGGCTTTGCTGGGAGAGATTATCGAAGCATCAAAAAACCACTCGCCTTTTAATGCGAGGAAGGCTGTTTAGAGATATTGGGTGTTTGAGAGGGGATTTCCTTGACACAGCACCGAATGCCAATAAAGCAATCAGTACAAATCAGGCTGGGGGAAGGAAGGAAGGAAGGAAGGAAGGAAGAGGGAGGGAAGGGAGGGAGGGGATTACAGGTGAAACTCGAAAAATTAGAATATCGTGGAAAGGTTCATTTCTTTCAGTAATTCAACTTAAAAGGTGAAACTAATATATGAGATAGACTCATGACATGCAAAGCGAGATATGTCAAGCCTTTATTTGTTATAATTGTGATGATTATGGCGTACAGCTGATGAGAACCCCAAATTAACAATTTCAACTTTGGGGTTTTCATCAGCTGTGCGCCATAATCATCACAATTATAACAAGCAAAGGCTTGACATATCTCGCTTTGCATGTCATGAGTCTATCTCATATATTAAACTCCAGTAGCTAATGAAAACAATTGCTTACATAAATGGACTTTTCCAGGAAATTCTAATTTTTCGAGTTTCACCTGTAAATAGTTAAAACAGAAGCAAGCAAACAGGAACCCCGGCAAACACATTGAAAAGGCTGCAGAAGGTTAACCAGCCCAAGGCCTGGTTGAAGAGGAACGTTTTTGTCCGGCGCCTAAAAAGCAACATGGGAAGTTGTTTTGAGTCAGACCATTGGAGCATGTTGCACCAATTGGCAGCACAAAATAAAAATTTCCTTCCAGTAGCACCTTAGAGACCAACTAAGTTTGTTCTTGGTATGAGCTTTCGTGTGCATGCACACTTCTTCAGATACACGACACGAAAGCTCATACCAAGAACAAACTTAGTTGGTCTCTAAGGTGCTACTGGAAAGAAATTTTTATTTTGTTTTGACTATGGCAGACCAACACGGCTACCCACCTGCAGTTGGCAGCAGCAGACCTCCAGGGTTTTGGGGGTCTCCGCCAGGTCTCTCTGGAGATGCCACTGGAGGAAGGGACCCGGGGGCCTGCAAAACGAGAGCTCTGCCCCTTTGCTCTCGGCCAGCGGGATGCAAGCTCTGCACCCACCTGGTTGCTTCTTTGAGGGCCGGTTCATAATGGGCTGCTGACAGGCCGCTCTTAATGCCAAGACTATATTTTGGGGGGGTGGGAGACCTTGGAGCCAGAAACAACAGCGGCCCACGCACGTGCCCGGCCTCCTGCTGAGATGCCCGTAATCTCTGCCCCCTCCGCACTTGTGGCGAGAGACCGGGGAGCCCGCGCGAGACGTGTTAAATGCTGCTTGCGGGGAGTGCCAAGTGCAAGGCAGGGGAGGTGGGACCGGGTTCCTATTAACAGCAGCTGTAAGTGGATCTTGAAATTGAATCTACACATCCCCGTCTCCCGGGGGTGGGGGGGTGGGGGTGTCAACACAGCAGGGAGCCAAGCTCGGGAGACATCGATCCAGCTGCAAAGTGGCGGAGGCCGGCCGCCTCCTGCATCAACAGCGGCGGTTCATGTTCGCCCTCTCTCCCCGCGGGGAGCTCGCTGCGCACGGCAGGCGGGGGCCACCATCTGCCGCAAGGTGGCCGGACCGCGTGTGCGTCCATTCGGCCCAGCGTCCTGTTGCTGAGGCCGGACGCAGGCAGGGCTTGAAGGCAGCCTCCTTCCCATGCTCTGTGACCCTGTTATTTAGTAATCTCAGGTAGACTGCCCTTGCTCGGGGAGGTTTGATTGAGGGTGGCATTTGGGTGCTAGTATTCAGAGGCCTTCAATATTGGAGAAAGCTGATTATCACCATCAACAACAACTACATATTTATGCCCAGCCACTCTGGGCGGTTCCCAACACAATATTAAAAACACCATAAAACACCAAACATTAAAAACTTCCCTAAACAGGGCTGCCTTCAGATGTCTTCTAAAAGTCAGATAGTTGTTTATTTCCTTGACATCTGATGGGAGGGCGTTCCACAGGGTGGGCGCCACCACCGAGAAGGCCCTCCGCCTGGTTCCCCGTAACCTCACTTCAGTAACCTCACTTCACGCCAGTGCAAGTAAATAAATAGGTACCGCTGCGACGGGAAGGTAAAGGCGTTTCCGTGTACTCTGAAGAAGAAGAAGAAGAAGAAGAAGAAGAAGAAGAAGAAAGAAGAGAGAGTTTGGATTTGATATCCCGCTTTTCACTACCCGAAGGAGTCTCAAAGCAGCTAACATTCTCCTTTCCCTTCCTCCCCCACAACAAACACTCTGTGAGGTGAGTGGGGCTGAGAGACTTCAGAGAAGTGTGACTAGCCCAAGGTCACCCAGCAGCTGCATGTGGAGGAGCGGGGATGCGAACCCGGTTCACCAGATTACAAGTCTACCACTCTTAACCACTACACCACACTGGTTTCCGTCACAGTGTTCCGTTGTGCTACAAGTGGTTTAGTCCTGCTGGCCACATGACCTGCAAAGCTGTCTGCGGACAAACCCTGGCTCCCTCGGCTTGAAAGCGAGATGAGCGCCGCAACCCCATAGTTGCCTTTGATTGGACTTAACCGTCCAGGGGTCCTCTACCTTATTGGATGAAAGGATAAATGAGGCAGATTTGCCTTTAAATTCACACTCAATAGACATTTCCCCCCCTTCCTCACCACCAAGGTAACCCCAACAAGCCCCTGCAAATTGTAAGGTGGTGAGGGGGGTCCGATCGCCACCTGGGAGGCCTCCGCCGCGGAAGACTGCCGAACGTCTGTGACACCCAAGGAGAACCTGGCAACCCTCCATATCCGCAGGGCAATTTGCATATTAAATACACCCCAATCTGCATATTAAGTGCCCATTTGCATAGAGGAAGTCATCTTGCATTGGCACCAAAAATAAACATACACACAGAAAAAGGCAGCTTTGGAATGCGCAAAGTTTTAACAAATAAATAAAGGGGTCGTATTGCGAGAGACATCAAGATGGCAAGAGACAGGGGAAGCGTTTTACATCTTCTGCTGAGTGCTGCAGAGGGTTATGAGCCGTTTCTGGGCTTTTCGGCAAGCTGTCTGGGCTGCCCGGGCCAGATCTGCACTAGCCATTAGATCACACAGCCTCAGATATGAACACCCCGCAGGATATGCCCATGATTACAGCCGATTTCTGCTGTCCAAATCCAATGAAATCGGTCCGGTCCCCTGACTCCTGTCAAGTGTATTGATACCAATTGGATCAGCTTTTAAGGTAAGCTTCGCAAGACCTGACTTGCCAAACGGGCCACTAGCTTTGCAAAACCCAGCCTGCTCCATCATCTTCATGCATCGAATTGGGGATGGAGGAGCAGTGAAATTCAGTACTCATTTAAGACCAAATCTACGAAATCTTCGCTTTCTGAAACAACATGAGAACCCAAACACAGCTAGGCTTTGAAGTTAACACTTTTAAAACAATTATTATTATTTGCAATACAGTACTCCCACCAGTGTGGCACTGTGGGTGTTAAACCACAGAGCCTAGGGCTTGCCAATCAGAAGGTTGGCGGTTCGAATCCCCGCAATGACGGGGTGAGCTCCCGTTGCTCGGTCCCTGCTCCTGCCCACCTAGCAGTTCGAAAGCATGTCAAAGTGCAAGTAGATAAATAGGTACCACTCTGGCAGGAAGGTAAACGGCGTTTCCGTGCGCTGCTCTGGTTCGCCAGAAGCGGCTTAGTCATGCTGGCCACATGACCCGGAAGCTGTACGCCGGCTCCCTCGGCCAGTAACGCGAGATGAGCGCCGCAACCCCAGAGTCGGACACGACTGGACCTAACGGTCAGGGGTCCCTTTACCTTTACCTTTACTCCCACCTGTGTTCACAAAGATTCATATATTGGGGGAAGTGCATGCAAAAATGAAGATGCTAGTGAAGATAAAATACAAAAATGCATTTTATAGGAGAAATTGCTTGCAATAATAATATGTCCATTGGTTAGAGCTGCCTATAGAAGTGTGTTCACCAGGGGGAAATTCACACTAAAGCACAGATGAATTTGCACGAGGATTTTCCCAGATCGCTGCAAAATGTGGAGAACCGAATTTGAGATTGGAAAAAACAAGAAACAAGCAGATCGCACACCAAACAGAAAACTTTGGCTTTGAAAACCGCTTTGGTTTAGCCAAGTGAAACGTGCTTCTTAAGAGATCGTTTTCTTTGCTAGCCAGCTAAACCTCTTGGAAAGACACAAATCCATTACGTCGCAACTATTTTTGAAGGCACATGGGGATTATGTGCATAGGTAAAGGTAAGGGGACCCCTGACCATTAGGTCCAGTCGCGGACAACCCTGTGACGGTAAGAGCTGTTTGAGCAGTTTTTAAGCAGCGATTGGGTGGCCACCTGTCATGGACGCTTTAATTCAGATTCCTGCATTGCCGGGGGTTGGACTACATGACCCTTGGGTCCCTTCCAACTCTACAATCCTATGATTGTGGAGCCAAGCGCAGTGGCTGGCGGCTCCTCCTCCGCCTTGTCCCCCCCCCCCAAAAAAAACTTCTGCTCAAGTCGGCGGCTCTGCTTGAGAGAGAGTTAGAGAGAAAATCAGATGGAATTGGGCATAGAGGAATGTTTGGGATCACCGCCAACACCCACAGAAGCCGAAGGAGGAATTCAGGATATTGTGCTGGGTGACTTAGTCTGCAGCAGTCTTGCTCTCCTATTCATTTCAGCTTGAATCGCATCAAGGTGTGGACACTGACCTGCCAGCTCCATCACTATATCACCTGTGCTTCAAGGGAGCATGTCTCTGGGGCAGGGGGGGGCGAGAGGGGGGGCTGTATACCTTTGGCAGGTTTAAATAATTCATCCGGCCGAGGTGGCGAGTTTCATCTAGGCAGAGCTGGGCCCTTCAAATTAGATTCCCAAAGGCAGGCCTTGTGAATTATTCAGCCGGGTGCTCAGCCTCACTTCGCGCTCAACACCCCCCCGCATTGTGCGCGACGTCTCTCTGGATGCAGCCAGCTCCGCGGTGGCTAATTAATTTTAATTACCGTCTTTCACTGTTTGGAAATTGGGCACGTTTGCAAAGGGAGGAAACGGAAACAGGCGAAAAATGGGGGGGGGGTTTGAGAAAAATCCAAACGCGGCTAGTTGGAAGGGAGGGGGGGAACCTTTGCAACGCGTCATTTTAAAAGGAGATTCAAATGCTCGTTAAAAGAGAACATAATTAGCGGGCCACAGGTAGGGATGGGCAGAGCTGTCCATTTCCCGTTTTCCCAATCTTAAATTGGATCGTCCGGATTTCCGCGACGATTGGTGGTTTTTTCTTTGTTTTAATAACCTCTTGAAACTTTTCAGTGCGAATTGCATGCAGTTTCCAGTAACATAATGCATTTTTGTATGTTCTCTGATATATGTGTTGTGTGTGTGTGTGTGTGTGTGTGTGTGATTTCAGACAACTGCCTTGCGAATTCGGAGAGGTGTGAATTTCAAACGACCGGCTGAGTATGAGCCAGTGTATTGTTTCAGAAAGCGTACACTCATCTTTAAATGCAAGCGGCGCTGTGGGTTAAACCACAGAGCCTAGGGCTTGACGATCAGAAGGTCGCGGTTCGAATCCCCATGACGGGGTGAGCTCCCATTGCTCGGTCCCAGCTCCTGCCAACCTAGCAGTTCGAAAGCACGTCAAAGTGCAAGTAGATAAATAGGTACCGCTCCGGCGGGAAGGTAAACGGCATTTCCGTGCGCTGCTCTGGTTCGCCAGAAGCGGCTTAGTCATGCTGGCCACATGACCCGGAAGCTGTACGCCGGCTCCCTCGGCCAGTAAAGCGAGATGAGCGCCACAACCCCAGAGTCGGACACGACTGGACCTAATGGTCAGGGGTCCCTTTACCTTTATACCAACCTTACTGTCTGTACTGCCAACCTTACTGTACGCTTGTAAAACATGGACCACTTATAAACGCCATCTCCAACTCCTCAAAAGATTCCATCAACGGTGCCTCTGAAAATTTTTCAACATCACTTGGAAAGACAGGAGAACTAGGACCAGCGTACTGGAAGAAGCAAAGATCACCAGTGTTGAAGCAATGTTTCTTCAACATCAACTTCGTTGGACTGGCCATGTTGTGCGGACGCCTGATTATTACCGTATTTTTCGCTCCACAAGATGCACCTGAACATAAGACGCACCTAGTTTTTAGAGGAGGAAAGGGGAAAAGCCCTGTTTTTTTGAGGATCAGCTGAAAGTGGTGCAGCTTCTTTTTCAAAGAGGAAAAGCCCCGTTTTTATGGGGTTCAACTCACAGTTCTGCAGCTTCTAGTCCTACAGCCATTTCTACAGTTTCCAGACAGATAATCTAATCAGCCAGTCACATGTCGCTGGGGAAACAAACAGCCTCCCTCTGCATTCAACAATGGAGGCCTGGGCAAGGGGGCGGGGCTGGAAAGGGAGCCTTATCTCTCTCCCGATCACTTGCTGAACAGCTGTTCAGCGGCTTCCTTTCAACACCCCCTTCTCTCTTTGTAAAACAAAGAGCACGATCTGCTTTTGGCCCCTATGGCAATTCGGCTCCAGGGACCATGCATTCGCTCCATAAGACGCACAGACATCTCCTCTTACTTTCTAGGAGGAAAAAAATGTGTCTTGTGGAGCGAAAAATATGGCATCTTCCAAAGCAACTACTCTATTCCAAACTTTAAAATGGAAATCTTCAAGCTGGTGGTCAACAAAGGAGGTTTAAAGATTGTCTGCGAGCGCTCCAATTGGAGAACAGCCTTTATCCACAGACAGCTTTCCGGGTCATGTAACCAGCAGGACTAAACCGCTTCTGGCGCAACGGAACACCGTGACGGAAGCCAGAGCACATGGAAACGCCGTTTACCTCCCCCCTGCAATGGTGCCTATTTATCTACTTGCGCCAGCGTGCTTTCGAACCGCTAAGGTTGGCAGGAGCCGGGACAGAGCAACGGGAGCTCACTCCGTGGCGGGAATTCGAACCGCCAACCTTCCGATCGGCAAGCCCAAGAGGCTCAGTGCTTTAGACCGCGGCGCCACCTGCGTCCCTGATAACGGCGCCCTATGTCTACACAGAAGGAATTCCTATTGAATTCAGCGGGATTACACCCAGATAATCCTAAAGAGCAGTTAGGACTGTAATATAACGATTCTTTATTTTTAAGTATTCTTAGATGGCAGGGAGGGAAAGAGGAGAAACAGCAGCCAAACGAGACTCGCTGCCAAGTGCCATATTATTGTTGGTGCTTTTTGAAAATGTTGAAAAGCGTGCAATTCCCCCCCTTTCCTTTTTTTTTGCACATTCCAAGCGCTGGTGGATGGCATTTCCGTGTCTTGTTTTCCCGGCCTCTGCCACTGCCTCTTCGCAGCAACCTCGGCTGAGTCACTTCCTCCAGGCCTGTTTGCCAAGTTTCCGCCCGCGCAGGAATCTCGGGCAGGGAGGTGTGTTAGCGAGTCATTTTCTCGGGCTGCTGGTTCCACTTGGCGGAGGGTTGATTACCGACGGCCGCTCCCCCCCCCCGCTGCCGCCGCCGCTTTCAGCCTGGTTTCCTCCTGACCCACAAACCTGACCCTCCGCTGAAATACCTGGCAGGTGTTCCCAGGTGTGAAAGAGCTGTGTGCGTTTAAGGCAAAGGAGGTGGGAATCTTGCAGGAAGGAACTCCTCCGGTCGCTGTTACCAGGAGCAAAACAGCACAGGAGCTGCCAAACAATATTTCCAAGGGAGGAGAAGGGAGGCAGGAAAAGAAAGGCTGTGGAGACTGAGCTGGGCCGTGTCCCACTTCCCTTCGAAAGCCCACAGGTGAAATTGTAACAATGAAGGCAACACGTAGACCAGGCACGTCCAACAGGTAGATCGTGATCTACTGGTAGACCACTGTGGTAGATCCCTGCCCCCCCCAAGAAGCTCAACAACTTTGGCTCCCCTAGAAAAGCTCAACAACTTCGATTTGAACTCCCAAAAACCGGGGCTTTCCTCCTCCCTATAAAGCTAAACATTTTTGCCCTGCAGCCCCCAAAATGTGGCCTCCATCCTCCCTAAAAAGCTCAACAGCTTTGACCTGAATCTCCCATAACAGGGCTTTCCTTCCTAAAAAAAACAGCTCAACAACCTTGACTTGGACCCCCCCCCCAAAGGGGGTTGATCACTGCCAGTTTTAAACTCTGTGAGTAGATCGCAGTCCCTTGGGAGTTGGCCACCCCTGACGTAGACCGATAAACAATTATGGCGCTAATTCATTAAACGTAACGAACAACCCATAATACAGGACCACATACTTTTGTAAATATGGTTCCTAACATAAAAGTCTCTGAAAGTAATATAAGCCGTATAAGTCTTTTAAGAGACCCCTCAGGATGCACGTAGACGCACGTGGAGTGGTGCCAAGGTGATCGTGAGGACGGTGATCTGGATAATCTCACCGTTTCGAAATAAACTTCCTCAGCACGACACAACAATAAAAGGAGTGGTCTTCTAAGGAGCAGTGGCCATAAGCTGTCCTCACGATCACCATGTACCACTCCATGTGCATCTACGTGCATCCTGAGACTGATCATTGTATCGCCAGACGTACATTAATCATAGGTAAAGGGACCCCTGACCATTAGGTCCAGTCGTGTCCGACTCTGGGGTTGTGGCGCTCATCTCGCTTTACTGGCCGAGGGAGCCGGCGTACAGCTTCCGGGTCATGTGGCCAGCATGACTAAGCCGCTTCTGGCGAACCAGAGCAGTGCACGGAAATGCCGTTTACCTTCCCGCCGGAGCGGTACCTATTTATCTACTTGCACTTTGACATGCTTTCAAACTGCTAGGTGGGCAGGAGCTGGAACCGAGCAACGGGAGCTCACCCTGTCATTGTGGGGATTCGAACCACCGACCTTCTGATCGGCGAGCCCTAGGCTCAGTGGTTTAACCCACAGCGCCACCCGCATCCCTTTTACTTTAATCATAGTGGTCACTAAAAAGACTTATACGACTTATATTACTTTCAGAGACTTTTATGTTAGGAACCATATTTACAAAAGTATGCGGCCCTGTATTATGGGTTGTTACGTTTAATGAATTACCGTATTTTTCGCTCCATAAGACGCACTTTTTTCCTCCTAAAAAGTAAGGGGAAATATCTGTGTGTCTTATGGAGCGAATGGTGGTCCCTGGAGCTGAATTGCCCAGGGGCCAAAAGCAGATAGTGCTTTTTATTTTACAAAGAGAAAAGGGGGTGTTGAAAGGACCCCGCTCAGCAGCTGATCAGCAAGAGATCGGGAGAGAGATAAGAGTCCCGGCTCCCTTTCAGCCCCGCCCTCCATTGTTGAATGTGCTGCAGAGGGAGGTTGTTTGTTTCCCCAGCGACATGTGACTGGCTGATTAGATTATCTGTCTGGAAACTGTAGAAAAGGCTCCCTTTCCTTTAGAAGCTGCAGAAATGTGAGTTGAACCCCATAAAAACGGGGCTTTTCCTCTTTGCTTTTCCCCCTTTGCAAAAGGAGCTTTGCTTTTCCCCCTTTGCAAAAAAAGCTGCAAAACTTTTAGCTGATCCTCAAAAAACCAGGGCTTTTCCCTTTGCAAAAAAGCTGCAAAACTTTTAGCTGATCCTCAAAAAACCAGGGCTTTTCCCTTTGCAAAAAAGCTGCAAAACTTTTAGCTGATCCTCAAAAAAAACAGGGCTTTTAGAGGAGGAAAACCAGAATTTTTCCCCCTTTGTTTCCTCCTCTAAAAACGAGGCGCACCCTATGGAGCGAAAAATACGGTAGTGTCTTGATTGTTTATTGGTCTACGTGTTGCCTTTCATTGTTACAGTCTAAGGGTTTGCAACACAGGGGTTAATTGGTTGTTCACAGGTGAAATTGGGCTGACTTTTCACTTTTGTGGGCAAAACGCGCTGTCCCTTTGGTCGCATCCTTTTGCTTTCCTGCCCTCAGAAAGTGTTAGCGTTCGTGCTTACTAATCAGGGATCCAATGTGGCATTGTAGCGCCATGTGACCAATCTGATTTGCCCATGTGGTGCTGCCAGGAAGCCAAGTCGGAACGAGGGCAAAGCTTCCTACCTTCACTCTGAAGGGGAGGAAATTTTCACCTCGGTTTTGCACCCTCTATTGCGCCTGCCTGTCTGTTCCACCACACACCTTGAGCTCTCGTTTGAGATGGTCCTTGTGCATTAGTGCAAGGAATATTCATGCCTTGATTGTTTTGTGCGACGGCGTGGGAGAGGGGAAGAGGAGAAGAATATGTCTTGGGAAGCTGGATTTTGAAGCCAATACCAGATTATTATTTTTGGGTACCTTTTTTGTGCTCCTCTTACAGAAAAAGACTCTGCAGACAGCGCGGGAGGAAGCCGATTCTGCTATCTTCCAATTCATTTCGGCGCACCCTTAAACTCAGCCTACAAGAAAAACATTCTTGAAGCACACGGACGTCAACTGGAAATTTTAAAGTGGGCACCTCAATAGAGCCTGTTTGCGCATCTCGCACCTGCCTTGCATTTAACCTTGGCATCAATAGATGTTTTGAGGCACTCCACTTTGAATCTCTCTCTCTTATTAATGGCAACAATAAATACGTTCCCGGAGCCTGCCGCCAAATATTTGACAGGTTATTTTCAAATCAACACGCGATTCCTGACTGCCACGGCTCCCGGCTTTGTTCAAGCTCCACTCTTCCCCCATCATCATCTTCCTCTTTCTTTGCCTTCCAAAGTGCATGTTAGATGCACACCAGCTGAATAACACTGCTTAACAAAAACAGCAGCCTCCAAACCAGGGGTTTCCAGTGGGAGGAAAGGGGTTTGCTAAACCCTTTCCGCTTCCAGCCGTGCTCAAAACCCCACCCCAGCTTTTCTTGACCTTGGCGGGTGTGTGTGTGGGGTGGTGGTGGTGGTGGGAATCTCTCCTCTACAACATGAGATAAAAATGCATGCTTCCTCTTATCACATTCTACTGAGCCAGGGGTCGGCAACATGCAGCCCATGGGCCGGATCTGGCCCACAAAGACCGTTTTACTGGTCCACGAGCCCACCCCACCCCCCGGAACCGAGCTGCCTGCTCGGCAAGTCCACCACGCGCTGCGCTAAACCGGTGCAGCGCGGCGTGGGGACTCACCGAGCGGTACCGGAAATCGCGTCTGCGCATGTGCAGATACTGGAAATCGCTTCTGTGTATGCGCAGATACTGGAAATCGCGCCTGCACATGCACAGATACTGGAAATCACACCTGCGCATGCACAGATACTGGAAATCACGCCTGCGCATGCACAGATACTGGAAATCGCGCCTGCGCATGCGCAGATACTGGAAATCGCACCTGCGCAGATACTGGAAATCGCACCTGCGCAGATACTGGAAATCGCTTCTGCGCATGTGCAGATACTGGAAATCGCTTCTGCGCATGCGCAGATACTGGAAATCGCTTCTGCGCATGCACAGATACTGGAAATCGCTTCTGCGCATGTGCAGATACTGGAAATTGCACCTGCACCTGCGCAGATACTGGAAATTGCACCTGCACCTGCGCAGATACTGGAAATCACGCCTGCACATGCGCAGATACTGGAAATCACGCCTGCGCATGCGCAGATACTGGAAATCACGCCTGCGCATGCGCAGATACTGGAAATCACGCCTGCGCATGTGCAGATACTGGAAATCGCTTCTGCGCATGCACAGATACTGGAAATCGCTTCTGCGCATGCCCAGACGCTGAAAAGCAGAAGCGATTTCTGGCGCCGCGAACATGTGCAGACGCGATTTCCGGCATCGTGCTGTGCCGGCCCAGCCCACGGGCGATCTCCGCGGGAGTGATCCAGCCCATGGTCGGTGAGCCTTGCCGACCCCTGCACTGAGCCACCCACAACCTGAAACTGTTTGGCTGCAATGCATACGCCCGACCACCAGGGTTGCCAGTGATCCCACCACAAAATTGGAAACGGTAGCCGAAATTGCTGCCGTTTGCGTCGTTCGGCTGTGGTCAGGAACGGAAACCAGTCAAGCTGAATACGACCGGCAACCATTCACATTGCTGCTGCTGTTTTTAAGTCCGCAAACGACATGTAATGAATGAAGGGAGGTCTTAAGGTGGGGGAAAATAATACATTCTGATGTCTCCTTCGCATTGCAACGAATGCAAATAGTTTACCAAGTTACTTACATTCAACAGCAGAGGTTAAGACAAGCAACAGAACTGCGGCAGAAGGCAAACAGCGCTGACTGCAATGTGTTCGGGTCAGGAGGGAAATCGCTGGTCCCTTACGTCCCTGTCTGCTGCCGGGGAATGGATCCCAACCTTTCACCTGGAAGGCTCTGCTCTGAAATTCCAAATCTACATCACGCCAGAGAGGCAACTCCTGACGTTCCCAAAACTCCCTAGAAACGAGGAGCTGTTTTCTTTTTAAAACATACACAACCCCTGTCTCAGTTCAGGCCTCCTCAGAGCTACACCCTCCTGGAGCGATCTCTGCGGTATGAGGAGGAGATTCGGAAGGGGCTGCCAAGGGCTCACACATTGGGGGGGGGGGAACGCCAGACCCAGAGACCCTTTAAGACTCAGCTGTGTGATCCAGCAAGAGATTTAAAGGCCACCCGAGGACTGGGGGAAGAGTCCAGAGTACTGCAGGGAGAGAACACTTTCGTTGCCAGGAAAGAGAAAAAACTGGCCAGAAGGGGGAAAATGTGGAACAATTTATTCCAGGTCCACGTGGGAGTATTCTTGGGCTGCAAAGGAACCTGAAGCTTCCAGCGTTTGTCAGAAATTACTGTCAAGATTTCGCCCTCATCTGCTTGAGGAGAGCGAGGGCTTCAAATTACACGCAAGGGCCGGGGGGGCGTTGTAAATCCTCGCTCTAAAAGGACACACGCCGACACAGCAAAGTCCACGAGTTTAGATTGAACAGGGCAACTAGCTGGGGCAGAAGCTCCGAACCGGGAGGTTTGGGGGTGCTAACAATGTCTTGACTTTTTTTGGGAGAACATCTCTAAAAATGGAGTGTGGGGGGGAGAGCTTCTGTGTCTTGGCCCATGGTCCAAGATGGAAAGATGGTAAGGGCTCCCTTGTTTTAGCCTTTTTGCCAATCTGGCGTTCACTTTGCAGTTTTCAGTTGACACCAAATTGGGAGGGGTGGCTATTACCCCAGAGGACAGGATCACGCTTCAAAATGACCTTAACAGATTAGAGAACTGGGCCAAAGCAAACAAGATGAATTTTAACAGGGAGAAATGTAAAGTACTACACTTGGGCAAAAAAAATGAAAGGCACAAATACAGGATGGGTGACACCTGGCTTGAGAGCAGTACATGTGAAAAGGATCTAGGAGTCTTGGTAGACCATAAACTTGACATGAGTCAACAGTGTGATGCAGCAGCTAAAAAAGCCAATGCAATTCTGGGCTGCATCAATAGGAGTATAGCATCTAGATCAAGGGAAGTAATAGTACCACTGTATTCCGCTCTGGTCAGACCTCACCTGGAATACTGTGTCCAGTTCTGGGCACCACAGTTCAAGAAGGATACTGACAAGCTGGAACGTGTCCAGAGGAGGGCAACCAAAATGGTCCAAGGCCTGGAAACGATGCCTTATGAGGAACGGCTTAGGGAGCTGGGTATGTTTAGCCTGGAGAAGAGAAGGTTAAGGGGTGATATGATAGCCATGTTCAAATATATCAAAGGATGTCATATAGAGGAGGGAGAAAGGTTGTTTTCTGCTGCTCCAGAGAAGCGGACACGGGGCAATGGATTCAAACTACAAGAAAGAAGATTCCACCTAAACATTAGGAAGAACTTCCTGACAGTAAGAGCTGTTGGACAGTGGAATTTGCTGCCAAGGAGTGTGGTGGAGTCTCCTTCTTTGGAGGTCTTGAAGCGGAGGCTTGACAGCCATCTGTCAGGAATGCTTTGATGGTGTTTCCTGCTTGGCAGGGGGTTGGACTGGATGGCCCTTGGGGTCTCTTCCAACTCTAGGATTCTATGATTCTATGATTCTCCACATCAATTTGTGATTACCCCCCCCTTTATGAAACAGAGAGCCAGTGCAGTGGTTGGAGTATTGGACTAGGACCTGGGAGCCCAGAGTTCAAATCCCCACGTGGCCATGAAGATCACCGGGAGGGGGAGGACCTTGGGCCAGTCACCTTCCCTCAGCGTAGCCTACCTCACAGGGTTGTTGTGAGGAGAAAACGGGGAGGGGCATAACTCTGTACTCCCCCTCAGGCTCCTTGTAGGAAATGTGGGAGAGAAATGTGTTAATAATGAGCAGAATGAATTTTACGGTCACAGACCAACTTACTAAATCAATAATACATTAAAATTTGCACAACAATACCATACACGTATATATACGTATACAGCAGCATTAAAAATATATAGATTAGAATTGGGGCGTTAAAATATGGCCTGAAAATTGCCATTTAGGAAATGAGCAAAATTCACCAGGATTTTTCTTAGTGTGATTTCTTCCCCCCAGTCAACAAATCTTTGCAAGCAATTTCCCCCGATGCAATGCATTTTGGTACGTTCATTTCACCAGTATATGGATCTTTATGCACATTTTATCCTAGAACGTGTACAGCGAGAACTGGAGAACTTCACTGCAAAATTCAGAGAGCGTGCAAATTACAAATGGTTTTCTGTATTGTTTCTGGAACTGAGAAAGGTTCGCCTTTTGACGTAAGCAGCCTCAAATTTCTCTCCCAATGCTAGTTCTGGACCACAGTTTTGATTCTCCGTACCACCTCAAAGCAACCTATATCCAGACAGACAGACGGATAGACAAAAAAAACCCACACTGACACATTAAAAACATCCTAAAAGGCAAGAAGATGAGAAGGAGCAATGCTGAGCTTCATGATCTGGTGGTCTGACCAGGGATAGGGATCCCATACTCGGCCCACGAGGCCATTTTGGAAAAGTCATGCCCACCCACTCTATGCCTGATATTACGCACGACACCAAGCGTGGGCCAGGTAAGGGTGTTGCCCCCTGACGTTCAATGACTTGAACTTCCAAAAGGGCTGCTTGATAGCCCCTTTTGCAAGGAGTCCAGAGCTGCTCTTTGAACCTCAGAACTTTTACAGAGCAGCAAAGGGCTGTGCTTTGAAGTGCTGACAACCGAGACTTCAAAGCGCAGCACCAGCTGATGCCCAGCTATCAAATGTGCTCCAGCGTGGATGGGGGATCTGGCCTGCCATGCAGGTAAGATTCTCCACCTTTCCCCTTTAACATAAGAAGAGTCCTCTTGCCTCTGATAATACATTATCGCCTCGACTACTAGGATAGCCTCGTCCTCCTCCTCCGTAAATTTGTCAAATCCCCTGTTAAAGCTCTCCAAGACAGAAGTCGCCGCCACGTCTTGTGGCAGCAAATTCCACAGTGTTCAGGAGAGGAGTTGCAGTTCAGTGTAGAGGACGCACCATTCAGGACAGGCTAAAGAAAGCGCTTCTTCACAAACGCTGCTTTCAGTTCAACCACGGAACTCCCTGCCACAAGAGGCAGTGACGGCCCCCAACTTGAACGGCTTTGAAAGGCAAATTAATGAAGGACAAGGTTACCAGTGGTTACCAGTCATAATCTGCCTCTGCTGGAGGCTGTGAAAATGGCCTGAATCCCACCTGCTGGGAATCACAAGTGTGTGTGTGGGGGGGAGTGCTCTCGCACTCAGGTCCCGCTCGCACAGGCATCTGGTTGGCTGCTGCAGGAACAGGACGCTAGGCGAGATGGAACCCTGGCCTGATCCTGCAGGCTCGTCTTCCATTCTTGGCTTCTGACGTGTGAAACCATTGTTGCAACGCCGGATCCACCCCAACAGGAACCCTCGAGTCTCACCGTTTCAGCAGGAGAGTCGCACCCTCCGCGAATCGATAATAAATACTCCCTGCCAGAGGAAATTCCAGCCCAACATTCCAGCAGGGCGGCCCACTTTGCTGCTAATTTCTCATCGCTTGCCTCCTTTCCTCCCCCCCCCCGGGAGGGTCCAGCGGAGGAGGAATCTCCTCCTACATCCTGGATGGCTCACAGCGGTTCCCACGAAGGGTCGCCGATCTCCCGGAAAGGTCCTGGCGGGCCCTGAAATCCTTGGCTCACCCCAGTCTCCCAGCGCGGGCTCCAACCCCTTTGCAAGGTCAAGGAGTGAGTAGCAGCCTGTTTTCTTGGCTGCAACAATAGTTAGCCTATAAACAGGAGGCTAAGAGCACAAGGTTCCTTTCGCTCTCTCCCATGATGGAGAATGTGCAAAGCAATGCATGACTCATAGCTCAGGCTCGCTGAGACTCTGGCAACTTGGCTTTCTCACCTCCCTGCTCTGGGATTCAGTTGGATATGCCAAACCGAGCGAGGGGGGGTGGGGGAGAGAAAAGAAAGAAACGTCGACGTGCTCTGGAAGCTACCTTTGCAGAAACAGCCATTGTTTTGCTCAAGCAAGCAAGCAGAGCCGCTCCAAATGTCCTTGGGCTGCTGAAGAGGCCGGCTGCACGAATGTTTGCGCTACATAAATCTGCGCCAGAAATTCGGCAGCGAGATAGATATGAATTGTAACGATCCGTAATGAGGGTCGCACTGCTGCTGGAGCCCCCAGACAAATGGGGAAAGTGTGTGGCTCTCCCATACTTCAGGTGTGACTCAGGTGGCTTTTTGCCATGACAGAAGAAGAAGAAGAAGAAGAAGAAGAAGAAGAAGAAGAAGAAGAAGAAGAAGAGTTTGGATTTGATATCCCGCTTTATCACTACCCGAAGGAGTCTCAAAGCGGCTAACATTCTCCTTTCCCTTCCTCCCCCACAACAAACACTCTGTGAGGTGAGTGGGGCTGAGAGACTTCAGAGAAGTGTGACTAGCCCAAGGTCACCCAGCAGCTGCATGTGGAGGAGAGGAGACACGAACCCGGTTCACCAGATTACGAGTCTACCACTCTTAACCACTATACCACACTGGCTCTCAAGGTGTGAGGAAGCTCGGGCCCTCCCGATATTATAATAATTTATTATTTGTTCCCCTGCCCATCTGGCTGGGTCTCCCCGGCCACTCTGGGCGGCTTCCAACAAATATTAAAATACAATACAAAGTCACAGATTAAAAACTTCCCTAAACAGGGCTGCCTTCAGGTATTTTCTAAATGACAGGTAGTTGTTTATCTCTCTGACCCCTGATGGGAGGGCGTTCCACAGGGCGGGCGCCACTACCGAGAAGGCCCTCTGCCTGGTTCCCTGTAGCTTTGCTTCTCGCAGTGAGGGAACCACCAGAAGGCCCTCGGTGCTGGATCTCAGTGTCCGGGCTGAACGATGGGGGTGGAGACGCTCCTTCAGGCATACAGGACCGTGGCCGTTTAGGGCTTTTAAGGTCAGCACCAACACTTTGAATTGTGTTCGAGAGCCAGTGTGGTGTAGTGGTTAAGAGTGGTAGACTTGTAATCTGGTGAACCGGGTTCGCTCTCCGCTCCTCCACATGCAGCTGCTGGGTGACCTTGGGCTAGTCACACTTCTCTGAAGTCTCTCAGCCCACTCACCTCACAGAGTGTTTGTTGTGGGGGAGGAAGGGAAAGGAGAATGTTAGCTGCTTTGAGACTCCTTCGGGTAGTGATAAAGTGGGATATCAAATCCAAACTCCTCCTCCTCCTCCTCCTCCTCTTCTTCTTCTTCTTCTGGAAACGTACTGGGAGCCAATGTAGATCTCTCAGGACCGGTGTTATGTGGTCCCGGCGGCCACTCCCAGTCACCAGTCTAGCTGCCGCATTCTGGATTAATTGCAAGTTTCCGGGTCACCTTCAAAGGTAGCCCCATGTAGAGCGCATTGATGGACTACAACTCCCATTATCCCTGGTCACTGGCCATGCTTGTTGGGGCTGTTGGGAATTGTAGTTCAGAGCAACATTATTTCTGTCCAGGAGGACCTAAGCCATCCAGCTCTACAACCAAGATGATCAAGGGTATGGAAACCAAGCCTGATGAGGTATGGTTGAAGGAGCTGGCTATGTTTAGCCTGGAGACTGAGAGAGGAGATGAGAGCCATCTTCAAATATCTCAGTGGCTGTCACATGGAGGATGGGACAAGCTTGTTTTCTCCTGCTCCGTAGGGTTTCATCTGGACGTGAACCAATGGCTTCAATTTACAAGACAGGAGATTCTGACTAAACACCAGGAAGAAATTTCTGACAGCAAGGACTTGGCTATACAGCTCAAATAAAGCATTTTGAAGTGCATTATACAAATGTGACATTAGATGGCGATGTTGAGCTATGGCAAATTCAATATATTTTTCAAAACGTTTTTTAAAAAAGCATTTTCACAATGTTTTTTTTTATATATATGTGTGTGTAGATTCCACCCAACAATACTTTGACAGGAGGTTGTGGGCTCTCCTTCTTTGGTTTTTAAGCAAAGCTTGGATGGACATCTGTCAGGAATGCTTTAGTTGCGGTTCCAAGCATTGCAGGGGGTTGGACTAGATGACCCTCGGGGTCCCTTCCAACTGTACAGTTTTATGATTCTACACCTGCCCACTTTCTCAGTCCTGGTTAAACTCCACCAGCCAGTGTAGAGTCAAGGAGAGTCTATTCATTCCTCTTCCAACTCCAACCAGCAGCGACCAACAGTCAAGGGAGTCCAGAAATCAGTGGGAGATCTACATTTGGGGAGCCCTGAAACTTGAACTGTCCTGGGGGCCCCTTTGCAACCAGCCACAAGGTCTGGGTAACTGCTGTTATCTTCTTCGGTGGGGCTGCTCCATGACAGATCACCACATTAAAAAAAAATTTTTTATTGATTTTTTCATATTACATTCCGCTACACGTATATCACAACCACCACCCTTTCCCCCATATCTTTATATATTGCCAATCAATCATATTTATTCCTTTCCCTCTCTTCCCACTTCCCTCCACCCCAACTCGATTTCCTTCCCCGTTATATTAGTTACAGTAATCATTGCATTCTATAATCTTCCCAAATTTTCCTAAGTATTCTTATTTTCTATCTTTACATTTTTTTCTTCTATCTAATGCTTCACATTTTAATCCAGGCATATTAGCATATCTCTTTTTTTGAGCAATACTTTACCATATAATCATCAAAACATTTCCACTCCTTTTAATTTTTTTTTTTTAAAAACTACCGTATCTCAGATCTTGATTAAAGTTGCTGTACTGAATTATCTTGCATGTCAAAGTCATTGATGCGAATAAAAATTCTCTGTGCCTTATAGTTTTCAAGTTTTTTGGGGGGGGTTGAAAAATGGGAAATGGAGCGTCCCCACCCCCATTGTTCAGCCCAGACACTGAGCTCCATCTCTGAAGGTCTTCTGCTGGTTCCCTCTCTGCGGGAAGTGAGGTTACAGGGAACCAGTCAGAGGGCCTTCTCGGTGGTGGCTCCCTTCCCATGGAATGCCCTCCCGTCAGATGTCAAGGAGATAAAGAACTATCTGACTTTCAGAAGACATCTGAAAGCAGCCCTGTATCAGGAAGTTTTTAACGTTTGATGTTTTACCGTGTTTTTAATATTCTGTTGGGAGCCAGCCAGGGTGGCTGGGGAAACCCACTCAGGTGGGTGGGGTATAAATAAACTATTATTATTATTATTATTATTATTATTATTATTATTATTATTATTAGAACTCGTACACATGCAATGAATTCAGGACGGGTAGAAGAAAGTCCCTTTTCATGCAGTGCGTAGTCAAATTGTGAGACCCGCTCCCCCAGGTGGCAGTGAAGGCTCATTTGGCCAGATGGGAGGAGTATAAATAAGTTGTTGTTGTTGTTGTTGTTGTTGTTGTTGTTGTTGTTGTTGTTGTTACAACATGCATGAATTAAGCCGCATCTGGGGGGCCCTGGGATTAGTGGCACTGAAGCTTAAACTTCATTAGTTTCATAGTACAGTAGATCGATCCACCTCTGCCAGAAACATCTGGAAAGACAGAGATTCTCCCCATCCTTGACAACAGGGAGCAAGAGTCTCTAAGCTCACCCAATGGGAGATCCCTGGGCCCTTTAAGCATACCCTCCAAGCCTTCCGGTTTTCCAGGGACAGTCCCAGAACTACGAAAGCCACCCCTGCTTCTGTTTTGATCCCGGGATGTCCCTGTCAGTGCCGCCGCCGCCACCAGGGTCCTCAGGGAGGACGACGAGTCAGTCCGCTTGTCCCGAAAGACGACAATAGCAGTGGTTATTGTTGTGTATTGATTCAAGGGTTATAATATCTGTACGACTATTGTCAGTATTCACATTAGGGGAAAGTAACTGCCTTCCTGTTCCAGAAGGAACAGCTACTATTGGTTCATTCAAGTTGCTGCATTTGGATCCTCAGTCTTATTGGTTCCCACCAAAAGGCAGCTTTGTGATTCCAAAATGTATCCTTTCTAGCCAGTCTTCTGTCCCTATAAATGTAGCTTCCCTCTCCTCAGTTCCCCAGTCTTGTTTGCCTGAATAAAGAGTGTTACATGAAGGTGCTGTCTCCTGCCTACTATGTCAGAGAGCTGAAATCACCTGCTGAATCACGACCCCCCACGTTACAACAGTTATCGTGGGAAGGGGTTATTAATCCCGTGGCCTCTCCGTGGCAGCCACTGCCAGCCTCCTCTGAGCAGCTCATAGCGGCTGGCGGAGAACAGGCAAGGAAGAGGGGGAAAGCCCAGTCCCATGTGACGTGACAGCCATGAGAGGGTTCCCTGGGTGGGAAGAAAAGGGGAGCGTAGCAGAGCACAAGGAGTCGTGATTTTTTTAAAAAAAACATGCTCGCCCCTTTCTAAAATTCATTTATCGGCGTTTCGGGGTTTGGAACTGTTCCTTTGGGTTCGCATCAGCAGCGGCTCAAATCCGTTTGTTTTCTTGTCGAAGGACTACCAGCTGCCTAGAAAAAAACACACACGCACACAGAGAGACCGCAAACAACAACCTACTGCAAATCCGAAAAAGAACCCCGAAGGTGCCAAGTAACCAAGGAGACCGCTTTAAGCTTCCAGGCCTCAGTGAGGCCTCGCCCAGCAGCTGAAGCGCGAAGCAAAGCCGGACACCCCCCCCCCCAAAAAAAGTGTCTTTTGCCCCTCGGCAATTAATTTTGGCAGCATAAATTCAGTTTATTCGGCGGAGGCTGTTTCCTCCATGCTGCTGCCTCACAGATACCCAGGCACACTTGGCTACTTGCCCCTATTGGGAAAACTAGCCAATTCTTGGCAAAGCAAGCCACACAAACACACACACACACACACACACACACACCTGCATCATCTAACAGCACTTCGCACAAGCTTCCTCCAGATCCTTTTTTAAGGTTTTGGCTCATCACTAAAATAATATATATGTTACGGCGCTTGACACACAAAAAACAGAGGTTCTATTTATGTGGCAAAACAGTCCCAGTTTCCGCCTTCGTCAGCTGCTCTGGGGGAAATGCAAGGATGCGGCTGTCGAAGGTGGCAATGATGGATAATTCAGGAAGGACTGCTCAGAAGGGCTCTGTTTGCTGGAGGGAATGCCCCACCTTTAAAGAACTCTTAGGATGCTTTTGTCAGCCGTGGAGGGTCCCGGTTTGTTGAAGGCGCCGGGAGTTATAGTTCAGGTCGGCGCCCTTGGCAAACTACAGTTCCCAAGATTCGTTGGAGGGAGCTGTGGCATGGGTATGACCCTCTGCGATGTTGGTCGCATGATGCATAATTCCCCCCTCTTTGCTAATGTTGTCGGATCGGTTGGCATCTCTGCTGCCGTTATTGATACGCCTGCTGTTTAGAATATATTGGACCCTGTTACGTTTGTTTAAAAAAGGGCTATCTAAGGTATCTGCGAAACGCAGGTGGCGCTGTGTTCTAAACCATTGAGCCTCTTGGGCTTGCCGATTGGAAGATCCGTACCTATTTATCTGCTTGTACTTTGACGTGCTTTTGAACTGGCAGGACCAGGGACCGAGCAACGGGAGCTCACCCCGTCATTGCGGGGATTCGAACCGCCAACCTTCTGATCGGCAAGCCCTAGGCTCTGTGGTTTAACCCACAGTGCCACCCGCGTCCCTATTGTAGAACCAAACACTACCTTAGAACACCTGAAGAGGGTTTGAAGCTCAGCAACGAGGGAGTCCCACAAGCTTGCATCCACAGCACTGAATACAGGACTCCTGGGTGGTTATGAGCCATGAGTCTCAACCAGGGTGGGATGTCCCCGCCTCCCCCCCCCAAAAAAAACCTCAGTGATTACGCTGGCAGATGAGAGATCAAGTGCTTCTCAGGCTACCCTGGGCCCAAGGGCCTTGTAAGTTGTCGTGATAGAAGTTTACAGAATTATGGATGGCGTTCAGAAAGTGGGTGGAGGAAAGGAAAGAAGGGGGAAAGAGAGAGGGGGGAGAGTTAGAGAGAGAAGGAAGAGAGAAGAGAGAGAGAGAGAGGAGAGAGAGAGAGGAGAGAGAGAGAGAGAGGAGAGGAGAGAGAGAGGGGAGAAGGGAGAGAGAGGAGGAGAGAGAGAGAGAGAGAGAGAGAGAGAGAGAGAGAGAGAGAGAGAAAGGGAGAGAGAGAAGGGAGGGAGGAAGAGAGAGAAGGAATGGAGAGAGACACTAGAACACGTTGAAGTTGAACGTTCGAAGATTCAGATGGGAGGGGGCTGCAGTTAAGCCATGGAACTGGCTGCCACTGGATGTTGTGAGGGCCACTAATCATTTCTTTAAAAACTGTCCAACCATCTCATCCTCTGTCGTCCCCTTCTCCTCGTGCCCTCCATCTTTCCCAACATCAGGGTCTTTTCCAGGGAGTCTTCTCTTCTCATGAGGTGGCCAAAGTACTGGAGCCTCAACTTCAGGATCTGTCCTTCCAGTGAGCACTCAGGGCTGATTTCCTTCAGAATGGATAGGTTTGATCTTCTTGCAGTCCATGGGACTCTCAAGAGTCTCCTCCAGCACCATAATTCAAAAGCATCAATTCTTCGGCGATCAGCCTTCTTTATGGTCCAGCTCTCACTTCCATACATCACTACTGGGAAAACCATAGCTTTAACTATACGGACCTTTGTCGGCAAGGTGGTGTCTCTGTTTTTTATGAGCCATAAGGTTCAGCAACTAACAGCAGCAGGGACCTCACAGGCAGCCGCAGGATCTGTCCTTCCGGTGAGCACTCAGGGCTGATTTCCTTCAGAATGGATCGGTTGGATCTTCTTGCAGTCCATGGGACTCTCAAGAGTCTCCTCCAGCTAGACCAGGTTAGACATTCTCTATTTCATACATCTGATTTAACTCATTGTTGGAATGCAATGCACACCTCCCAGCCTCCAAGGGTGACTGGTTGCAAGGGAGCGGAATGGAGAGACCCCCGGAGGGAGGAAATTGGGAAGTTGACAAGGGAAGGCAGCTCAGGGCAGCTGCTGAGGCTCCAGAGAACTCTCAATTATAACTCACATCAAGGCCGGGCGCAGAGGAGCTGCCTCATCCATCACTTAAAGGAGGCAGCGCTTGAAATATTAAAATGCCAGGAGGTTTGTCTCTCTCTCGCCGTGGACTTTTCAGCAGGGGTGTGTGTGTGTGTGGGTGTGTCGAGATTGACGGAGCCACGGGACCGGGCTGGGGTGCACGAAAGGATTGCTGTGGAATCAACCACTCCTCTTGCCCCCGCGCCACCCACACTGCAGGAAACCTCATATTCGATTTTTGTGCAATACAAGGCTGCTTGAGAGAGAGAGAGAGAGAGAGAAAGAGAGAGAGAGAGAGAGCGCAGCTTATGAGCAGATCTGGGTGTTCGCCCGACTGCACACAAGTGCAGATCGCAGCAATGGGAGGGTTTGACTCCAACCTTTTAAAAAACAAAACAAAACACCAAATCCGGTTTCTAGACCTCACAGTTGGTGCTGTGGGTTAAACCACAGAGCCTAGGGCTTGCCTACCAAAAAATTGGCGGTTCGAATTCCCGCAATGACGGAGTGAGCTCCCGTTGCTCTGTCCCAGCTCCTGCCCACCTAGCAGTACGAAAGCACGTCAAGATGCAAGTAGATAAATAGGTACCGCTCCGGCGGGAAGGTAAACACCGTTTCCATGCACTCTGGCTTCCATTACGGTGTCTTGTTTCGCCCTGCTGGCCACACAACCCGGTGTTATAAGAATTTACAATTCTTTTATATATATATATATTATAATTGTTATTAATTTTCCAAGCAAACAGGCCACATGTCTGAGGCAGACAGGTCTCACACCATTTTGACTCTCAAAATGACCAAATGTTTACCAAATGGGTCTCTGCAAGGAAGGAGGGGTGAGGGATTTAATTGTTCCAGGAATTAAAGAAGATTACCATCTCAAAGGAATGGCCAGGCTACTGAGAAGAGGCATCAGATAACGCCTTTTTGTGTGGTGTAGGTGTGATGCATCTGGGTGATGAGCTTGGGTTACACCTCTTCCGTGATTGATGTTTCTGGGGGTGGGCTAGACTCCAGGAGGGATTTTGAAATGTCTTTATAAGAGCATGCCTACATTGTTCTGGGTCTTTCCCCCTGAAAATCACAGCTTCAATAAAGATCAAGCTTACTAGCTGCTTTGCTTCTCAATCTTCTCTGCTTGGCCTCTGTTTTTTACTCCTACCAATGGAGAACCTGCAGAGGACTTTGCAAGGGCTCTTGTGTACCCCATAAGGGAATAAGGGCAGATTTTCTCTTACAACACCGGAAAGCTGTCTGCAGACAAACGCCGGCTCCCTCAGCCTGAAAGCGAGATGAGCGCCGCAACCCCATAGTCACCTTTGACTAGACAACCGTCCAGGGGTCCTTTACCATTATCTTTTATATTCTCAGAAGCAGAACCATAGGATTTTAGATTTGGAAGGGAACCGAGGGTCATCTAGTCCAACCCCCTGCAATGCAAAGTAAGGATGGGCGGATCTGACCATTTTGGCTCCTCTCCGTTTCTCGTTTTCACAAGCTCACTCTCTGTTCTCTACATGTTCGCAACATTTTGCGGGTTTTTGCTTTTTGAAGAGGTCCTTGTTAAAATTCTCCAGCGTTTGAGTGCAGATTTCTCTTAACAGACACATCTCTGGGTGCAAGTTTGCCCAAACCTTTGCAAAGAAATTTCCCCTACCACAATGTGTTTTTGTATGCTGTTTTCACTTGTTTTAATGAGCGCTTTAACCCCAGAATGTGTGCAGTTCTTTCCTACACATTACAGTGGTGCCTCGGTTTACGAACTTAATCCGTTCCGGAAGTCCGTTCTTAAACCAAAACCGTTCTTAAACCGAGGCGCTTTCCCTAATGAGGCCTCCTGCCGCCGGTGCCCTTCCACCGTTCAGATTCCGTTCTTAGACCGAGGTAAAGTTCTCAAACTGGGACACTACTTCCGGTTTTGCAGAGTTTGTAAACCAAATCATTCTTAAACCGGACTGTTCACTTTAAAGGTAAAGGTAAAGGGACCCCTGACCATTAGGTCCAGTCATGTCCGACTCTGGGGTTGCGGCGCTCATCTCGCTTTACTGGCCGAGGGAGCCGGTGTACAGCTTCCGGGTCATGTGGCCAGCATGACTAAGCCGCTTCTGGCGAACCAGAGCAGCGCACGGAAACGCCGTTTACCTTCCCGCCGGAGCGGTACCTATTTATCTACTTGCACTTTGACGTGCTTTCGAACTGCTAGGTTGGCAGGAGCTGGGACCGAGCAACGGGAGCTCACCCCGTCGCGGGGATTCGAACCGCCGACCTTCTGATCGGCAAGCCCTAGGCTCTGTGGTTTAACCCACAGCGCCACCCGCGTCCCAAACCTTCACTTTACTTGGCTGGAAAAGTGCATTGCAATGTCTGGAGGAGTGTGACGCTCGCTCGAAGGATTCCTGTGTCCTCATATTGTTGAGGAAAGTGCAAATTGGATAGGTTCGCCTTTAAATGCAAGCAGGATCTAATTTCTTCCCCGTCCTGACTTCAAAGTGCACAAGCACTGCCTGTTCTAAATACTGGAAGCTGGATAATAGGTTTCAACGCTCCCTCCCCACATCCCAGGAAACTGATGCCAAATAACTATGCAAATTCATTTCAGTTCAGGCTGCTGCTTTTCTGGGAGAAGAATTTCCGAATATCACTTAGTGCCCAGTCCTTTCCAGGGTCCATCAAATTCCACACAGCTGACACTGAGACCCAGCAGCTTTTAACCGGGGGTAGGGGGGTGTCTTTCCTATCGCTGCACCTGCAACCCCCCCCCCCCGCGGAGACTGGAGGAGCATATTTTTAAAAACAATTTATATCCCACAAGTACCGTCAGCAGCACACAAAAAGCACATCACATTAAAGGTAAACGTTGGTTTAAACAATAAAACCAGACTTCAGTTAAAATACCTGCTGGAATATTAAGATACCTGCTCCAGGTGTTAGCTGAGGCTAGGATTTCAATAGCCCAGCAACAACAACAACAAAACACCTTTAAAAATCTACATTTGTGGTCTGGGAACATGTGGATTTTGGCTATTGTGGGTGGGTGGGATAAACACATAAGTTGTGCGTCTCTAGCAGTGCTGGATTTACGTATAAGCTAAGCAAGCTACAGCTTAGGGCCCCACTCTCTTGGGGGCCCCCAAAAAAAATTTAAAGGAAAAAAACCACCTGGATGTACATTTCCAAAATATAAGATAAAAAGCAAATAAAATAAAACCTACATACAGCAACAGTGTTTTGTGTTGTGTAGGCTCCTATGATGTAAGTCATGGGCCTGCTAGCCTGCTCCCTAAAATATCACTGGTTTGCTCCTTTCTATATATAGGGTGCCTACATTCTGCATGGACTGGTTGCATGGCAACATGTGCAAATGGCTTGAGATACCTATGAGGTCCATAAATTACCATACAGCATATATTCAACACAAAAAAACAGCGGCAATTTGTTGTTGACAAAGGACAGCTGGACCTATAAAGGGCCCCGTTACCTTCAGTAGCTGAGGGTCTCATCAAACCTAACTCCAGCCCTGGTCTCTAAGGAGAAAGTGGACCCAGAAGTCTTTTATGTCATTGGGTGAATTTTTATTACTCAATAAAATTTCAAATTATTTAAATAAAATTTTAAATTATTTTATCACTCAATAAAAATTATTGTTAAAAAAAAAATTATTTCGTATGCTTCGGAATTTAGATGCCCAACATTCTCAAGCCATGCCAGGTCAGGAAATAAAGGATGTCAAAATTTATTTATCTATTCCATAAAATTATGTATACCGCTTGATTGTGTGGGTTTCGTTTTTTTTAAAGACCTCAAAACGGTTTACGAGAAAGATAAAATAATTAAATCGTCGCAACCATTTGCAACCATGATTTGAAACAAGCTAAAACCATAACAGGGGGACCCGGGTGGCACTGTGGGTTAAACCACAGAGCCTAGGGCTTGCCGACCAGAAGGTCGGCGGTTCGAATCCCCGCGATGGGGTGAGCTCCCATTTGCTCGGTCCCTGCTCCTGCCCACCTAGCAGTTCGAAAGCATGTCAAAGTGCAAGTAGATAAATAGGTACCGCTCCGGCGGGAAGGTAAACGGCGTTTCCGTGCGCTGCTCTGGTTCGCCAGAAGCGGCTTAGTCATGCTGGCCACATGAACCGGAAGCTGTACGCCGGATCCCTCGGCCATTAAAGCGAGATGAGCGCCGCAACCCCAGAGTTGGACATGACTGCACCTAATGGTCAGGGGTACCTTTACTTTTACCTTAAAACCATAACAGAACAGACTGAAACAAAGCAAAACTCAGACAAACTTACTAAGCAAACAGGGAGTTGGCTGTACTCTGTTGTCAGAAACACATTGAAAGAAAACAATTTAACAACTAGAAAGGAATTCCCCTTAAACAGGCCCACAATACTGAACTGATGACTCGTGTTGGATTTGAGGCATGTATTCGAGTCACGAGGGGCCACTAGCAGGGACTCCCCGAAGGCTTCAGCGACCAGGCAGGGCTTTAGGGGATGGGGGTGTCCTTGTCACAGCAGGGGTTAGGGAACGTTCACCTTTCCAGGTGTCGCTAAACTATGAATCTCATCAGCTTTGGCCAACGACTGTAGGTGGGTGGGGGTGGCAGGAATCGGGAGTTCAACATCACCTGGAAAAAGCCAGAATTTCCCAGTGCTCCACCAGCAAGCTCCAGGAAGCAGAAAAACAAGGCACTTGCTTACTCGCCTATGGCGAGTTGAAAACCGTCTCCAGGTGAACAGGAAATTTGCAAATTTGGAGGAGTTCCCCCCCCCCCATTTCTTTTACTCTCAGGCCGCTAAACGCTATACGCTAGTGACCTGCGAACAGGCAGCCTTTACGTGGGATGATAACTTATTTGACTTCTGCGCCTCGGTTCCAGGTAGGCAGAGCTCCCAAAATTTCCTTCCAAAGGATCCCACAAATTTGGTAGCGGAACCCGGCTGCTGATTTAATTAAACAGGCCGTAAGCCGTGTCAAAGCGCTCAGAAGGACATTCGCCGCAGGCTTTCTTTCCTCGTGGCCATAAAAAGGAGGCTGGAAACGTATCGCGAAGCAGACCCCCTCGAGGTGCAGTCCTAAGCTGATTAAAAACCAGCCACACGTGAAATAATAATAATAAAAAAACTTAATGAACTCCCCAGCTAAGTGATTATTTTTTAAAAGGGAAAAGAAAAAGGAGACCATCAGAGTCAAGGGCATTCCTTGCCACACCTGCTCAGCTTTGGTGCATTTTTACGACAGCAAAATGGGGTGGGGGGCCCACATTTGGTGGCGACAACCAGGGCTGGGGTCTCTGCCAGTGAGTCACTCATTGGCTTTTGTCAAGCTCCTCATCCTTCATTCTACCTTAACAGGGTTAAGGCATGGAAAGCTTCAGAGAACCTGACCACCTCCAAACACAACAGCATCTTGAGCAAACCGCATATTCAAAACCGCCTTTGTTTTGCTGAAATTATCATTAAGACAAACTCAAAGACTTCAAAACTATTGGCTCTCTTCTCCTGCTCTTCCATACTGAATTGCAACCGACCCGAGTAGACCCATTCAGTTCCACTGCCACAACTTTCAGGGTCACTAACAATTAACCCCTGTGTTGCAAACAGTAGATCTGCAAACAATGAAAGGCAACAGGTAGACCAATAGATAGTAAAGGCACTAATTCTTTAAACGCAACAAACATAACATAATACGAGACCAAAATGTGCACACTCTTGCAAATATGATACATAACACAAAAGTCTCTGAAAGTAATGCAGTGAATTTCTGTGGAACAGTGATCATAAGCAGTGGTTACATATGCTTATATAAGACCACTGTCCCATAGAAATCCACTTCTTTAATTGTTGTGTCGTGCTGAGGAAGATTATTTCGAAACAGTTTGATTACCCGGATCACTGTCCTGCACAAAACCACCTTGGCACCACTCCACGTGTATCTACGTGCATCTCAAGACTGATTTATTTATCGACAGATGAATATTGTCTTGCTGGCTTCTTAAAGACTTACATTACTTTCAGAGACTTTTGTGTTATGTATCGTATTTGCACGATACATTTGCACGATGGTGCTGGAGGAGACTCTTGAGAGTCCCATTGACTGCAAAAAGATCAAACATATCCATCCTTAAAGAAATCAGCCCTGAGTGCTCACTGGAAGGACAGATCCTGAAGTTGAGGCTCCAATACTTTGGCCACCTCATGAGAAGAGAAGACTCCCTGGAAAAGACCCTGATGTTGGGAAAGATGGAGGGCACAAGGAGAAGGGGACGACAGAGGATGAGATGGTTGGACAGTGTTCTTCGAAGCGACTAGCATGAGTTTGGCCAAACTGCGAGAGGCAGTGGAGGATAGGGGTGCCTGGCGTGCTCTGGTCCATGGGGTCATGAAGAGTCGGACACGACTGAGCGACTGAACAACAACAATCGTATTTGCAAGAGCGTACATATATTGGTCTACAACTTTTAGGGTTACAGGTAGGTAGCCATGTTGGTCTGCCATAGTCAAAACAAAATCAAAAAATCAAAAAATCCTTCCAGTAGCACCTTAGAGACCAACTAAGTTTGTTCTTGGTATGAGCTTTCGTGTGCATGCACACTTCTTCAGATACTTTTAGGGTGACAGTCTTGGTTCCTTGTATGCTCCTGGGGGCCATATTGTGAAGAGCAAAAAAAAGAGGACGCTGTGACGACTCTCATTTTAAATTCCCCTACCATGCGCTGCTCTGGTTCGCCAGAAGCGGCTTAGTCCTGCTGGGCCACATGTCCCGGAAGCTGTACGCCGGCTCCCTCGGCCAATAAAGCGAGATGAGCGCCGCAACCCCAGAGTCGGACACGACTGGACCCAACGGTCAGGGTCCCTTTACGTTTTACTATACAGTGGTACCTTGGTTCTCAAACACCTTGGTACTCAAATGCTTTGGTTCTCAAATGCTGAAAACCCAGAAGTAAGTGTTCCGGTTTTTGAATGTTTTTCAGAAGCCGAACGTCCGACGCGGCTGTCAGCTATTGTTTCCGGGGCGCCTGCACCAATCAGAAGTTGTGCCTTGGTTTTCGAACATTTCGGAAGTCAAATGGACTTCTGGAACTGATTAAGTTTGGCGTTTTTGTTTTTGCTATTTATTTTGCATTTGGTTCTTGAGACTTTTTTGGTTCATTTGTGTTTGTGACTGTGTGGAACCCAGTTCAGCTACTGATGGATTTATTGTGTGACTGCGGAAATTGATAACACACACACACACACACCCCAATCCAAACAATGACTATCATCGGTGCAGGTAATAAATTTATTTATTTTTTAATTTTTATCATCTACAATACTGTCTTATTTATTTTATAGTACAGTACATTGATTATTGCTTTCATTTTATGGATCAATGGTCTCGTTAGATAGTAAAATTCATGTTAAATTGCTGTTTTAGGGGTTGTTTTTAAAAGTCTGGAACGGATTAATCCGTTTTGCATTACTTTCTATGGGAAAGCATGCCTTGGTTTTGGAACGCTTTGGTTTTGGAACAGACTTGTGGGATGGATTAAGTTTGAGAACCAAGGTACCACTGTATGCAGGTAATAGAAGCTGTGATATATTGCTGAGGGGGGCAGGAGTACAGAAGAGGAAAGCAAGTCTTATGGCTATGTCTCATCCAGAAAGTATAGCCGGAGACATTTTTTGGCATTTTAGGGACACAGGTGGCACTGTAGGTCAAACCACAGAGTCTAGGGCTTGCCGATCCAAAGGTCGGCGGTTCGAATCCCCGCGACGGGGCGAGCTCCCAGGCTCCTTCCCACCTAGCAGTTCGAAAGCACATTCTCACATGTTTGGTGCATAAACACTTATGCCATTATCACCTGCCAGCTAAAGGTGAGAATGAGGGTTGAAAACACCCCTGCTCAGAAAGGGTGTGTGAAGGACTATTGTGCTTTTGTGTGTGTGTGTGTGTGTGTGTGTGTGTGTGTGAGAGAGAGAGAGAGAGAGAGAGAGAGAGAGAGAGAGAGAGAGATGTTTCAGAATGAACCACTTTGGTGAACAGTCTAGTCATCAAAAGCACACCTCCAATATATCCACATATACCTATTAAGGAGGGACGCGGGTGGTGCTGTGGGTTAAACCACAGAGTCTAGGGCTTGCCGATCCAGAAGGTCGGCGGTTCGAATCCCCGCGACGGGGGAGCTCCCGTTGCTCGGTCCCAGCTCCTGCCCACCTAGCAGTTCGAAAGCACATCAAAAGCGCAAGTAGATAAGTAGGTACCACTCCGGCGGGAAGGTAAACGGCGTCAGGGGGTCCCTTCACCTTTAAGAAATCCACCCAGACAGAATTTTTACCCCTGAAAAAGAGGACACATGGCAACCGTCTGTAACATCAACCCAAAACAAGTTTGTGCCGCCGCACATTTCTTGTTGATCTGACCTGGATCCCAACACAGCGGAGAGCAGGAAGAGAGGACGTTCAGGTGGAAGATCCTTAAAGCAGGAGCTCGGCAGAAGACGAGTGCCGGGGAAAACAAACACAGGCGATTAAAAATTCCTCATTGACTGCCAGCTCATCCTGGAGCGCTGATGACAGCCTTAAGGTGCTTCCTATCGCCTCAAACCGGGCGCTAATTTGCAAATCCACATCCGGAGCCCTCCCACGGAGCATTTCGAACCGGCAACAGCAGCACGCGCTTGCGATCTTCGCAGATTAAGAGGAACAGGGCCAGGCGTCATCCTGGAATAGGGCCAGGGTGTGAATCAGAGCAAAGTATTGGCACCAGACAAGTTCTGTGCCAGATCTGTTGCCAGACCTGCTCTATGAGCCTCGCCATGGGAAGTGGGGTGGGAGGGAATGGGGCAGAGATAAATGCATGGAAAGTGTCATCTTATTCTGCTTTGGACACTCCAGACCTGGAGTCCTGGCCGAAGTCGGGCTCAGGGTGGCTAACATCAGATACATAACATTGGTATAAAATCAAACAATAATTAAATTACCTCCTAAAAACATCTCAAAATCAAATTAAAGTCTAATTAGATGGCTTTCCACAGGGTTAGGGTTGGGAACAGTAAGTGTTCTCTGAACTGAAATTTCAGCCTTCACGACATAGGAAAACAGCCAAGTGAACAGCTATTTTGGTGGAGGAGGGTCAAGATATTAACCGATATGCATGAAATTTCATATATAGCTATATAATCCCTAGTATAGTAAAATAAGACCTTCAGAGCAGGTATTTTTTAAAAAAATTCCTTGATAATTTGAAACCCCCTCCATTATGGAACTTGCCCCCCGCCCCCCCCTTGCTACGCCCCTGGAGACAGTATAGATTCAGAACAGTGGTTGCAGAGGGGAGAAGTTGGGAAATATTGGGAGAGAAGAAGAAGAAGAAGAAGAAGAAGAAGAAGAAGAAGAAGAAGAAGAAGAAGAAGCCCCAGGGGAGAGACAGCTGACAGACTCCGTGTCCTTGGAAAGCATGCCAGACCACCCACCCCCCAAGACCAGGCAGGTAGAACAGAAAGCTCAGAGGCAGAAAGCACAGATCAGCTGATGCAGGGATGACGTAGAATAGGAGGCACTGAGAGAGTTGGGCTTTACTCAGAGCAACAACATTATCTAAGAGAAACCGCATTCCTTTGTGTCTCTCTCTGTGAATACTGAATAAATTACCTCTTTTTTCCGATTTCTGGCTACCAGCCGTGAAGGGGGTGGGGTGGGGATTGGATTTCCTGAAGTCTGACACTTGGTGACTTTGGGCCTGTCAGTCTCTCAGGCTAATAACCTACCTCTCAGGGTTGTTGTGAGGTTAAAATGGAGGGAGCGGAGAAGTATGCACAGCACTTTGCGCTCCTCGGAGGCCAGGTAGGATATAATAATAATAATAATAATAATAATAATAATAATAATAATCATAGAATCCTAGAGTTGGAAGAGACCCCAAGGGCCATCCAGTCCAACCCCCTGCCAAGCAGGAAACACCATCAAAGCATTCCTGACAGATGGCTGTCAAGCCTCCGCTTCAAGACCTCCAAAGAAGGAGACTCCACCACACTCCTTGGCAGCAAATTCCACTGTCCGAACAGCTCTCACTGTCAGGAAGTTCTTCCTAATGTTTAGGTGGAATCTTCTTTCTTGTAGTTTGAATCCATTGCCCCGTGTCCGCTTCTCTGGAGCAGCAGAAAACAACCTTTCTCCCTCCTCTATATGACATCCTTTGATATATTTGAACATGGCTATCATATCACCCCTTAACCTTCTCTTCTCCAGGCTAAACATACCCAGCTCCCTAAGCCGTTCCTCATAAGGCATCGTTTCCAGGCCTTGGACCATTTTGGTTGCCCTCTTCTGGACACGTTCCAGCTTGTCAGTATCCTTCTTGAACTGTGGTGCCCAGAACTGGACACAGTATTCCAGGTGAGGTCTGACCAGAGTGGAATACAGTGGTACTATTACTTCCCTTGATCTAGATGCTATACTCCTATTGATGCAGCCCAGAATTGCATTGGCTTTTTTAGCTGCTGCATCACACTGTTGACTCATGTCAAGTTTATGGTCTACCAAGACTCTTAGATCCTTTTCCCATGTACTTTTCACATAATAAATAATTAATAATATGTTTCAGCTGTTGAGAGTTGAGTAGATAACTAGTGACCACTAGGCTCCACACACACTTCCGGGTTCCCGCAGAGTCTGGCCGTAGACACAGGATCAAACTACAACTCAGTCATGAAACGCACTGGATGGCTTCGGCCAATAAATATTCCCACGTCGAACTTTCCTTTCACAAGGGTCGGTGTGAGGATAAAATTAGCTCCCAGGGTAAGTTAAGGATGCTGCTGGTTTCGGTGCATAAAAGGCCCGTACAACTTGGAGCCAAGATTCCTGAAGGGTCAACTCAGGCCCCTTTCTTGACCCGTGTTGCAGACGAGGGCTTCCCATAGATACAATCTTATCCGGAGGTCCGTCCTGCACCCTCAAGGTAAGCTTTGGACCTCCCCACCCCTTGAAGATTAGACGGTTTCCTTTTCAGCACTCGCTGGAGACCTTCTTCCAACAAGCCCTTTAAGGCGAGGTCTCTCGCCAATCTGAGCCTGTGCTGGAATCGCTTTCGAGATATTTTAGCGTTTGGGTGCTGCTTGCCACCCTGGGATCTTACGGGAGGAAAGGTGGGTCACAAATTCGATAAGTATTTTTGAAAAGGTGTGCATGCACACGAAAGCTCATACCAAGAACAGACTTAGTTGGTCTCTAAGGTGCTACTGGAAGGATTTTTTGATTTTATATTTTGAATTGAAAAGATGATGAGCTCTGAGCAGGCAGTTCACCTGGTTACAACCAACCCCCACTACGGAGAGAAGTGCTGCACTTTTAGTTCAGTCGCAGAAATTCTAAATTTGCAGCTTTGCATATCAATTAGCACCTGCAAATTTTATGCAGATATCGCCTTTCTCTCTCTCTTTTTTTGATTATGCATTTATTTTCTCCTTGGGGGCAGGAGCGATGCTTCAGCAAATAAGCTTTCCGGAGTGTTCTGGAGCCTTAATAATTCCCGGGCTGCCTGGTGTCCATAGCTAAGACACTGGTACCTTGGGGAACTACATTTCCCAGGGTCCTTAGCGCCTTGGGTGCTGGATATTATTCGATAGAAGAGATTTACGTTTACTAATAGCTAGGGCGCAAAATTTGGCCACAGCGTAGGATACTGAGCCCAAAGAGTCTTCCAAAAAGAATTTACGTAAAATTTTGGGAGAGAATTCCAAATAATATTGCAAGGGTATAAATTTTGATAAAAGGGGTAGTATAAGTCAAAATCGCTCTTCACTATAAAGTTCGCAAAATAGAAGAATGTGAGTAACAGATTCCACCTTATTGGACATGCATGGAGAAAGGCGCTCATAAATTGGTACGCGCAAGAATTTGCCGTGCAATACCTCAAATCGGACTCTAGAGAAAACCCATCTATAAGATTCATAAGTAATATTGGATAAATAAAGGGGCGGGAGCGATGCTTCAGCAAATAAGTTTTCCGGAGTGTGCCGGAGCCTTAATAATTCCCTGGCTGCCTGATGTCCATAGCTAACACACTGGTACCTTGGGGAACTACATTTCCCAGGGTCCTTAGCGCCTTGGGCGTCGCTATTGCAGCGCTTAAGGGCATCGCAGAGAAGCCTCCAGTCAAACTCCCCACCCGAAGGTAAGGGTAAGGGAAACCTTTCCACCAGCAAGCATCATTGTTAGTTTAATTAATTTGGGGGTGATTTGTAAGGTTGCATTACAAGCCCCTCGACACGGTTGAATCTATCAAGCATTTTGGTTTCTCCTTCTCCCAAACGTAAGGCCAGTTTGTGGTTTATTTTGTTTTGACGTAAAGATTTAGATTTTACAATGTTATAAAGTTACTAAAGAAGATTTGAAATGAACGCACAAGAGAGGGCGAGAGGAGGTCCCAAGTAAGAATTGGAAGAAGTGAAGGATTTTTAAATAATTGTTGTTTTTGTGTGTGTTGGGTGTATTGTGTTGTTTTTAATGGGATGTGGGTATTTGTAATTGGCTTAATTTGGAAAATCCAATAAACTTTTATTAAATATATATATATATTTTGTTTTGAGAAAAAGTTCTCCTGAAAATTCATCAGTATGCAGTGGTACCTCGGGTTAAGAACTTTATTCGTTCCGGAGGTCCGTTCTTAACCTGAAACTGTTCTTAACCTGAGGTACCACTTTAGATAATGGGGCCTCCTGCCGCCACATGATTTCTGTTCTCATCCAGAAGCAAAAAACGTGGATAACAGATTGATAAAGGTAAAGGGACCCCTGACCATTAGGTCCAGTCGTGTCCGACTCTGGGGTTGCGGCGCTCATCTCGCTTTACTGGCCGAGGGAGCCGGCATACAGCTTCCGGGTCATGTGGCCAGCATGACTAAGCCGCTTCTGGCGAACCAGAGCAGCGCACGGAAATGCCGTTTACCTTCCCGCCGGAGCAGTACCTATTTATCTACTTGCACTTTGTGCTTTCAAACTGCTAGGTTGGCAGGAGCAGGGACCGAGCAACGGGAGCTCACCCCGTCATTGCGGGGATTCGAACCGCCGACCTTCTGATCGGGAAGCCCAAGAGGTTTGGTGGTTTAACCCACAGCGCCACTCGCATCCCACAGATTGATATGTAGTTGCACTGCAAGTATTATACAGACGTCCGAGCAAGGTTTATCCAACCCATTTTAGATAAGTCTACTGGGCTTTCAGAACAACATAATATCTCATTGCTATTACAGGATGAAAGCCCAGAAATCACCTATGCTGTTGCCAGATTCTGTGTAGCCTTGATAGAAATACATCGAAAGATGGTCTGTGATGTAAATCAACTCTAAATAGAGACCTAAAATATTGTTGGATCTATACCTTAGCAGCCTATCTTGTAGAATTGATAATCGAGTCTAAATTTTATCAGTTTTATCTATGCTTAATCAATGATTTCAAGGACATGGTTTAAGTCGGGCTGGATATGTTGAATATGCCCTCATCATGTAATGAGTACCCGTTTAAACATATATTTTCTATGTATTTTTTTATAAATGCAAATATTCTGTTTTATGCTGGTCTGTGACCGAATAAAGTATATTCATCCATTCATTCATTCGATATGTAGTTGTAAATGTTGACATTAGGACCCATGGAGGGGATGGAGGGGAAGTCGTGAGTAATCTCTTTATATGGATTCGCAATTGATTTTGTTATAACTTTATATATATTTTAAAACCAAATAGAAACTATTTTTCGTTCAGTCGTGTCCGACTCTTCGTGACCCCATGGACCAGAGCACGCCAGGCACGCCTATCCTTCACTGCCTCCCGCAGTTTGGCCAAACTCATGCTATTTTACACACGCAAACTATTTTACACACACAAAAGTGAACCGAGTTTCCTTAAAAAAGAAAGACAAGATACACGTCTTGATTTTTGTCAGAGTAATGTTGGAGGGTATGCCCTCCACTCCTACCCCAAATATGGTCCAGATATCAAAACATCTGAGGATGCTCCAGTTTCATAGAATCCTAGAGTTGGAAGGGATCCCAAGGGCCATCCAGTCGAACCCCCTGCCAAGCAGGAAACACCATCAAAGCATTCCTGACAGATGGCTGTCAAGCCTCCGCTTAAAGACCTCCAAAGAAGGAGACTCCACCACACTCCTTGGCAGCAAATTTGAAGGGAAGCACTCTGTACATGTTTGAATGTACTCAGAGTCGATTCCCAGGCTCCACCGATGACCTGTAGCATCGGGAACGTGGGCCAGGTACCCACACCACGGGGCTCATCGTCTCCAGAGACCCCCGTCTCCTTCGCAGCCATGTGCCACATGAAAAGCGCAAGATCTATGATGCTGCGCACACTTCAAAGCCTCCAGACTTGGCTTCCGCACCGCAAGCTGTCAGATCATGTTGCCTTAATGAGCTGGGGGAAGTTCACAACCAGCATCGCAGAGAAACCACAAACCCCTTCCAATTTCTTCCTTTCTTTTTCTTTTTCTTTTTCTTTTTCTTACAGTAACTGTGAACACACCACAGAGGCGCCAGAGCTCTGCTCACGAAAGGGGAAGCAAAGTGGGCGTCCCTGAGGCAACCGACTGTAAGGGCTGGATCCGAGCCAAGGACCGGAACCGGAGCCCGTTTCGAATGAACCTGTGCCAAAAGAGAGAGACTCTGGGCATGCCCAAAGCGCACGTCTGCCACGCTGGCAGGCAGCTACAGGCAAGCTCCCGCACCGCTGATGTCTGGCATTCGCAGGCAGGCATCCAATAATGATGAATTATAGAGAGACAACCTGTTTTAAAATTTTATTTAGAACTTTTTTACAGGTAGGAGGAAGGGAGGAAGAAGCTTGAAAAGGCTTCGCGCTATGATAAACTGGGCAAAGGACTTAGGACACAACATACAAATGGCAGATTGGGAGAGGCTATGGACCAGGGGTCAGCAAACCTTTTCAGCAGGGGGCCGGTCCACTATCCCTCAAACCTTGTGGAGGGCCGGTCTATATTTTTTTGGGGGGGGAATGAATGAATTCCTATGCCCCACAAATAACCCAGAGATGCATTTTAAATAAAAGGACACATTCTACTCATGTAAAAACATGCTGATTCCTGGACCGTCCGCGGGCCATATTTAGAAGGCGATTGGGCCGGATCCGGCCCCCGGACCTTAGTTTGCGTACCTATGTTATGGAGAACAGATTTGAAATCCACAGCATGTTGTACGCTGAAAGAAAATCATATGAAAACGATGTACCGGTGGTATCCGACTCCTACTAAGTTATCCAAAAGGTATAGAACAAGCTCCAATATTTGTTGGAAGTTTAAAGAAAATGAAGGTACCTGTTATGTACTGAGCTGAATCCTAGAACAATTGGATCCAGAATGCAGCAGTCTGATTGGTCCTAGAACAATAGGATCCAGAATGCAGCAGTCTGATTGGTCCTAGAACAATAGGATCCAGAATGCAGCAGTCTGATTGGTCCTAGAACAATAGGATCCAGAATGCAGCAGTCTGATTGGTCCTAGAACAATAGGATCCAGAATGCAGCAGTCTGATTGGTCCTAGAACAATAGGATCCAGAATGCAGCAGTCTGATTGGTCCTAGAACAATAGGATCCAGAATGCAGCAGTCTGATTGGTCCTAGAACAATAGGATCCAGAATGCAGCAGTCTGATTGGTCCTAGAACAATAGGATCCAGAATGCAGCAGTCTGATTGGTCCTAGAACAATAGGATCCAGAATGCAGCAGTCTGATTGGTCCTAGAACAATAGGATCCAGAATGCAGCAGTCTGATTGGTCCTAGAACAATAGGATCCAGAATGCAGCAGTCTGATTGGTCCTAGAACAATAGGATCCAGAATGCAGCAGTCTGATTGGTCCTATTGTTCTATGATCTAGAATGTAAATTGTGTAAATAATGTACATACTGTATAGCAGACGTTTTGAGGAAAGATTCATTCATTACTACTATGAGCTGAATAAAGAGCATGAAATGCACACTTGACTCCGAGTCTATTTCAGTACCATTTATCAAATGTGGCGGTCATGCAAGATAACAAAGTCTTTTGGGGAATTGATACATAATGAACTAGCTGTACCCGGCCACGCGTTGCTGTGGCTTAGTGTGTGGCTTGTCTCAGTGTCGGAGGTGGCTTTTGGGCCCGGCTGGGTCTCGAGGCAGCAGTGGAGTCAGCAGAGGTGGCTTTTAGGCCCAGCTTGGCTTTCGATGCGGGGGCAAAGGCGTTGGAAGCAGTTTTTGGGGCCAGGGTGCCTCTCGAGGTGGCGGCAGAGTTGGCAGAGACGACTTTTGGGGCGGACTGGCTGTGGAGGCGATGGCGGAGGCGGCTTTCCCGGCCGGGCTTACTCTCGTGACGGCAGAGGCAGAGGCAGCTTTTGGGGCGGACTGGCCTCTCAAGGCGGCAGCGGAGTCGACGGCTTGTACACCCGGCCTGGCTGGAGGCGGTGGGGGCGCCGACTACGGTGGTTTGTAGGAGGAGTAGTAGTAGTAGGGGGAGGGTGGTCTGTGGTGGTGAAATGAGATGCCGCCTGCGGTTTTGACGTCCACTGGAGGGCGCTATATTGTTTTACATAAAATCACGTTTTTTTACCGGTGAAAGGTGTGCTATCTGTGCAATGTAAGTACGCACAAACACTCCCATATGGCCATGGAACGCCGTGTCCAAATTTGAACGCAATCGGTCAAGCGGTTACGGAGAAAGGCGATGGGTCACAAACATCCACCTTTTTACATCTTTATATATATAGATTGGGGGGGGGGATGTTTAAAGTAACATTTGTTTTAAAACCAGAAGCATTTCTATTGGAGATTACAGGTCCTGGTATCTCAAAAGACCCGAAAAGATAATGTTTTTGTATGCGACAACGGCTGCAAGGATGCTACTAGCCCGAAGATGGAAAGAATCAACATTTCTGACCAAGGAAGAATGGCAAGCCAAACTGCTGGGCTATGCTGAAATGGCAAAGGTAACTGGAAATCTCAGGAACCAAGAGGACAAGAACTTTAAAAAAAAGAAGGGGGGGGGAATTGTAATTTATTTAGGAGACCATTGTAAACAAATAAAAACGTGAGCTGGACTTCAAAAACAAATTGTAAAGAAATGAGGGGGGCGGAATGGATAATTCAGAGAGATGAAAACTGTGGAGATCGTAATGATATGTAGTTTTAGGAAAAATTACGTTGAGGATCCATGCAGGTGACAAGGGGGAAGTCGCCTAGGGCTTGCCGATCAGAAGGTCGGCGGTTCGAATCCCCGCAGTGACGGGGCGAGCTCCCGTTGCTCGGTCCCTGCTCCTGCCCACCTAGCAGTTCGAAAGCACGTCAAAAGTGCAAGTAGATAAATAGGTACCGCTCCGGCGGGAAGGTAAACGGCGTTTCCGTGCGCTGCTCTGGTTCGCCAGAAGCGGCTTAGTCATGCTGGCCACATGACCCAGAAGCTGTACGCCGGCTCCCTCGGCCAGTAAAGCGAGATGAGCGCCGCAACCCCAGAGTCATCTGCGACTGGACCTGATGGTCAGGGGTCCCTTTACCTTTACTTTTTAGGGTGCTACTGGAAGGATTTTTAAAATTTTGTTTTGACTATGGCAAGCCAACACGGCTACCTACCTAAAAATGATGTGCAAATGGGGGACAACTGTACTCAGTGTTTTGTTGTTTTGTTTTTTTAAGGTGCCAGCACTCACCATGAAGTTGTTACAGTAAGTGCTACACTTTTAACATTTTTTTGGGGGGGGAGGGGGTAAAGTGTTGGTATTGCATAACCTTAAGCACCCCCAGAAAAAAGCATAGTCTGTACTCACAAATGGTGGGGGGCGGGGGACGAGAAACCAGAGAAACAAACACTGTCAGGTATGCATATCCGTAGGATATAACCAACTGGTGCCTTGCTGGGAAGGGGGGGGGCACTAGAGGTTGAAAAATTGCAGCCCACACTCCTTGGGAGACAGAGGCTTTGATCACCGGCTGCCAGTGGCGGGGATGGGGGAAGAGGAAAGGATGCAATCTCCATGGCAACCGGATGATTCTGAGGTTGAGAGGATGGAGAGGATGTGGGGACCGTCCTCTCTGGGCAAGCTGACAAAGGAGGGGGGAGAGATGGTTTTTGTCCGTCCCCCCCCCTCACACACACACTTAGGCTCGCAAGTCCCCCCAGTCGCCTCCTTAACCGTTTTTAATTTACTGCCGCTTTATCTCGACATCCTGAAGAAGAGGGGATGATGAATGGGGCTGA
>OFHU01001550.1:207500-393958 GCA_900245905.1 Lacerta viridis
AGGAAACTCAATGCAAATGAGGTGGGGTGTTCTCTTTCCTCCTTTCCAGAAATGCAATCAATTATGTATTGTTTGGGGACTTAAAGCAGCAACAGCGAATGTCTATCATATTTACTGGATTGGTTTACATTCCAGACATGGGCTCAATAAGCAAACACCAGCAATTCCCGTTTCTGTTTTCGTCACAGTTCTTTAACAGTACCTAAAAATACCAAAAGGGATGCGGGTGGTGCTGTGGGTTAAACCACTGAGCCTAGGGCTTGCCGATCAGAAGGTCGGCGGTTCGAATCCCAGAAACGGGGTGAGCTCCCATTGCTCAGTCCCTGCTCCTGGCAACCTAGCAGTTTGAAAGCACGTCAAAGTGCAAGTAGATAAATAGGTACCGCTCCAGGGAAGGTAAATGGCATTTCCATGCGCTGCTCTGGTTCGCCAGAAGCGGCTTAGTCATGCTGGCCACATGACCCGGAAGCTGTACGCTGGCTCCCTCAGCCAATAAAGCGAGATGAGCGCTGCAACCCCAGAGTCGTCCGCGACTGGACCTAACGGTCAGGGGTACCTTTACCTTTACCTTTACCTTTAAAACTACCTAAACAGCATCATATCTGGACCAGACGGAAAGGAAACCAAGCGGAGAGCAGAGACTGAGCCATGGGTGACACATGAGAGGGATCCTGCCCTGCTGGGAGCCAAAGGGGCATCCCATAACCCGATTCTGCCTTTCCTTGCCTCTCAGGCCACAGGTCACCTGCATCTGTGGGGCTCTGTGGGTGGGTGGAATTATAACCAGAGCTTATACATAAATACACATATTTTGTTGTTGTTGTTCTGTGGGTGGGTGGACCAGAGCACGCCAGGGAATTATAACCAGCTTCGAGAACACTTCCAACCATATCCTCTGTCGTCCCCTTCTCCTTGTGCCCTCCATCTTTAATCAGGGTCTTTTCCAGGGAGTCTTCTCTTCTCACATATAGGTAAAGGTAAAGGGACCCCTGACCATTAGGTCCAGTCGTGAACGACTCTGGGGTTGCGGTGCTCATCTTGCGTTACTTTCTGGTTCTGAAAAGGCTGAAGATATACTTCCCGTTCCGTTCAAGTTCATCTGAATTATCCTCAGCCAATTTATTTTTCTTGGCATTCGGAATGTTCCAAGCTGCTGAGCTGATAAAAATACACTTCAGAAGGTGACGAAAACATCAAAACGCACACAGCGGTTTAATTTATTTTCCCCAACCATTATGATCTTTAAGGTTCAAGGCCCAAAGAGTCTAATGGGTCAGAAACAACACGTAAGAAAATGAAGATGAATGGGGAATTGTTTGACAGTCTGCCCTAAAACGAACTTAATAAACATTTGGTTTATGTGGCAACCATGGGGAATACTTTCAGGTGTAGTTCAGAGATTTTAGGAATAATTCAGCCAACATCATGGAACTGAACTAGTTCATTGGGCGAAGTCTCAGCTGCCCCTATAAGTTTCTCATTTTTATTTTTATTTTTTAATCTCGAGTTCCATTCTCCTCATTTGCACGTCGGTTTCTGAAATCATTTTTAAAAAGGCACTCGTGAAAATTCACCAGGCTTTTAGTGCACAGTTCTCATGCATACATTTTTGTGCACCCTTTTGCATAACCTGCCATGTTTTTGCAAATCAACTTCCTCCAAATATAGCACGGTTTTTTTTAAAAAAAATATATGTTATTTGTATGCACACTTTACCCCAGTATATGCATTTTTTTTGCTCGCATTACGTGGCTGGAGAACTGCGTTGCAAAATTCGGAGATGTGTGAATTTCAAAGAATGGCTATTTCAGTCCACATATTACCCTCCCCCCCCAAAAAAAGGTGCAGAATGGGTGTTTGCCTTTAAATGCAAACCAAGTGAAATCTATCTCTTGATCCCAACCTACATCATAAGGCAGGGTTGTGGCCTTCCAGATATTGCTGGTTGACAACTCCCACCATATTGGACCATTCGGCATTTCAGCCTCCACGGCATAGGAAAACGGCCAAGTAAACAGCTATTTCCGTAGAGGAGGGTCAAGATATTAACTGATATGCATGAAATTTCATATACAGCTATATAATGCCTAGTGTAGTAAGATAAGACCTTTGGATCAGGCATTTTTTAAAAAGGTTTTTATGAACCACCTTGTAGGGCAGTAATTGTTCCTTGATAATTTGTCACCCCCCACGATGACGGCACACGGGGTGGACCGCCACCCGTCCCCCTTCCTACGCCCCTGTCCACAACTGCTGGGCTGGTTTTTCTTCAACATTAGGTGCATGAGAATAATAATGGAAAAGTGACAGGAAAACACCCACAGCTCTGAAGTGACCCCTCCAATTGGAGACAGAAGGGAAGGATAACATGTTTGCCTGCCCCCACATCATAGCTGTCAACTTTTACCTTTTCTTGCAAGGAATCCTATTCGGAATAAGGGGATTTCCCTTAAAAAAAGGAAAAAGTTGACAATTATGCCCCATATTGTTGCCTCCCCTGTTTCAAGGAGCAGTGCTTTTTCCAGGAAGAGAAAAAAAGCCCATGGAAATTTGCGACAGCTGTGCATCATTTTTTTAAAAAAGGCATTTGTGCCTTGCACAGAATTGCATCTACCATACCCGTATGGATGGTTATTTTAAAGCTAATCTTCCAGTGATTTGGCACTCCAAAATGTGCAAGTCACATCCCTTGATTGCGTACAGCTGCGGCCTGGCCCACACATGTAAGCGGGGGGAAACGATGTGGCAGAGCGGACCAGCAGATGAAATTCTAACCCGGTCGAAAATGCCATTGGAGCGGGACGCTAGCGCCAGCGGGGGGAGAAGGCTGGGCTGCCGGCTTTCTTCTCTGCGCTGTGAAAATTTGTCAAGCAGGACGGCGCATGAGAGAAGAGCCAGTCGGCGGCATGGATGTTGAGCTGAAAGCTGGGAGGAGGATTCCTGAAACTAGGGACATACCTCAGAGAGACAGGCCAGCAAAGCAGCGTGAGAGGTGCCGAGAGACTCCGAATGTGTTGGACCAGGAGTGGCAGATCCAAATTTACCACCTCCTATGTGATGGATGTGTCTTTAAGTGTGGAATCTCATTGTGTACACCTGAATCCTATTAGCTGGGATATAGGTATTTTAGTTGTAATCTGTTCTCCTCCCGTTCATTCAACAGAACAGCAACCTGCCTCTTTGCCGAAAAGCGGTCAGCTCCAGACGCCGTCAAATACACACAAAAAGCTTGCTCCCATCGTCTCCAATTCTCTGCCAGGTTTCCTTGGAGCGCAAGAGGACACGGGGGGTCGAAAAGGAATCTCACTTCTGACACCATGTAATGTCTCTGAGAAAACCCTGGACTTCGGCAATGAGGAAACAACGCTGCCAAAGCAGTCTTTACTAAGCTGCAGCCATTGTTTATTAAAGAATCATACACAGACGACGAGGAGGGAGTAAAACACTAAATGAATGAATGGGAGGGGAACAGATTACAACTAAAATACCTGTATCCCAGCTAATAGGATTCAGGTGTACACAATGAGATCCCACACTTAAAGACACATACATCACATCCTAAAAAGTTGCTAACAAAAGCTACATGCTTCCCAGTGGAGCCAGACTTTGTTGGGCACCAATATTTCCCCCACTCCCCTTCACCCTGTTAAGCACAGAGGCTCCCAAAATATCCTGGCCTCATAGCCCAGTGAATGATTCCTCTGAAGCAGGCATGGGGAACCAGTGCTGCCCCCACCCCCGATACTGTTGTTGTTGTTCAGTCGTTCAGTCGTGTCCGACTCTTCGTGACCCCATGGACCAGAGCACGCCAGGCACGCCTATCCTTCACTGCCTCCCGCAGTTTGGCCAAACTCATGCCAGTCGCTTCGAGAACACTGTCCAACCATCTCATCCTCTGTCATCCCCTTCTCCTTGTGCCCTCCATCTTTCCCAACATCAGGGTCTTTTCCAGGGAGTCTTCTCTTCTCATGAGGTGGCCAAAGTACTGGAGCCTCAACTTCAGGATCTGTCCTTCCAGTGAGCACTCAGGGCTGATTTCTTTAAGGATGGATAGGTTTGATCTTCTTGCAGTCCATGGGACTCTCAAGAGTCTCCTCCAGCACCATAATTCAAAAGCATCAATTCTTCGGCGATCAGTCTTCTTTATGGTCCAGCTCTCACTTCCATACATCACTACTGGGAAAACCATAGCTTTAACTATACGGACCTTTGTCGGCAAGGTGATGTCTCTGCTTTTTAAGATGCTGTCTAGCATCTTGAGATACTACTGCACTACAAATCCCATCTTCCTGGTCTGTTGGCAACACTGACTGGAGATGATGGGACTTGGATTTGGAGCTGTAAGGCCACAAGTAGGAAAGAAAGGAACTGTCACTTTTTTAAAATCTTCGTTTCTCATTCCTTCCCAGTTCAATCCTGTCCACTTCAGCTTTTAAAAAAAGATTTGCAAAGTCCTCATGAAAATCAGCCTCTTAGTGTGAATTTCTCCTAATACACATTTTTTCCCCCAAAGGAATTTTCCCTAATATAATGAATTTCTGCATGCTATTTTTTTTTACTAATATATGTATTTCTGTGCACAAATTAGCATACAAATTACTCATCTAGGGATTGGCATTTCAAAATCGGGAGAAGTGCAAGTTTCAAAGGATGTTCCGGAAAGTGCAAAATTCACCTTTCAGTGTGAACTGAATTGAGATTCTCACCTGCCCCTGTCTAAGAATGAATGACCCCTGCCTGGTCAAATATCAGAAGCCAACTCGTTATCATTATCATTTATTAAATTTATATACCGCCTTAATCTGAAAACCACAAGGCAGTTTAGAGTAGAAGAGAAGAGGAGGAGGAGAAAGGTATCAGATATGCAAAAGCAGACAATTTTTCCATCACTCCATCTTTACTCAATTCATCAAAATGGAAGCAATCAGCACCCACACATGTTCATGCGTGGAGGGACATTTTTGGACACTGATGGACATAAAATCATAGAACTGTAGTGTTGGAAGGGACCCTCAGGGGCCATCTAGCCCAACCCCTGCAATGCAGGAATCTCAGCTAAAGCATCGTTGGCTGGTGCCCTTCCTGGATGATTCTGTGATATCACACTTTCACTGCTAGCAGTGTTTTCTACACTTGCAATTGCCTGTGATGATGACTTTCTGTTTCAGTTTGGAAATGGCAACCCAAACATTTCGCATAGAGAAAGTGCAAAAACAGGTTAAAGGTAAAGGGACCCCTGACCATTAGGTCCAGTCGCGTCCGACTCTGGGGTTGCGGCGCTCATCTCGCGTTACTGGCCGAGGGAGCCGGCGTACAGCTTCCGGGTCATGTGGCCAGCATGACTAAGCCGCTTCTGGCGAACCAGAGCAGCGCACGGAAACGCCGTTTACCTTCCCGCGGAGCGGTACCTATTTATCTACTTGCACTTTGACGTGCTTTCGAACTGCTAGGTGGGCAGGAGCAGGGACCAAGCAATGGGAGCTCACCCTGTCACGGGGATTCGAACCGCCGACCTTCTGATCAGCAAGCCCTAGGCTCTGTGGTTTAATAGGCACGGAATCAAATTCCTCCCATCCTGACTCCAAAGACATTTTGCTTTCTCTCGGAGTGTTGGCGCTGCAAGAGAGTCCACAGGCCCTCCCACCTTGCACCTGAGGAACGAATGTGCTCTCCCTGGCACCATGGCATTGCTGCCAGCTTCCCCTCTCCCAAAAAAGGAAGCCAGACTCGCTAAAGGCTTTGGGCTTGTTCATTTTGCTTTGTTTATCCGAATGGCAGCGGAGAACAAAAACATATTTACAAGCTTCTCCCCCGGCTGATGCAGGCTTTCGGCACACGGAGGGTCGCCGTGTGCAGAGCAAATAAAAATATTTTGCTGAAGCGAAAAATGAGGAAGCGCATAGGGGTGGGCTGGGGGAGAGAGAGAGATTAGCCTTATTCTATAAGCATACGGAGGGAAATTTCCTATGGCAGAGCAGAATCTCTTGCCGCAGCTCACCACAGGGGTCAGGAAACCTACCAGCCGTGAAACGGTGCTGGAGGGGGTGCAATAAAAAGGTTGCCAAGTTTAATAGTTGGGCAGTGAAAATACGCCGAGAGATTTATAGCCTTGACCCTCAACTCAACTGCCACCCTAATTACTTCCAGGCTGGCAGGCTGGCAGGGAAAGGAGATGCCCGTATCATGGGAATGCTGACACCAGCTGGGAATGCACACAGGAACTTATTTCTGTGCCCATTTTGCACAAATTCATTCAGGGACGTGGGGGGCGCTGTGGTCTAAACCACTGACCGTCTTGGGCCTCGGGATCAGAAGATCAGTTGTTCATAGAATCCATAGAGTTGGAAGAGACCCCAAGGGCCATCCAGTCCAACCCCCTGCCAAGCAGGAAACACCATCAAAGCATTCCTGACAGATGGCTGTCAAGCCTCTGCTTAAAGACCTCCAAAGAAGGAGACTTTGGAGTCTCCTTCAAATCTCCTTTCAAATCCCCACGATGAGGTGAGCTCCATTGTTCTGTCCCAGCTCCTGGCAACCTAACAACTCGAAAGCACACCAGCGCAAGTAGATAAATAGGTACCGCTGTGGCGGGAAGGTAAACGCCATTTTCCGTGCGCTCTGGCTTCCGTCACGGTGTCCCGTTGCGCCAGAAGCGGTTGAGTCCTGCTGGCCGCATGACCCGGAAAGCTGTCTGTGGACAAACAGCAGCTCCCTAGGCTTAAAAGCGAGATGAGCGCTACAACCCCATAGTCACCTTGGACTACACTTAACCATCCAGGGGTCCTTTACCTTACCTTTTACCCAGAACTGGACATAATGGGTTACGTCCAAGCTTAGCCATGCTCAGAGCAGACACGCTGAATTTAAAGGACACGACTTACTTGAGCATGTTAATTTCAATGGTCCCACTTTGAGTAGAAGTTGGGACTTCAGATGCAGCCTAGCCAGCCCTATTAGGGTCACAGGGCCAGATTATTGAGGAGAATACCCAGGGGCGTAGCAAGGGGGGGTGTAGGGGGCGGACTGCCCCAGTTTCCATAATGCAGGGGGTGACCAATTATCAAGGAACAAATACTGCCCCACTAGACTCAAGTTGGTAGCTTCGAGAATACTGTCCAACCATCTCTGTCATCCCCTTCTCCTTGTGCCCTCCATCTTTCCAAACATCAGGGTCTTTTCCAGGGAGTCTTCTCTTCTCATGAGGTGGCCAAAGTACTGGAGCCTCAAGCTTCAGGATCTGTCCTTCCAGTGAGCACTCAGGGCTGATTTCCTTCAGAATGGATAGGTTTGATCTTCTTGCAGTCCATGGGACTCTCAAGAGTCTCCTCCAGCACCAGAATTCAAAAGCATCAATTCTTCGGCGATCAGCCTTCTTTATGGTCCAGCTCTCACTTCCATACATCACTACTGGGAAAACCATAGCTTTAACTATATGGACCTTTGTCGGCAAGGTGATGTCTCTGCTTTTTAAGATGCTGTCTAGGTTTGTGATCGCTTTTCTCCCAAGAAGCAGGCGTCTTTTAATTTGGTGACTGCTGTAGACCCACTTAAATTAATGGGCCCAGATTGGTCCTATCTATTAACATCAATGGGGATACTCTGAGTAGGACTAGCATTGGATCTGAGCCCAGGTCAGTCTGCATTGTTATTTGTAAGGTTTAACCTTACCAAGCATCCTTTCATTCCAGAAGCCCTGCTGGAAATCCATCTACTCTTCGATTTTATTTATTTAAAAGCATTTATAAACCAATTAATATTTCAAAAATCTCCAAGCGGTGCACAGCCTAAAATCAACAACAACAACAACCTCCAAACAATGTATCGTTAAAACAAAACCACAAGCTAAAAACGATCAAGCAGCAGTATAAGAATACTGTCAAGCACATAAAACATAAATTCAGACTTAAATCGCGTAGAAAGGGGTCCAGTCTTATGGGCCTGAGGGGGGGGAAGGATGTCATTGCAAGACATCTGAAATAATGGCTTTGCACATGGCAGAGGGAAGGTCATTCCATAGAACAGGGGCAATATTCTCCAGGGTGCGGTGCCACGAGTAGAACTTCCCCAGATAGAATAATAGAGACAGAATTAGTTGGAAGGGGCACCCAGAGTCATCTAGTCCACCCCCTGCAATGCAGGAATCTTTCACCCAATGCGGGGCTCGAACCCATGACCCTGAAATGAAGAGTCTCATGCTCTACCGACTGATGGATCTATGTCAGGGGTCAGCAAACTTTTTCAGCAGGGGAGGCAGTCCACTGTCCCTCAGACCTTGTGGGGGGCCAGGCTATATTTTTTTGGGGGGGGATGATTGCATGCATTGTATTTTAAATGCTATGCAGAGAGGATTGTGTTATGCAGGGGTTCATCTCTAGCAAAAGTGGCAAGGAAACGCTGGATGTTTCTATCTGAGTGTTCAGGTTAATTGATGACTCATCGCTATAAACCCAAGCAGAGATCTCTCACCACAGGAAAATGAAACTTGAGAAGTCAGCATGTAAGTCTGGAGATGGAGCCAGCAGCTTTGGAAGATGTTCAGCTCCGGTATGATGAACAAGCAAGTTACATAGGAACAGAGTGTGGAAAGTTTATTGAACTGAATTAAGGACTAAAAACAAGACTGGGTCGCATTGCTTGCTGCTTATGAGCAATGTGTTAATTTGTATCTTTGTTAACGTTTTGTTTGTAACTATTTTAAGACTGTTTCCAGCGCCGAAGCTCAGTTTTGTGGTGAGCAGCAAATTCATTTCCACCAGATACTAGTTCCACATCAGGGACTCTGTTTGCAGCAATTCTAATAAGTCTTTCAAGAAAAGGGAAAGGAACCCCATGACCATTAGGTCCAGTCGCGGACGACTCTGGGGTTGCGGCGCTCATCTCGCTTTACTGGCTGAGGGAGCCGGCGTACAGCTTCTGGGTCATGTGGCCAGCAGGACTAAGCCGCTTCTGGCAAACCAGAACAGAGCATGGAAATGCCGTTTACCTTTCCGCCGGAGCGGTACCTATTTATCTACTTGCACTTTGATGTGCTTTCGAACTGCTAGGTGGGCAGGAGCAACGGGAGCTCACCCCGTGACGGGGATTCGAACTGCCGACCTTCTGATCGGCAAGCCCTAGGCTCTGTGGTTTAACCCACAGCTTTCAAACCCTCCAGCAATTCCCAAACTATTAATCCATTTAGGCCAGTGTAGCGCATGAGACCTGGGACCGACCAACAGGAGCTCACCCCGTCGCGGGGATTCGAACCGCCGACCTTCTGATCGGCAAGCCCTAGGCTCTGTGGTTTAACCCACAGCACCACCCGCATCCCTCCATACACGTACATACCCACAGACAAAATTTTATACGCACAACTTTTTCTCTTCCCGAAACCTTCTGTGCCAGCTCCCTAAGCTGCCTGTGAAACTCCACTTAAGTTCCGAAATTGATTTGCCATGAAATCTGCCAGCTTTCTGCCTGCAGCCTTGCCGCCTCTTGTCATACGAACCAACCTGGACCCTGCGCTCATCACCGGAGGCCCTTCTTTGTGTGCCCTCTTTCCACGGGAGGTACAGAAGGTGGCAACTCCATTCCATATTTTTAGGTGCCAGGCGGGGTGGTGGGGTGGTTGGGATCCTCTTGGCTGATTAAACAATCTATGGCCTTTAAAACTGGTTTTTTTTTTTGGGGGGGGGTTATTGTTTGGTTTTGTTATTATGTTTCGTGCTTTTATATTGCAAACTGCTCCGTAATCCTTGGATGAAGGGCAGAATAGAAATTCTAACAACAACATGTGAATCCTCATATGCAGCCAACTCCAAGGGGCCGTGTGTGGGATGTGAAAAACGGGAGCAGTCAAACACAACATTGCTAGAGTGGAAATAGAAAGGGAACTCTAGGCTAGCCAGTCGGGACTTGCTGTTTCTCCTGGGCTGGGATAGACTTCCTCTGTGTAACTGGAGATGGGTGTGGCCTCACCTGGGCAGGTAAACAAAACCACAGGCTGGCCACCATCTTTCTCTTTTTTTGGACGACGCTCTCAAAGAAGCGACATCGCTAAGATGCTCTCTTGGAGAGGACAAAGGAGATGTTTTTCCCTTATGGGACAGTCTCCTAAGTATATGTAACTATTACTAAGTTTAAGTCTGCCTTCTGGGACCCTTTTGTGAACAGGATGTCTGTAAGTAAACTTTTTATACTTTTATATAAGACTGTGTTGCGTCTTATTTTAAGAGGGATTAAAAGGGGGGAATACCAGGATATTTATTGTAGAGACTTTAGCGAGTCTGAGCAAACTATCCGCGGTGTGTGTTTAAAAGGGGAATGAGAACTCTGCCAATTTCTGGGACTTTTTAACACAAGTTGGAATAGGATATCTTAAACAATATATCCTCTTCTGCATCCCTAAACATTCCCACACCGTGTGTGCATGGGCACCCGCAAGAATATAATTGTGGGGGCCAGGCACCCACAAAGTGAGTGGGGGGGAAAGAGAAGCAGTTCAACTGCCCTCTGGAGCCGGTGAGTAAAGCAACCTTTTCGTGAGGGAGCCTCGGGTGCAGAGGCAGAGACTCTCTCTCCCCGAGTCCAAGCCCCACCCCATGGAAAAGGGTGCCTTGCTGTCTGAGGAGAGGAGGAGGAAGAGGAGCCATCGCCGCCCCCACCTGTGATACGGACGTGCGATGCCACACGCCTGCATGTAAGAAAAAAGGTAAAGGACCCCTGGATCGTTGAGTCTAGTCAAAGGCGACTATGGGGTTGCGGCACTCATCTCGCTTTCAGGCTGAGGGAGCTGGTGTTTCTCCACAGACAGCTTTCTGGGTCATGTGGCCAGCAGGACTCCACCGCTTCTGGCGCAACGGGACACCGTGACGGAAACCAGAGCACACGGCAACACCGTTTACCTTCCCACCGGAGCAGTACCTGTTTATCTACTTGCGCTGGTGTGCTTTCGAACTGCTAGGTTGGCAGGAGCTGGGACAGAGCAACGGGAGCCTCACCCCGTCGTGGGGATTCGAACCACCGACCTTCCGATCGGCAAGCCCAAGAGGCTCAGGGGTTTAGACCACATCGACACCCATGCCTGCATGTAGTGCGGCACTACATGCAGGCGTGTGTGTTTGACATCACACGTCCGTGTTGCGGCAGCGGGTACCCACAACCCTGAGGTCAAGATGGCACTGCTGTGAATCCTCATAGCAAAGGTCACAACCCAAACCCGCTCTTCCAGACCCTCCAAGTGTCCCTGTTTTCCAGGGACAGTCCCAGATTTACGGAAGCCATCCTGGTTTCTGATTTGATCCCGGGATGTCCCGCTTTTCCTTAGGATATCCCTATTTTCATTGGGGAAGAGGAAGAAATGGAGGCAGTGAGAGATTTCACTTTCTTGGGTTCCATGATCACTGCAGATGGTGACAGCAGTCACGAAATTAGAAGACACCTGCTTCTTGGGAGGAAAGCAATGACAAACCTAGACAGCATCTTAAAAAGCAAGAGACATCACCTTGCCGACAAAGGTCCGTATAGTTAAAGCTATGGTTTTCCCAGTAGTGATGTATGGAAGTGAGAGCTGGACCATAAAGAAGGCTGATCGCCGAAGAATTGATGCTTTTGAATTATGGTGCTGGAGGAGACTCTTGAGAGTCCCATGGACTGCAAGAAGATCAAACCTATCCATTCTCAAGGAAATCAGCCCTGAGTGCTCACTAGAAGGACAGATCCTGAAGTTGAGGCTCCAGTACTTTGGCCACCTCATGAGAAGAGAAGACTCCCTAGAAAAGACCCTGATGTTGGGAAAGATGGAGGGCACAAGGAGAAGGGGACGACAGAGGATGAGATGGTTGGACAGTGTTCTCGAAGCTACTAACATGAGTTTGGCCAAACTGCGGGAGGCAGTGAAGGATAGGCGTGCCTGGCGTGCTCTGGTCCATGGGGTCACGAAGAGTCGGACATGACTGAACGACTGAACAACAACAACAACAAATTTGCATTGGAAAAATTGTAGAGGGTCTAGAGTTATGCAATCTACGAGCCGAGGAGATAAGTACCTCTAAAACCTTTAGAAGACATCTGAAGGCAGTCCTCTATAGATAATTTTTTTAATGTTACATTTTTATTATGTTTCTATATATGTTGGAAGCCACCCAGAGTGGCTGGGTATTATTATTATTATTATTATTATTATTATTATTATTATTATTATCATTCAGGGCATCACTATTTACATCAGAGAAACGTTGGCTCCCTGCTTTCGCTGGAGAGAGGCTCCCCTCCATCCCTTTTTGGCGATATTCATTTCCTCTCCTCTGCAAGTGCATGTCCTCGACCGAATCGAAACGCCAACACGCCGTTAGTTCTTTGGGCTCATGATATAGTCGGGAAATGCAATTATCTGATAATATGCTTTCATGGTTCCAAATATACTCGCGCAGTGGCAGTTCGAGAGAGAGGAAGCAGGGCCTGCGTCGCTGTGTTTGTTATATACAAAGGCGAGAGCAGAAACAGGGCTCCATCTCCCACCGAACCCTAGTCCAAACTGGATCAGGCTGCTGGGAGAACCAACACTCTCCATTCTTGGACTCAGGGCCAGGGGCGTAGGGAGCCGCTTTGCTGCCCGAGGCGACAGAGGCGGGGGCACCCCCCTGGAGGCAGGGCGCCACTCCCTAGTGCGTGCGTGCCCTGATGTCACAATGCATGCGCCATGACATCACGGCGTGCGCGCAGCATCCCAGGTGGACTGCACATGTGCAGACGTGCGCAGTCCACCCAAGATGGCAGGCACGAGTGGCCGGCACCCCTTCCAACCATGTGGTGGCGCAGCAAGTTTTAAGGCTGCAGCGCGCGAACAGCAGCACAGCGCCGATCGCGGGGTTGGGGCACCGCCCTGAGTTTCACACCTCCCCAGGGCGGTATCCGGGGCGGACCGCACCCTACGTTCCCATCTCTCCGCCCCTGCTCAGGGTCGGCCCACCCATTAGGCTCGCTGAGTCAACTGCCTCTGGGGGCAGGCTGGGGGCAGCTGAATGGGGCAGCACATCTGGAAAGGGGAGAGGCATCCCCATGCTCCCTTTGCTGTCGCTCTAGCTGCGGAGAGGAGCAAGGCAGTCAAGTACAACATTTCTTGTAATGCTAGAGAAGACATGCGAGGGAATGTTTGGTCCAGCCAGTCGAAGCTTCCTGTTCCTCCTAGTTGGAGCATCCTTCCTTTTACATGTGCTGGAAGGTGGGCGTGACCTAACCTGTCCAGGTAATAACAGGACGAGTCACGCAGCACCCCTCTGTCTCTTTTTGACTTCCTTCATCGTTTGACCAGCTTTTAGCTTAGGACTGCTCTGCTAGCTCTCAGCTAGCAGAAGCACTGGGATCATTCCCGCATATGGGCTAGATCCACATATACGTATTTGTAACCAAGTCTGCCTTCAGGAATCCACCTGTGAACTGATGTGAGTAAACATCTTTTATTGACTTTGAATAAGACTGTGGCGTCTTTATTCTTTTAAGAGGGATTCAAGGGAACTTACCAGGAACGTACAATTCAATCTGAGACAGACTGAATTGTATAATAGTGAGAGGCTCACACGAGCCTGCAACCAGCTATCTGCTGTGCGTGAAAAGGGGAATGTCAACTCTGCTAAGTAAAGGAACTTGCTAGCGCAAGTTAGGAAAGATATTAATAAAAAAATGTCCTCTCCTGCCACCCTGAACATTCCCCAAAAAATCAGCCTAAGAGCTACCTCCTCCAGACCACATTTTACATCAAGTTGGAATGGGATACACTCAGCCAAATTTTGTATTTTATGTGCTTAAGTCCACACTTCCACTTGTTTCGTTCCTGGAAAGCATATCCCTGAGTGGTTTGTTGTTGTTGTTTTGCTTGAAACACATTTTCTAGGCATGGATCTGAGCGGTTTCCCCCTTGGCCCACTCCTTTCCTAGGGAAAACTCACTCTTTAGTTCTAATTCAGAGCAAACATTGATCTGGAGAAAACCTGAATTGCTGTTCGCTCCTATTGAGCACAAAAGAGCAGTTTTCCCCAGTGGGGAGGAGCAGGCAGAGAGGAAATGTAGATAAGCATCTTGAAGAACGCCCAGTTTTCATGCACATCCCAGGTGCTTGAGGAAAGATATGGGTGCGATCCTTAATAAAACCACAAAGCTCCATTCTCTCCCCCCCCCCCGTTTTAGCCATCACAAACGTTAATTGGTGGAAGTTTTATTGATTCTCCCCCACACTGAAAAATATAAATACTGAACATCGAGATATAAAGCGAAGGAATGCAAAGCTGGAGGCCAGACCGCTCACCGTCAGAGACTGAAGGGAGTGGGGAAGCAATTTTGTGCTGTTAACATCTAAAGGTGAACCTACCCAATTCGCACTTCCAGAAAATTGAAAACTGAAATGCAAACGTCCCCCCGACACCTGCACTTCTCTGAATTTTGCAACGCAGTTCTCTGACCAAGTAATATGTGGAAAATGCAAATAAATAATAATAATAATAATAATAATAATAATAATAATAATATTATTATTATTATTATTTATTTTATTATATTATTATTATTTTTATTTATACCCCGCCCTTCCCAGCCAAAAACCGGGCTCAGGGCGGCTAACACTAATTAAAATCACAGCAAAAACATAAAAACAATCAATTTAAAATACAGATTAAAATACAAATTCAAATTCAGAATTAAAACTGCAGTCTCATTTTCCAATAGCCCACCAATAAAAGAATAATAATGTTTTTTTTTATTTCTACCCCGCCCTTCCCAATCCAAAAACGGGGCTCAGGGTGGCTAACAACAAATATAAGACAATGAATAAAACAACTAAAAAAACCAACTAAAAAACAGCATAAAAACAAACACCAGTGGGATCCCCAGGGCTAACTGGCCAGTAGGGAGACCAGGGAGGAATTTTAATGTAGGGACCCAGAAGGGTTTCTTCAGAAAAAAGGGAAAGGGAAAAGGAATAGGGGATCAGGCTAGATTAAAGGCCAGGTGGAATAACTCTGTCTTACAGGCCCTGCGGAAGGAGGTCAGGTCCCGTAGGGTCCTAGTCTCGTGGGACAGAGCATTCCACCAGTTCGTATAACTGGGTAAAGAGTGCATTAAAATGGGGGGGGGGGGAGATATACAAAAATGCATTTTGTCATGGAAAATATAAATGTTAGGGAAATACACTTTGCAAAAAAAGAAGAAGAGCGTATTAGACAAAAGTGCATACAAACATGGCCATATTTGGAGAAATTCGTGGCGCTGATGAATTTTCACGAGGGCTCTTTCTCTGCAAAATTGCAAATGAAGGCTATGCACCAGATCCGGCCGAATAATTTCTTCTCCCCCCCCCCTTCCCCCACCATTTCCAACCTCTTGCAAACGGATGTGAATGAGTGCATAACTGAACTTGAGTTTGAGACAATGAGAATCTAAAGTTGGAAATTCAACCCTCTCCATCAGAGTGAAGGGGAAGGGAGAGAACCCTCCTTCCAGCCTGCCCAGCGATCCGAGCTTCCAAGTTGAGCCACTCTTCCTACTTTTAGCTTTGAGGGGTTTCCAGAGCAGGTTGCCAACTCTCAAGCTCTTAGCCTGCTCCTCCTCCTCCTCTGGCCTGCAGGAAAGGAGTCAGAATCAAGGGGGAGGGAGTATGTTTTCCATTTACTGTGGGAGTTTCTGCAATGAGCTCCATCGGGCTGCACACCAAGTCATAGTACAATAGAAGTATTGAATTGGAAGGGACTCCCAAGTGCCATCTAGACCAACCCTTTGCAGGTACAGTCATACCTCGGGTTACGTACGATCCGGGTTACGTACTTTTCGGGTTATGAACTCCAGTAACCCAGAAGCGCAGCCTGGAACACGCGCAACGCGTGGATGCACAGAAGCGTTCTGCGCAGTTCACGAATGCGCAGATGTGTTCGTGCATGTGCAAACCTCTACTTCCGGGTTTTCCACACACTTGTTCGGGTTGCATGCTTTTCAGGTTATGAAATGTAACCTGGAACCAATTACGTACGCAACCCGGAGTACCACTGTAAACAAACACTCTGTGAGGTGAGTGGGGCTGAGAGACTTCAAAGAAGTGTGACTAGCCCAAGGTCACCCAGCAGCTGCATGTGGAGGAGCGGGGATGCGAACCCGGTTCACCAGATTACAAGTCTACCGCTCTTAACCACTACACCATACTGGCTCTCCAGAGGGGAGAGGAAGGGGGGAGCACCCAGCCCCCGGCAGCATGATCCCGGTAGGGTGCCATTGCCCCACACCCCCGCAGGTGACGTGCCATGCTCCAGTCCAACCCCTGCCTGCTCTCCGCCCCCCTGGTGCCGGAGCATGAAGCTCCACCATCGGAGGGAGCCGGTTTGGCTTCTCTGGAGGGGGAGTTCCCAAGTTGTCTGGGGGCAGCCACCGAGAAGGCCCTCCCTTGCATCTATAGAATCATAGAATTGTAGAACCAGACACTGGAAAGACCTGTCAGGAATAAGCATGGACCAATGGTACCAAGTAGTATGGGAAACAGCCCTTTTAGAAAAACTAACCAGTAAGCTGAAACTGACACGGGGACAAACGGAAGAAGACACCTTCACCCCGGTATGGTCCCCCTTCATCACACACACAGCCCAACAAGACAATGACAAAAATCTACCAACAGCATACAAATCAATATGGCTAACCTGACCAAAAACACCCACCCACCCCACTCACACAGGAGAGCAAAGAACACCACAGCCAACTGCAAAAGAACAATCACGCCCCACGGCCCACGCCAACCCCGACCTCTCTCACCACTAAAGGAGCACAAGCGAACAACAGAGAACCTGCACAGACAACGCTGACACCAAACCCTACACATATTAAGTAAAACAGAAACATCGTCACCCCCTCCCCCATCCCAGCCACCTCTCTCCCCCTTCTCTCCCCAATGTCTCAACAACAACAACCGATTTGTAAAAATGTTATATGGAAAAATACGAGAGAGACATTGCATTACCGTTGTAAATCAAGAAAATCTTTAATAAAAATATTTTTTTTTTAAAAAAAAGAATTGTAGAGTTGGGATCCCAAGGATCATCTAGTCCAACCCCCTGCAACACAGCAATCTGAAGTAGCTCGTACATGACAGGTGGGCCATCCAACCACTGCTTAAGAAACCTCCAGGGAAGGAGACTACACCACCTCTCTTGGGAAAGCAGTCCTGTGATTGGGGGGGGGGGTTGTACCAAGAGATGGACCTTCTCTGAAGACCTCAGAGCTTAGGCAAGGAACAAGGTCTTGCAGGTAGCTTGGATCTAAGCCATATGGGGGTTTTTCTAGGTCATAACCAGCACTTTGATTTACTTAGGTCCATTAAATTTCAGTGGCTCCGCTCTGATGAGAATGTAGCTGGATAAAACTCAAAGACCCCCTCCCCGTGGCATTTCACACACTGTACCAGACTGTGCTCACTCGGGGTTGTGTCCAATTAAGCCCTTCCCGGAGTCCCATTGAAATCAACGGAACGTACATCTATTGATTTCAGTGGGCCTGCGCTCAGCATGACTCATGTTGGATGCAACCCTTTCACCGGCCGATAACAGGAGAATTGCAGTTCCCCTTAGCACATGTTTCACGAGGGCAAGTGAGCTCTCTGCCTTTAAATCAGGGGGTACCGAGCTGTGGCCAAGTCAATGGATACAATTTGCGGGGGGACGGACACAGGACAGTGTTGCAGTGCGGGCAGAGGGAAGAGTCCCAGGCACCGGTTCCGGAAAGCAAAACAGAAACAGGATCTCATATAAACACACACATAACTTCCACTGTTTCTTCCTCCAAAGTGGCTACCAACTTGGATGGATTGAAAAGAAGAGTTGGCCAGTTCTTGATTTTCAAGGTTATCATAGCGATGTTCTCCCTTGGCTGTTGGAAGCGAGGCTATTTTTCAGAATACCAGTTGCCAGGATTTGCAAGAGGAGAGAGTTTGCACTCTTAATGAGCGTTTTAAAAAAAAAGCTGAACAACTCTGGGCAAAGCTCAACAATTAGCACAAGTATGGAAAGCAAAGAAAAACGCCAAAAGAGGAAGAATGGCGTCAAGCTTATGGACTACGCGGAACTGGCTAAGCTGACAGAGAGGATACATGAGAGAGGCAACATCGATTTCAAAAAGGAGTGGGAACCATTTATAAACCATATAAAAGTGGTACCTCTGGTTAAGTAATTAATTCGTTCTGGAGGTCCGTTCTTAACCTGAAACTGTTCTTAACCTGAAGCACCACTTTAGCTAATGGGGCCTCCTGCTGCGCCGCCAGAGCACGATTTCTGTTCTTATCCTGAAGCAAAGTTCTTAACCTGAAGCGTTATTTCTGGGTTAGCAGAGTATGTAACCTGAAGCGTCTGTAACCTGAAGCGTATGTAACCTGAAGCGTCTGTAACCTGAAGCGTCTGTAACCCGAGGTACCACTGTATAAAGATTTGGACCCATTGGCAGGTTTCGACTAAACTTTCACAACTATGTAAGAGGTAAAACCAGCAGGGCATAGAATTTGTTTAATAAATCAGTACGGAAATACGGGGGGAGGTCAAAGAGGGGGGAGGGGGGAAATATGGATATATACCTGAAGGAGCGTCTCCACCCCCCACTGTTCTGCCCGGACATGGAGGTCCAGCTCCGAGGGCCTTCTGGCTGTTCCCTCCCTGCGAGAAGTGAGGTTACAGGGAACCAGGCAGAGGGCCTTCTCGGTGGTGGCGCCCGCCCTGTGGAACGCCCTCCCATCAGATGTCAAGGAAATAAACAACTATCTGACTTTTAGAAGACATCTGAAGGCAGCCCTGTTTAGGGAAGTTTTTAATGTTTTATTGTGTTTTTAATATTCTGATGGGAGCCGCCCAGAGTGGCTGGGCATAAATATGTTGTTGTAGTAGTAGTAGCTGATGATAACCAGCTTTCTCCAATATAGAAGGCCTCTGAATACTAGCACCCTCATGCCACCCAACAGCGTGACGCATACGCTACGGAGCGAGGCCCTGCCCCTGGGGGGTGCCGCTTGGCTTGCCGCCCCCGGCAGCCAAGCGGCTCGGTCCGCCTCTGGTGTCTGCAGAACATTTCCCATCAGAAGATGCCACCACCATTTCAAGCGACGGGACACAGCACACAAGCCCTCCACCGCCCTGAGAAAACCCCTTAATCCCAATTTTGTTCTCTGGTAGTGGCAGCCTCTCCTCCTCCTTGCCTGCTCTCCAGCAGCTGCTAGGAGCTGCCCAAGGGAAGAGGCCAGCCATGGAGAAGACATGGAGAGGCAACGAGATACTCCCTTGGAGCCATCACTGTTTGGGACAAAGCGCCGGCTCATCCTCTTCCCCAAGCTCGGCGTGCGGAAATAGGGACAGTCTGTGACCGAATCAGAAGCTTAGATGGCTTTCGTGATTCTGGGACTATCCCTGGAAAACTGGGGTGCTTGTTCGTTTATCGCATCCACACCCCAGCTCTTTCTCCAAGGAGGTCAAGGTGGTTATGGGGTCCTCCAGATCCTCATTTGATCCACACAACAACCCTGTGAGGTAGCTAGGCCAACAAACCCAAGGTCATCCAGGGAGCTTCATGCCCAAGTCGGGATTTGAACTCCGGTCTCCCAGGTCCCAGTCTGACACCCTGACCACAACACCACGCTGTCTGCAGCCACGCTGACTTGTAGGACCTCTCCAGGTCTTCAGGAAAGTGAGTTTGCCAGCCTGACCTGGAGATGTCCGGTCTCCTGTTGTCTCTTCTCCAACTAAAGTCTCCAGGGCATTCAACATCTTTGACGCTCTCTGGACACATTCTTAAACGTGCGGTATCCGAGTACGGTATGATTAAAGGAAAATAAAACACTGCTATCCTCCTTTGCGTTCTGAACTCTGTACCTCTGATGAAGTAGCCTAGAATCGCCTTAGTCTTTTTGCCTGCTGCATCACGCCGCTGTCTCCTATTTATTCTACTAAAACGCGAGATCCTTTTCTGCAGGCATCGCTGCGAAGTTGGGTGTCTCCCGCCCTACATTTGCCCAGCTGATTCCTCCTACTGTCAACGCAGGAATTCGCATCCCTCTTTGCCCAATTCTGTCGCCTTTTGACCCACTTCTCCACCCTCTCAAGGTTGTCTCGAGTCCACACCCCAAGCAGGAAATAGTTTTTGAAAGTGGAAACAAATCACAAACTCAAGCCTACATGTCGAAGGCTGGGGTTCTAACCCGGGCGCTGCTCCCTGCTGCAGCCATTTCCTACGAACAGGGACTGACAACAATGTGGAGAGGTTTCTAAGAAAATATAAACAGTATACAGTCTACCCGACAACCGCAGGAATCTGCCTCCTCGCCCTGCTGCATCTCTGTAAACCAGACCTAAGCTCATAAAAGTGAGGTATGTTAAATACCTTCCCAAGTGGCTGCCCATATCGGAAGAATGCCCTTATCTCTTGAAACATGAGTAAAAAGAAATTCCAAAAAGGCAGTATGGACACACACACACACACACACACACACACACAAAAAGCCTGTTAGCAGCCAGAATAAGCAGGCAAAACAGAAGCTTTATATATTTTGGATTTTTTAAATTTCATGTTTATTTTTTTAAAAGGAATATTATGGCTATTCTGCCCAGAGAGAATTTGGGGTTCAGTGCCCCCCACCCCACTCTGTGTTCAGAGCCAGGCCGTTAATGAAAAGATGGAAGAAAACATTATGTATAGATTGGGACTGGTCTTTGCAGCCCCAATTTCCGCAACGGAGACAAATGGATGGAGCCATCTCAGCCCAACAGAGGATGCGATTCTCCCAAGGTCAAAAGGTGAACCGGTGGCAGAGAGCCCAGGCCTCATAACTAAGCAAGGAGGGTCGCCAGCGATTTCTGCAATAAGTGCCTTAATGATTAAAGATAACCTTTGTTTCCCCCCCCCCCAAGCTGACACAGCTGTGACTCGGCGATATCTGGTTTTCATAACTCTCTCCCAGACAAGAGCGAAAGTTGGCAGAGGGGATGGAGAATGGGGCTTCCCGGCCACGGGGAGGGGTGCGACGGCAGGATCTGTGGACTCCGGGCAAGTGCCAAGGCTTGATGGACACAGAAGGGACATGAAACACACATACAGAGCCGCCGCGCGCCCCCCCCAGGCAACCAGAAGGACCCAATCGAAACCTTCACCTGTGATCTCCCTGGATCGTTGCTCCGTCAACATTGACGAAGATGAGTTTGCTACCAAACGAGGGAGGAGCTGGAGGTGGCATGACCTATTCCCTGGCAAAGGTGGGGGGTGAGGCGGAAGAAGCACTCTGCACATGCTCAGAGGCGCTTGCCGCCCCTGCTACCCACGTTTCAGAGACTTCCCCTGACCCAACTTGATCTAACTGCCCCAGATCCAAGAGATTCAGGCTCACGGGAAGGCAGAGATGAAGCAACAACAATGCAAGGCCGCGTTTTATGGGTTCGGTGATAGCGAGCAGAGGTTGACACACGTTGAAGAGAATTATCCAGTGGCAGAAACCCAACCGCGGGCGGGGAGCTGAGAAAGAGGCAGAAGACTCTTGCCCATATTCAAATGGACTCTTTATTTATTCCATGCTCACCCGCCCCCTGGGCATGCACAAAGTGTTTCCCTGCACCACCAGAGCACCTATGAACACAAAAGGATCGGGAGCCAAGCAACGGTCCTTAGCATCTCGCCGCCACGGGAGAAGTGAAGCGACCAGCTAGCAGGTGGGAGCAGCCTCTGAGCATACACAGAGTGTCATCCCTGCACCAGAGGACGCCCAAACAGATACCTTTTGGGCAACACACACAGAGAGGGGATTCCAGCCAAGGGTGAGGAAGCTCATTCATTCTCTCCCAAGTACAAGAGCCATTGGTTTACACCAGCACACAATGAGGACTAGCTGCATGCCATGTGTGTTGGGTTGGCCCAAGACATTTTGGCACCTGAAGCAAAGTGCGAAATGATGCCCCCTCCCCACCAGGGAAGAAGGGGTGAGTGAAGATCTACATTAGCAACAAGGGGGGGGTAAAGACCTACATCTGCTGCCTGAGGTGGTTGTCTCACCTTGGCTTATGGGTGGGCTGGCCCTCTTGGGGGGGGCGTAGGGAGAAAAGCAACGTTGCCAGAGGCCCTTGGCAACGTCCCGCCTTGTAATTCCCAAGTACGGGGGGCTTGATCCCACCCCAGCTTTTGTCCCAAAGATGCGAGTGCCGACGGGGGTGCCCCTGAACATGCGCAGAGCGCGTTCTCTCTGTTTCGCCACAGCCAGAAGGTACATATATAGAGGGCAGGGCTCCGAGTCCAAGGCTAGACCCTTCCTACACCTCTGCCGCCACAGGGGGCAGGGAAAACTCAGACAGATCCATCGCGCCAACGCTTCCACCTGACCCGTAAAGGGAGCCAGACCACACGCCACATAGGTGTGTGGTGTGTGTGTGAGAGAGAGGTGAAAAGGGATTTCTCCCCCTCACCGCCTGCCCCCTTCCCAAGAGGGGGAGAAATCCCTTTTGTTGATAAGTTGGCCTGCTAAAAATCCCATCAAAGGACATCTTAATTAAAAAAAAAAAAGGATAGCTTTAAATAAATGCCCTTCTCTCTCGGGTTCCTAAGCACAATATCTACATTAATTCGCAAAGCTCCCTGCGTTTCCTCCCGTTCTTCCCTCCAGCTACTAAAATTCCCAAGTACATAGGTGCGAGTGGGAGGGGGGGGTCCAAGGGAAATATGCAATTCTGCCACCCCCGCCCCGCTGCCACCCAGCATTTCTGCATCCTCCTATCATGTCTTAGAGAGGACTGAATCCTTTTGTGCAAGCAAACCTAATCCCAGTAGGATTGTTCGGGGCGGGCATTGGTGGGAGGGAGGGGGACGGGACACCCTAGCCATATTCTGTGGCTTGGAGCCGTGGGCCCCTAACCCAAAGAATCCGCAGATTGAGACAATGGAAGGTTTCCTGGTGGAGCACACCCCTCTGCCCACCCCCCGGTCATTCTCGGCCGGTTTAGTATTCTAGGTTGGCTTCCGTTCCATCAAAGCATGGAAAGAGGGTGGGTTTCAAAGTCTAGTGCCCTCAGAAGAAGGGGGGAAAGCCAACCCACCCACCCCCCTCGAAAGGAGCAGGGGGGAGCAGCTCCCCCTGATCCTCTACCCCCCAATTGAATAGCCGGCAGGAGGGATGCGATGATCGCACACAAACACAGCTCCCGGCCAAAAACAGCAACACACACCCCTATTCGTTTCCACATGCCCCCCCCCCCGGTTTTGCAATTCACATTTCAGGAGAGGCCCCCCACCCCAGAATCTGATATTAAAAGAAAGAAATAGAATAACAACACACACACACACACACACACACACACACACACACTTCTTCATTTTCTGCAGACTAAGAAACCCATCACCTGCTTGTTAAAAAAAAAAATCTATCCGATCTCCTAGCTATAGGAGGATTTGGAAGCAATTTTGGCCACCCCCTCCAACAAGGCTGAAATACCCTATGTGACCCTTTTCAAGGTGTTCAACCCCCCCTCCAAATGCACACACACACACACACACACACACACGGCTATTGAAAAACAGCTGGTACCAAGAGTCTCCATGGGAAAATCAGAGAGTTTGCCCAGCAATAAGGATGTAATATGATTTAAACGTAATAAATAATCTGGGGGGTGGGAGTGGGGGTGGGGAGGAAGAAGCTGCAGAGATTTTTGTGGACTGATATATTATATTATTATTATTATTATTATTTTAAAAAGACTGTCTCCTTTAAAAATACACACACAAAACCAACCTAAAGAGGGAGAGAACACAGTCTTCCAAATCTGAAATCGACGGCACAAAGGTGCACAGACAGGCGAAACTGACCGATCATAAAACACACCACTCTTCCTATAGGATTGCAGCGATGGATCTCTCTCTCTCTTTTTAAGTTTTCCCAATTTTTGCTCTTCCCTTCCCTCCCCCACCCCACCACATACCCCCCATACTCAGAGCACCTACAAAGTTCCCCGACGTTAAAAAGAATAAATAGGTTTTATTTCCTGGAGAGCAGGGGCGTCAGAAACAAACAACGGCCTTTTAATAAAAAAGCTGCTGCAAATTTTATAAAATGCCAACAAAAAACGTGCCTTTTTTTTCTTACCTTAGATTTGCCTTGCGTCTCCCACCGAGTCTGGAATCGTTGTCTCTCTCTGTCTCTCTTTTTTTGCTGCAGTTCTTGCTAAAAACTCTCCAAGGCTCTCTTAAGCCTATTGAGGGGAGGGAAAGGAGGGTTGGGGGGGGCAAGGGCTCCTCCTCCTCCTCCTCTCTCTCTCCCCCCTTTTTTTTACACCTGTCCCTGCCTTGCATTCAGTTCAACTGCCATCGTTGGCTACGAGGGGGTCCGAATGACACAATATATACAGTATCTAACCGGGGACAGGGAGAAAGACATGGGGGTGGTGTTGGGGGGGGGAGATACACCCCCCTCCTTCTCAGACACTCTACACCAGCTGGGTTACAATGCAGTGCCGGGGGGGGGGTAGCACCTTTTGTGAAAATTCAGTTGCTCAGAGAGGCAGCTGCTGGGAAAAGAGGATTTCAAGAAGAGATGCGTGTTCCTCTATCACCTTCTCGAGTCTCTCAGCTGTTAGATTTTTCTGGTCTTCCTTTGGAAAAGAAGAGGAGGGGGCAGCAGCGGCAGGCAGGGCTAGCTGCAAATAAGGTTGCAGGTGTGTGCGTGAAGGGGGGGCGGGTGTCTTGCTGCCGATCCTCCAGGCTCTGCTTCTGTTCTTGGCTTCGGGGGGGGAGAGAGAGAGAGAGCAAAGCGCCAACATTGACACTGCAAGCGCTGCCTGGTTCTGCAGTTCTAAACACTCAACAGCCTTTCCTAGCTGAGGCCAGCAGGAAAAACAGAGATGGATTCGCTTGGCAAAGGAACCGGATTCCGAAGCAGCAGCAGCGCCAGCCAAGGCACGTCTACTCAGAAGTAGGGTCGGAGGAGAGATTCGGTTCGGTTCCCGTTCAAAGGAGAATCTGCCCCATTTGTGCTCTCGGAAACAACCGGCGACCTGAAACGGAGCTATCCTTTGGAATTCCCTCTCCGAATTTTGCAGTGCGGCGCTCCGCACCGAGCCATGCGTTGCCCCCCCTTGCAAAAAAAAACCGAGAGGCATGCACTGGGGTTAAGTGTGCATGGGGAGAACAGCACGCACACAAAATGCGTTGCATTCGGGGGGGAAGTGCTTTGCAAAAGTGTGCGTGTCGGGGGGGAACGGCATACAAAATTCGTGCGAAAACATGCGGTTCAATGGTGAATTTTGGATTTAATGGAGATGTAAAAGATTTGGATTATTATAAAAGATACAGGAGGACATGTCTAACAATAGGAGCCACAAAGGGGGGGGGGAGTCCAGGAGATTCTTTGGAATCTTGTTTTTGTGTTGTATGGATACGTGATTGCAAAGCTGCAATTTGAAAAAACCAAATAAATAAATTCTCACGAAAACCCTGATGGGATTTTCTACTGATGTGCACATAAACTTAAGGTGGGGGAATGAGAAATGAAAATTGGCAGGAGCTTTAAGTTCTCCTTTGTTTTCCTAGCACCCTACAGGCCTGATCCAGCCCACCACAGACCCTACAAGTGTCCCTGGGACAGTCCTGGATTTACAGAAGCCATCCCAGTTTCTGATTTGATCTGGGATCAAATTATGCTAAGGTAAAGGACTCCTGGACAGTTAAGTCCAGTCAAAGGCGACTAGGGGGTTGCGGCGCACATCTTGCTTTCAGGCCGAGAGAGCCGGTGTTTGTCCACAGACAGCTTTCCGCGTCGTGTGGCCAGCAGGACTAAACTGCTTCTGGTGCAACGAGACACCGTGACGGAAACCAGAGAGCACGGAAATACCGTTTACCTTCCTGCCACAGTGGTACCTATTTATCTACTTGCCCTGGTGTGCTTTCGAACTGCTAGGTGGGCAGGAGCTGGGACCGAACAAAGGGAGCTCACCCCGTCGCAGGGATCCGAACCGCCGACCTTCAGATCGGCAAGCCCAAGAGGCTCAGGGGTTTAGACCACAGCGCCACCCACATCACGGTATCCCGTTGTGCCAGAAGCGGTTTGGTCCTGCTGGTCGCGTGACAAACGCCGGCTCCCTTGGCCTGAAAGCGAGATGAGCGCCTCAACCCCATAGTCGCCTTTGACTGGACTGAACCATCCAGGGGTCCTTTAGCTTTACCTATGTCCTTAGTGGTAAGGACATAGAACCATAGCAGAGCTGGGAGGGACCCCAAGGGTCATCCAGCTCAACCCCCTGCAATGCAGGAATTTATGCTTTCCGGTTTTCATTCTATCACAGCAGGACAGTGAGGTTAAACATTGCCTCCCCACTGCCTGCTGTCATCATCAGATCAATCAGCTAAATGAGAAGCAGGAGGGTGAAGAATTGATCCCGATCGCAGTATGGCAGTAGGCAGAGAGCTTTCAGCACCTCCATCCAGCCCAGAACCACCATCGGGATTCAGATCTGGGTGTGTGCGGATATGTTCTTGCCTCTAGCTATGCGTGCATGCTAGCTATGTTGTGCATGCCATGTGTCCTTGTGTATTGTGTTGTGCATGAGAGGTGTGCCCGGGGCGCCCTCTGGTGTGAGCATGGAGTGTTGTGCGCATGCTCTGTTGCGCGTTTGTTTTTATTTCTCCAAAAGATTTATACACTGCTTGGTGCGCTTTGCAGAAATTACGAGGGTCAAATGGCCTGCGAGAATCAAAGTTAAAAACGGGTGTTTTTTTTTAAAAAAAAATCAAAATATAATTAAAATAAACAGTTAAGCTATAAATAGATTAAGACAGATGCCATAGAATCCTAGAGTTGGAAGAGACCCCAAGGGCCATCCAGTCCAACCCCCTGCCAAGCAGGAAACACCACCAAAGCATTCCTGACAGGTGGCTGTCAAGCCTCCGCTTAAAGACCTCCAAAGTTTCTCATTCCTCGGGTCTTAAATTCAGTCCTCCGCTTGTGCAACTTTGGCTTCTGTGTTGTTGTTTTTAAGTCCTCGTGAAGATTCATCAGCGTTTGAGTGTGAATTCACCCCCCCCCCCAGTATACAGATATCGGTTGTTGTTTAGTCATTTAGTCGTGTCCGACTCTTCATGACCCCATGGACCAGAGCACGCCAGACACTCCTGTCTTCCACTGCCTCCCACAGTTTGGTCAGGCTCATGTTGGTAGCTTCGAGAACAGATATTGGTATGCACTTTTAATATAATGTATTATTATTATTATTATTATTATTATTATTATTATTATTATTATTATCATTATTATTTTGCATTAGCCTCAGAGGCTTTCTTTGCCTTCTTTGCCACTGAGATCTTCTAGACCAGTGTTGGCCAAACTTGGCCCTCCAGCTGTTTTGCGACTACAATTCCCATCATCCCTGACCACTGGTCCTGTTAGCTAGGGATGATGGGAGTTGTAGTCCAAAAACAGCCGGAGACCCAAGTTTGGCCAACACTGTTCTAGACTGACTAACACAAGAGGAGGGTCTTTGGGGGGGGGGTGTCCCTGCCTTGGGAAATTCATTCCCCTGGGCCCCGAGTCTCCATCAATAGACATTGGATATCTTTTTAAAATCAACATTTGTGGTGCTCCTCATTGGTTTTCCCCCCAGTGCTGCTGTTTCAGTGTTTTAGCTTCACATTGTGGCTTTATATTGATCTCATTGTTCTGATGAGATGAGAGCTGTCTTGGGGTGGCAGCCCTGCAAAGGCGACGTCTGAAATTTCCGAAGAAACGAATGAAGTATACGGCTAGGACCGCAGTCGTGTCGAGCGCGCCTTAGGGAGCGTCAATGGGGCTTACTCTGAAGTAAGCCTGCATTGGGCGCACGGCAGAAGTCTAGGCAGGTCTACTCACGAGTGGGGATGGACGAAACTGTCCTTTTCCACACCCGTTTTCCCAGTCTTAAATTCAGCTCCCCTGCAACAATTTCCACATTTAAAATACTAAAAAAAAAAACACCGAATCCTCATTAAGATTAATAGGAATGTGAAGTTGGAGGGAAAGATAAGTACATTGTTGTTGCTGTTGTTCAGTCGTTCAGTCGTGTCCAACTCTTCGTGACCCCATGGACCAGAGCAGCCAGGCACGCCTATCCTCCACTGCCTCCCGCAGTTTGGCCAAACTCATGCCAGTTGCTTCGAGAACACTGTCCAACCATCTCATCCTCTGTCGTCCCCTTCTCCTTGTGCCCTCCATCTTTCCCAACATCAGGGTCTTTTCCAGGGAGTCTTCTCTTCTCATGAGGTGGCCAAAGTACTGGAGCCTCAAGCTTCAGGATCTGCCCTTCCAGTGAGCACTCAGGGCTGATTTCTTTAAGGATGGATATGTTTGATCTTTTTGCAGTCCATGGGACTCTCAAGAGTCTCCTCCAGCACCAGTCCATGGAGTTTTCTTGGCAGGGATACTGGAGTGGCTTGCCAGTTCCTTCTCCAGGTGGATCACATTTAGTCTAAACTCTCTGCTATGACCTGTCCATCTTGGGTGGCCCTGCATGGCATAACAAAATAAAAAATTCTTTCCAGTAGCACCTTAGAGACCAACTAAGTTTGTTCTTGGTATGAGCTTTCGTGTGCATGCACACTTCTTCAGATACACTGAAATACACTGATACACTGCATGCACACTTCTTCAGATACACTGCATGCACACTTCTTCAGATACACTTCTTCAGATACACTGTTTCAGTGTATCTGAAGAACTGTGCATGCACATGAAAGCTCATACCAAGAACAAACTTAATTGGTCTCTAAGGTGCTACTGGAAATAATTTTTTATTTTGTTTTGACTATGGCAGACTAACACGGCTACCCACTTGTACCTGCATGGCATAGCTCATAGCTTTCCTGAGTTATTTAAGCCCCTTCGCCACGACAAGGCAGTGATCCATGAAGGAGGAATAATTACATTACTATTGCCATTATTATTACTGCTATTGTGTTTACATCCTGCTTTCCCCCCAAGGAACTTAAGGAGGCATCTGTGTTTCTCCTCCCCATTTTATTCTCGCAACCAGCTTGCGAGGTAGGTCAGGCAAGGAGACAACAACTGGCCCGAGGTCACCCAGTGGGCTTCATAGCCAAGCCATAACCCCAGTCTCCTAGGTCCTAGTCCAAAACTCTAACTGCTACACCGCACTATCTCTAGAATGAGCTGGCTCCTTCTGTCACTGGCTCTGGCTCCATCTACCGACTGGACCCCCTGCCTTTCCCCAACCCGGCTCCTAGACCAGGCATAGGCAAACTTGGCCCTCCAGCTGTTTTGGGACCGCAATTCCCATCATCCCTGACCACTGGTCCTGTTAGCTAGGGATGATGGGAGTTGTAGTCCAAAAACATCTGGTGGTCCGAGTTTGCCTATGCCTGTCCTAGACAAACACGAGCTATGGGTTCTCTCTGCCGTGAATCCCTTGTCTTGCTGGCTGTCCACTGTCGAAGACTGCGTGCTGGGCTGGATCAGCCTTTGAGATATGGCACCACAAACTTGCTCAAAATTTCCTCCCCATCCCAACATTGCCTGTCATGGAAGCAGAGGCTGTATAATGAGTCATCGTGCTCAGGGATCCGAGTCAAGTTCAGAACCAGCGGTGTCAAAACTCTAAAAGCCATGCTGCTGAAAATTAATGTTTTACATTATCCGTTTCAAAAGTGACCTTTCATTTGGGGGGGTGGGGGTTGGACTCCTCTCCCGCAACCACCTTGAGTCTTACCTAACTCTACTAGCAGGAGAAGTCTTTTTTTTAAAAAAGGGGGGGCAGATTGGAAAATATCTTCCGCGGGGGGTGTGTGTGTGATTTTCTATCCGCCCAAACAAAAGCAGGGCCATTCTTTGATTGACCCTAGATCTATTTTCCCCTTTGCTTGACTTTTCACACTTGTGAAATTCCTCTACCTTAATTTTCAAAGTGATTTTCTACAAGGCAAAATCGGTACGTTTCCGAGCACAATAGACTGGTGACTGGGAGCGGCCACCAAGACCATATAACACCGGTCCTGAAAGACGTACATTGGCTCCCAGTACGTTTCCAGAGCACAATTCAAAGTGTTGGTGCTGACCTTGAAAGCCCTAAACGGCCTCGGTCCTGTATACCTGAAGGAGCGTCTCCACCCCCATCGTTCAGCCCGGACACTGAGGTCCAGCGCCGAGGGCCTTCTGGCGGTTCCCTCACTGCGAGAAGCCAAGTTACAGGGAACCAGGCAGAGGGCCTTCTCGGTAGTGGCACCCGCCCTGTGGAACGCCCTCCCACCAGATGTCAAAGAGAAAAACAACTACCAGACTTTTAGAAGACATCTGAAGGCAGCCCTGTTTAGGGAAGCTTTTAATGTTTGATGGATTATTGTATTTTAATATTTTGTTGGAAGCCACCCAGAGTGGCTGGGGTATAAATAATAAATTGTTGTTGTTGTTGTTGTTGTTATTATTATTATTATTATTATTATTATTATTATTATTATTATCATCATCATCACAGGGAGGGTGTTTACCTCTCCCCTTCAGCCAGCCCCAGCCTTTGGCAGTGTGTAGTCATCCCATTTCTTGGGGAGGAGAGTTGCTGGTGAAATTTGATTCGATTTGCAACTCTCCGCTCTTCGAAAACTATACCAAACACAGTCGTCCTTTGAAATTTGTGCTTCTATGACTGTTGAGATACAGTTCTCCAAACAATGCTTATAAAGTAGCACGTGTTAGGAATATACTGGTTAAAACGACAAACAAAAAATCATTATATCAAGGGAAATTGCTTGCAAAAAAAAAAAAGGTGTGCATTAGCCAAAATAGCATATACAAATGTGTTTGCAAGGAGAAATCCACGCTGAAGTGCTGATAAATTTTCATGAGGATTAAAAAGAAAAGAAAAGAAAATTTCTGCAGAAATGAGGAGAAATGAATTTAAGATTCCTAAGTTGACAGAACCATCCGGCAAGTGGTGAGATCTGAATTTTGCAATGCCCTGAATAATTTCCACTGCTGACGGATCTTCACGATGGAGGCAAATCTCAGGTCCTACTGCAGGCAGAAGCAATGGAAGTTAAAATGAAGGAGGATGTTGTGTTGGTGGAAAAAATAAGAATAGAGAGAGTTAAAAGGAAAGTATTCACCTGTTCAGCCACTCGGGGAAATGCTACAGTTTTCAAACTTCATTAGGGAAACAATGTTCATTCTGGGGATCGGGGCGGGGGGAGATTTTAAATATATATATTTATTTATTTTTTACCCCACCCTTTCCTACCAAACAAGGTCTGTGAAGGGGTGTGGGTTGAAAGCTTGAAGATGGCAAAGATCTATAGAAGTGCTTCAAATGTATAGAATCATAGAATCCTAGAGTTGGAAGAGACCCAAGGGCCATCCAGTCCAACCCCCTGCCAAGCAGGAAACACCATCAAAGCATTCCTGACAGATGGCTGTCAAGCCTCCGCTTAAAGACCTCCAAAGAAGGAGACTCCACCACACTCCTTGGCAGCAAATTCCCACTGTCCAACAGCTCTTACTGTCAGGAAGTTCTTCCTAATGTTTAGGTGGAATCTTCTTTCTTGTAGTTTGAATCCATTGCCCCGTGTCCGCTTCTCTGGAGCAGCAGAAAACAACCTTTCTCCCTCCTCTAGATGACATCCTTTGATATATTTGAACATGGCTATCATATCCCCCCTTAACCTTCTCTTCTCCAGGCTAAACATACCCAGCTCCCTAAGCCGTTCCTCATAAGGCATCGTTTCCAGGCCTTGGACCATTTTGGTTGCCCTCCTCTGGACACGTTCCAGCTTGTCAGTATCCTTCTTGAACTGTGGTGCCCAGAACTGGACACAGTATTCCAGGTGAGGTCTGACCAGAGCGGAATACAGTGGTACTATTACTTCCCTTGATCTAGATGCTATACTCCTATTGATGCAGCCCAGAATTGCATTGGCTTTTTTAGCTGCTGCATCACACTGTTGACTCATGTCAAGTTTATGGTCTACCAAGACTCCTAGATCCTTTTCACATGTACTGCTCTCAAGCCAGGTGTCACCCATCCTGTATTTGTGCCTTTCATTTTTTTTGCCCAAGTGTAGAACTTTACATTTCTCCCTGTATGTTGGAAGTGTAAGAGTGTAAGAGAATGAAGGCGCGTTCCACCACTTGTGGACGTACAAGATAGCAAAAGCATTCTGGGAAATTATTTATAACGAGTTGGAGGGGAAATGTTTAAAATAATGTTTGTGGGGGAAAACAGAAGCTTTTTTACTTTTAAGTTTAGATGCAAAGACACCAAAGGAAAAGACTAATTATGTATTCAATGACAGCAGAGCGGATACTTTTAGCCCAGAGATGGCAGGAAGATAAAGTCCCGACCAGAGAAGAAGGGTTGATGAAGATGATGGAAATGGCAAAAATGACCAGGAAAATAAGAAACCAGGAAGATAGAAACCTTAATAATGAATGGGGGGAGGGTTTGCAATCTACTTAAGAGAAAACAACTAAAAACTTTGGCAGGATTTGAGTAACGCTTGTAATGTATTAAAAGCTAAGGTGAAAATGGACCGTTTTAAGGAAAATAGAAAAAATATATGATGCAGCAGAAAAAGGTTGATAGTGGAAATCATGGAGGGGTGGAGGGAAGTCTAAGGGTTCAGGGAATCCTAAATGCTGGTGATTATGATTCATGTTTGAATTCAAATGTACAGGTGCAACTCGAAAAATTAGAATATCGTGGAGAGGTTCATTTCTTTCAGTAATTCAACTTAAAAGGTGAAACTAATATATGAGATAGACTCATGACATGCAAAGCGAGATATGTCAAGCCTTTATTTGTTATAATTGTGATGATTATGGCGTACAGCTGATGAGAACCCCAAATTAACAATTTCAACTTTGGGGTTTTCATCAGCTGTGCACCATAATCATCACAATTATAACAAGCAAAGGCTTGACATATCTCGCTTTGCATGTCATGAGTCTATCTCATATATTAAACTCCAGCAGCTAATGAAAACAATTGCTTACATAAACGGACTTTTCCACAATATTCTAATTTTTCGAGTTTCACCTGTAGAGTGTAGAATTGAATAAAACGATTTTTTTAAAAAAATGAATGTTTGAAGATGAACCAATGCTCTGATTCCGTATAAGGCAGGTTCCTCTGTTCCATCATGGAATCAACTTTAGGATTCCTCTGCCCATTAGGTAGGAAGGTTGGAAATAAATTAATTTAAATAAGAGGGCAGGGAATGGAGAGGAGGTGGTCTCCGCGTTTGGAAGGCTTCCACCGGCAGCTCGGAAATCTGTTGACCCTCCTCTCCTGCAGATTGATCGCCCTGTTTACAATTAAAGATGGCATTGGCGGGAACCGGCAGCCTTTATGCGGCCATTGTTATTTACGAGTGCAACATAAAGAGAGATAGGAATGGGAATTATGTTTCAAGGGGATAAGAAGCCACATGCATCAGCTGCCTTGGAGAAATGTGCTCCTGAACTTGCCTCCTATGCAGCACCTGGTTTCTCAGGTAAAATCCCTCAGGGCGCTTCAACCAGGCTAGCAAAAAGATCGCCTATCAGTTAATGCTACTCTCGGCTGAATCCACAGAAAGATAGTGTCCAGGGAAATATTAGAACCACTCTGTTCTGCCTTGGTCAGGCCACACCTGGAATACCGTGTCCAGTTCTGGGCATCACAATTTAAGAAGGACGTTGACAAGCTGGAAGGTGCCATGTTCAAATCTATAAAAGGATGTCATAGAGAGGAGGGTGAAAGGTTGTTTTCTGCTGCTCCAGAGAAGCGGACACGGGGCAATGGATTCAAACTACAAGAAAGAAGATTCCACCTAAACATTAGGAAGAACTTCCTGACAGTAAGAGCTGTTCGGCAGTGGAATTTGCTGCCAAGGAGTGTGGTGGAGTCTCCTTCTTTGGAGGTCTTTAAGCGGAGGCTTGACAGCCATCTGTCAGGAATGCTTTGATGGTGTTTCCTGCTTGGCAGGGGGTTGGACTGGATGGCCCTTGTGGTCTCTTCCAACTCTATGATTCTATGATTCTGTGTGCAGAGGAGGGCGATCAAGATGATCAAGGGTCTGGAAACCAAGCCTGATGAGGAACGGTTGAAGGAGCTTGATATGTTTAAACCTGAGACTGAGGGGAGATATGAGAGCCATCTTCAAATATCTTAAGGGCTGTTCTTCTGCCTTGGTCAGGCCACACCTGGAATACCGTCTCCAGTTCTGGGCAGCACAATTTAAGAAGGATGTTGACAAGCTGGAAGGTGCGCAGAGGAGGGCAACCAAGATGACCAAGGGTCTGGAAACCAAGCCTGATGAGGAATGGCTGAAGGAGCTGGGTATGTTTAAACCTGGGTAAGAGGAGACTGAGAGGAGATATGAGACATCTTAAAATATCTCAAGGCCTGCCACACGAACTCATAGATTAAGAGAATTGTGAAAGAGGAGAGCGTAAAATATGGTCTGAAACTCAACATAAAAAACTAAGATCATGGCCACTGGTCCCATCACCTCCTGGCAAATAGAAGGGGAAGAAATGGAGGCAGTGAGAGATTGTTTCCTGGGCATTAAAACCAGGGCCTTTTTCCCTGCAGAAATGCAGGGGGAACAGCACCGATTAAAACCACAGGTCCGTGTATTTATTTGGAAAGTGTCAATCGTGCTGAGTTCGGTTTAAATCCCCATCTCAAATCACACTCGGCACCCCAACACCGTTGGAAAAGTGAGTGGATTTTCGCTGCCATTTCAGACTCAACCCGAGATTCAGTGGCTCACATCTCATGCCACAACCCAATGCCTGTTTTCCTGAGAGTAAGCCCTATTCAACTCAGCGGGACCTACTTCAGAGTAGACATGTATTCCGGATCACACTGTTCCTTTCTGTTCCGGCTCTTCGTTTTGTAGACGATTCTTTTTTTCCCTTCTTTTTTTTAAGGAAAAAAATACACCACCTTTTAAATGGCTTTTGGTTTTGACGCAAAGCTACCTTGCCTTTTGATTCCCTCAAAGGGAAATCGGCAGCGCTACAATAGAGTTCGTGCTGTGGTTGTGGGAAACAAAGGGAAGGGAGATGGAAGACGACCACTTGGAACTAGAAAGCCGGTCTGTGCGCAGAGAGCAGTTTCCTCCGGCAGATTCACTCCACCGAGTCGCATGCAAGCAGAGTCCATCAGGGGAGGCAAAAACCACCCCCTCCATGCCGCCGCTTTCCTTGTGACTTATCCAAGTTGGTTCCAGGCTTACTGCCACTTAGGAGCTCATTCCAAGCGGGCTGGTGGGTCGAGGAATCACCACGCACAGGGCCAGATTTAGGTTTGATGAGAACCTAAGCCAGGGGACAGCAAACTTTTTCAGCAGGGGGCCGGTCCACTGTCAGACCTTGTGGGGCCAGACTATATTTTTGGGGGGGCGTACTATATTTTGAAGAAGAAAAAAAATATGAACGAATTCCTGTGCCCCACAAATAACCCAGAGATGCATTTTAAATAAAAGCACACATTCTACTCATGTAAAAACACCAGGCAGGCCCCACAAATAACCCAGAGATGATTTTAAATAAAAGGACACATTCTACTCATGTAAAAACACCAGGAGCCCCACAAATAACCCAAGGTGCATTTTAAATAAAAGGACACATTCTACTCATGTAAAAACACCAGGCAGGCCCCACAAATAACCCAGAGATGCATTTTAAATAAAAGGACACATTCTACTCATGTAAAAACACCAGGCAGGCCCCACAAATAACCCAGAGATGCATTTTAAATAAAAGGACACATTCTACTCATGTAAAAACACCAGGCAGGCCCCACAAATAACCCAGAGATGCATTTTAAATAAAAGGACACATTCTACTCATGTAAAAACACCAGGCAGGCCCCACAAATAACCCAGAGATGCATTTTAAATAAAAGGACACATTCTACTCATGTAAAAACACCAGGCAGGCCCCACAAATAACCCAGAGATGCATTTTAAATAAAAGGACACATTCTACTCATGTAAAAACACCAGGCAGGCCCCACAAATAACCCAGAGATGCATTTTAAATAAAAGGACACATTCTACTCATGTAAAAACACCAGGCAGGCCCCACAAATAACCCAGAGATGCATTTTAAATAAAAGGACACATTCTACTCATGTAAAAACACCAGGCAGGCCCCACAAATAACCCAGAGATGCATTTTAAATAAAAGGACACATTCTACTCATGTAAAACACCAGGCAGGCCCCACAAATAACCCAGAGATGCATTTTAAATAAAAGGACACATTCTACTCATGTAAAAACACCAGGCAGGCCCCACAAATAACCCAGAGATGCATTTTAAATAAAAGGACACATTCTACTCATGTAAAACACCAGGCAGGCCCCACAAATAACCCAGAGATGCATTTTAAATAAAAGGACACATTCTACTCATGTAAAAACACCAGGCAGGCCCCACAAATAACCCAGAGATGCATTTTAAATAAAAGGACACATTCTACTCATGTAAAACACCAGGCAGGCCCCACAAATAACCCAGAGATGCATTTTAAATAAAAGGACACATTCTACTCATGTAAAAACACCAGGCAGGCCCCACAAATAACCCAGAGATGCATTTTAAATAAAAGGACACATTCTACTCATGTAAAAACACCAGGCAGGCCCCACAAATAACCCAGAGATGCATTTTAAATAAAAGGACACATTCTACTCATGTAAAAACACCAGGCAGGCCCCACAAATAACCCAGAGATGCATTTTAAATAAAAGGACACATTCTACTCATGTAAAAACACCAGGCAGGCCCCACAAATAACCCAGAGATGCATTTTAAATAAAAGCACACATTCTACTCATGTAAAAACACCAGGCAGGCCCCACAAATAACCCAGAGATGCATTTTAAATAAAAGGACACATTCTACTCATGTAAAAACACACTGATTCCGGACCATCCGTGGGCTGGATTTAGAAGGCGATTGGGCTGGATCCGGCCCCGGGCCTTAGTTTGCTTACCCATGCACTAAGCTACTGAAGGTAACAGGGCCCTTTATATGTCCAGCTGTCCTTTGTCAACAACAAATTGTCACTGCTTTTGATGCTGAATATATGCTATTGACGCGGGTGGCGCTGTGGGTTAAACTGCAGAGCCTAGGGCTTGCCGATCAGAAGGTCGGCGGTTCGAATCCCCGTGACGGGGTGAGCTCCCGTTGCTCGGTCCCTGCTCCTGCCAACCTAGCAGTTCGAAAGCACGTCAAAGTGCAAGTAGATAAATAGGTACCGCTCCGGCGGGAAGGTAAACGGCGTTTCCGTGCGCTGCTCTGGTTCGCCAGAAGCGGCTTAGTCATGCTGGCCACATGACCCGGAAGCTGTACGCCGGCTCCCTCGGCCAGTAAAGCGAGATGAGCGCCGCAACCCCAGAGTCGGACACGACTGGACTTAACGGTCAGGGGTCCCTTTACCTTTATATGCTATATGGTAATTTATGGACCATAATAGGTATCTAAAGCCATTTGCACATAACAAGGTATGTATTTTATCAAAGTAATTGTTGAACTGGAATACAATTAAGAAGTATATTAATGGTGAAATATAATTAAGAAGAAGTATATGGGGGGGGGGCAAGAGAGTGCGGCCCTAAGCTATAACTTGTTCAGTTTATACCAAGCATAGGCAAACTCCGGCCCTCCAGATGTTTGGGACTACAATTCCATAATATTTTTTTAATTAACTTTTCTGTTTTGCATTGAAAGTGGTGCTCCACAAATCTAGCCCCCCATCCATTGGCATGCCACTGGTCTCCCCCACAAGCTCTGCCTGCCTTTGTCTAGGGGGTGCCCTCCCCACCCTCTCTCCCGTCCTCCCCCCTTTGTCGCCGTCCTTCTGCCCACCCCCGGGCTCTCTTCATTTCTCTGCCACCTCTCACTAGCTATCACCAAGGAATCCTTCTGATGGCTGGGCCCATTGTTTCCTGCCCGGCTCTTGAGACATCAGCCGCTTGGTCCCGTCTCGTTGCCACCAGGCTCTTCGGCCGCAATCGTCGCTTAAGTGGTTCGTGCAATTAAAGCTTTGGCTTGGGGGTGGCGGTGGGGGTGGGGACCTGCAGAGGCATTCGTGGCCCACTTCCTTCGAGCCTGCACCCACCCGCCCACCGAAGCGTCGGTTCTGGCAGTTTCCCGTGCGAGGGGAAATAGGTAAGACGAGGAGGTTCTGACGAAACAGCCACAAAGGGGGCCGGGGTGGGGGGCTGAGATTGTGGGTGGCCAGTGGGGGTTGTCCCATGAGGGCGGATGGCAGGGCATACGGGCAGCTGGGGCAAGCTGCCTCATGGTGCTCACCACCCCCCCAGCCCAGGAAGAAAGAGGGAGCAAAGATCTGCTTCAGGAACAAAGGAAGGAATCAAGTCAATCGAAGGCCAGCACTGGGGGAGAGTGCCTGCTCTGAATCTCACCCAGTGAGTGCCCCCATTTCCTCCCTGGGGGTGCTATCAAAGCAGACTTTGTTGTCCTCGTCGTCCCGCCGCCCCTATAATTTTTTATTAACTTTTCTGTTTTGCTTTTTAGACTATTCATTTAAACAACCTTAAAATATCAGTCCAAGTAAGGTACCGCTCCGGCGGGAAGGTAAACGGCGTTACTGCTCTGGTTTCCAGAAGCGGTTTAGTCGTGCTGGCCACATGACCCGGAAAAACTGTCTTATGGACAAATGTCGGCTCCCTCGGCCAGTAAAGCGAGATGAGCGCCGCAACCCCAGAGTTGTTCGCAACTGGACTTCACTGCCAGGGGGTCCTTTCCCTTTTTAATAAGGCAAAACCCGACCGCCCTCTGCCATTGGCTGTGCAGCTGTGATGTCATGGAATGTCCACCAGGAGAATGGGAACAAATGTGCCCCCCCCCGGTTACACATTTTTCTGAGCCACAGCAGTCTCCATGGCATCCGAGAGTAAAAGAAACCTCGCTGCTGTATCTGAGCAAAATCCTCAAGGGAGGAAAGGGTTTTGAGAGAACAGCTCTGAGGCTGATCCAATTAAAGGCAGCCTGATATGAGACAGCAGGCCTCTCTCTCTCTCTCTCTCTCTCTCTCTCTCTCTCTCTCTCTCTCTCTCTCCTCCCCCACCCCTTAGTGGCAGCCAAGAATGCAAAGGGGGTCAAGCCATGAAACTTCATCACCAAGCCCTTATTTCATGACAAGGAGGGGAAAGGAATGGCAAGGTGGTGCCCACCCTCTATTCTAATTCCAGGTCCGGAAGCTGACCGGACAGGTGGCTATTTATTCCACAAAACTGATACGCTGTTTGATTGTTAAAGCAACAGCCACCTCGAAGCAGCTGCAAAAAAGGTAAAACCATAAAAAACCCAAGAATAATTCACAACCATGCTTTAGAAAACATACAAAAACAAAACAAAACACAAGTGCAGGTTGTTATCACCTCAGTCCCCAAAGCTCGGATTCCCAGGCACACTTGAACCGGCTACAGAAGGGCAATGCAAAATTCAGGAAAGCGCAAATTTTCAAAGAGGGAGGGCATTTCAGTTCGTGCGTGGTTTTGCAAATTGTGTTGTAGCCAACAGAGCTGCTCAGAGTAGGCCCACTGGCACGACCGGGCCTAAATGTGTTGCGTCGACGGGTCTACAGTGAGTCTGTGCGCAGAGGAAGGCAACCAAGAGGATTATAGCAGGAGTCGGCAAGGTTTACCTCGCCTGGGCCAGTTCAATCCAGCGGAGAACCCTCCATGGGCCGGATTGTGCACCCACACGCACCCGAACATGCACACGCACGACGGTGTCTGCGTCTGTGCCGACGCGATTTCTGGCATCTGCGTCTGCGCAGACACGATTTTCGGCATCTGCACATGTGCAGAAGCAATTTCCGGCCCCACAGAAGCGAGCCCCTGCACCGCGCTGTACCGGTTTAGTGCAGTGCGCCAGGACTGGCTGAGCGGGCAGCTCGGTTTGGGGGTGGCTCGTGGGCCGGTTAAACGACCCCCGTGGGCCGCTTGTGGACCCATGGGCCTTAGGTTGCCTACCCCTGATTATAGAATCATTGAGTCGGGTGCATAGGGGCGAACTCCTAGAGGCCAAGGCCTGCACCACCAAGTGCCGCATTGGCCAGTCATGTTCCCTCCCCGCTGCATGGACAGGAAGGAGGCACAGCATGGCCCCGCTTGGTTCCAGTTGGGGTGGGGCACTCCGGTGGCGTCGGCAGTTTGCCCACCCCGCGTACCAGCAACCCACGCTATGCCACTGTGTGCTCTTTCCCCTCATTGAATTTGCTTCGCATTCTCCTTGAGTGCTTTTCCCTGGCTGGCCCTATGTCCTTGAACTCTGACAAAGCCTATTCCTGCATGGAGGTCATGCGCCAGGGCATTTTTTTTGGAGTGTTTGCGTTGATATGCATTAAGGATTTTTGTTACTGCTGCAAGTGAGGAGCTCAGCTGGCACCCTGCATGTTTCCAAGGCTCTGCTGTGTTTTAATCTGCCTTTATAAAGCTGTGCCGAGTTGTGTTTTTTATGGCTGTGTCGTTTTATTGTGTTGTATAACTCAGCCTGGGATCATAGACGAAGCGCGGGCTACGAACGGTCTTATAAAAGAAAGAAATTATTTGTGGAAAACATTTTACGCTGCACCCGTCTGGTGGGGGGGGGAAGCACTATTCTGGTGGTTTGTGGGGCCGGGGCCCGGGGGGATGGGGAGCCTAGCAGAATCTGAAGGGATAATTTCATAGCGATGGTTATAAAACAATCAAGAGAAGCAGCAGTTTGATGCAAGCATTACAACTTCATCTGCCACATTCGACAGAAGGGCTGCCGGGACAGAAAACACTCTCCCGTAACTGGTGAAAGACAGCCATGTTTTATGGGGCTGACATCGAGAGGCCAAACTGCAGGAGGCAGTGGAGGATGGGGGGGCCTGGCGTGCTCTGATCCATGGGGTCACAAAGAGTCGGACTGAACGACTGAACAACAACAAATGCATATGTGGTGGGAATGCACAGCCTTTAAGGAATTCTGGAACAACATCTATAACGAATTAAAAAAATTATTTACAGGTGAAACTCAAAAAATTAGAATATCGTGGAAAAGTCCATTTATGTAAGCAATTGTTTTCATTAGCCACTGCAGTTTAATATATGAGATAGACTCATGACATGCAAAGCGAGATATGTCAAGCCTTTGCTTGTTATAATTGTGATGATTATGGCGTACAGCTGATGAAAACCCCAAAGTTGAAATTGTTAATTTGGGGTTCTCATCAGCTGTACGCCATAATCATCACAATTATAACAAATAAAGGCTTGACATATCTCGCTTTGCATGTCATGAGTCTATCTCATATATTAGTTTCACCTTTTAAGTTGAATTACTGAAAGAAATGAACCTTTCCACGGTATTGTAATTTTTTTGAGTTTCACCTGTAAGTTATCATTTAAGAAAAAATCTGAAACCTTCCTCCTAGGTATAATGACACCAGAAATTAAAAAAATAAATTAGACCACTTTTTTATGTATACAACTGTAGCAGCCAGGATCTTGATTGCAAGAAACTGGAAAAGTGACAATCTACCTACAATGTATGAGTGACGTGTCCAGCTGATAGATTACTTGCAAATGGCTATGATGACGGGGAGACTTAGAGGTTATTCGGAACAGAAAGTTCAAAAGGAATGGAAAATCTTTAAAGAATATTTGGAAAAGTATTGCAAAAATAAATACCTTCTGGCAGAAATAGGGTGGGTCCTTGAAAAGAAATATAATCTCTCCTGCTTTCACAACCCAAAGTTTACGTTACTCAAGAGTAACATAACCTGAGGGTCTACTGTATCTGACTTTTAGAAGACATCAGAAGGTAGACCTGTTTAGGGAAACTTTTGATGTTTGATGTTTTGTTGTGTTGGGTGACCTTGGGCCAGTCACACTTCTCTGAAGTCTCTCAGCCCCACTCACCCCATACAGAGTGTTTGTTGTGGGGGAGGAAGGGAAAGGAGAATGTGAGCCGCTTTGAGACTCCTTCGGGTAGTGATAAAGCGGGATATCAAATCCAAACTCTTCTTCTTCTTCTTTTAATATTCTGTTGGGAGCCACCCAGAGTGGCTGGGGAGGTCCAGCCAGATGGGTGGGGTATAGTAATAAATTTTATTATTATTATTATTATTATTATTATTATTATTATTATTATTATTATTTATTCTAGGCCCGGTACTACCAAGCAGCCTGTTTCTTCTAATAAAGAGTTAACTTCGCTTACTCCGTGTGATTTATTGCAGACCCGCTCCTCCCACAGAGCCAGCAGCTTCTGGCTTTGTCCCCGTCCTCATCCTCCCTGCAGAGTTCCACAGAGAGCAACGCTGAGAAGAATGAGGAGAAAACAGACAGGCATCATTGCCACCCCTGGGCTGGTTGGACAGGCTGCCGTGGCACTGCCCCTTCTGCCCATCTCTAGGGGCTTTGACTTGTCCCCGGAAGCAGATGGGTGACGGATGCAGCTTGCGTTTCAGGGTGGGTGCTGTTCCCGCGGCGGCGCACCCACCGAGGACATTCCTGCGAATTGCGCCGAGGCGCTTTATGCCTCACTAATTGGCATCTTTGGCGCCTCTCCTCTGGGCCCTGTCTCCTTTCCTTCTGAAGCCCCAGCTTGGCAGAGGAGTGTCGCATCACCCCTAATGAAACAGCAGCAACAGGAGAGGGAGAGGGAGAGGGAGGGAGACCGCTTTGATCTCCATGGTGAAGCTGAGAGGGATGACTTGGCGGGGGGGTTGACGGGGGAGGGAAGAAGGGGCTGCTGCTAAGATTAGACACTTCTGATGCAGCTGGCGGCGTGTGTGGCAGGGTGGGGTGGGGCAGAGCGAGGGTGTGCGGAGGCAGGAAAACAACCCATTGTCCGGGCATAGCCCTCCAGTGCCAACTGCTGGTGGTGGCACGCGGAGGTGCGGTTGGCCGGTCTCCTCTTTGAACGATAATGAGCATTGCTTCGAAACTGTGAGGCGCCGGCCCTGCTGTGATCAGCCCCCCCACCCCAAATTCTCCCGAGAGGGCCCTGGACTTCTGCTGCAAAGCCCTACTCTCCGAGCACCATCGGCAACCTGCCACATGCACAGCCGAGGTGGGTCTTGATGGAGGGAGACTCGGAGGGCCAGAGGGACACCGAGCAGAGCCTGAACCCCACTCCCATCCTACCTGCCTGGATTTCATGCTTCTTCTGGGGTGGGTGATATTGTCACATTAGAAACCCACCCACCCACCCACACAGAATTGTAGAGCTGGGAGGAACCCCAACCTCTGCAATGCAGGAATCACAGCTGAAGTATCTCTGGCAGATGTCTGGCAACAAAGAGATGCTCTAGGGCAGGCATAGGCAAACTCGGCCCTCCAGATGTTTTGGGACTACAACTCCCATCATCCCTGACCACTGGTGCTGTTAGCTAGGGATGATGGGAGTTATAGTCCTGAAACATCTGGGGGGCTGAGTTTGCCCATTCCTGCACTAGTTCCATGACCCTGGAGGCAGCTTCCTATTCTTCAGAGTGTGCATGCGGACAGCCCCCAAAGATGAGCTTTGGTACCAGTGTGCCCCTCCTAAATAATAATAAATTATTTATTATTATTATTATTATTATTATTATTATTATTATTATTTTACCCCGCCCATCTGGCTGGGTTTCCCCAGCCACTCTGGGCGGCTCCCAACAGAATATTAAAAACACGATAAAACACCAAACATTAAAAACTTCCCTAAACAGAGGCCGCCTTCAGATGTCTTCTAAAAGTCAGATATCGTCAAACCTCAGTTGTCGAACATAATCCGTTTGACTTCCGAAACATTTGACAACCGAAAACTGAAAGTGGAAGTCTCAATACAAAAGGGAAACTCAAAACAGAAGCCGTGTAGCACATTCGGCTTCCAAAAATCATTCGAAACGCGGAGGATTTACTGCCGGTTTTTCAGCCACTGGGAGCTGAAACGTACGACAACGGAGGCGTTCGGGAACCGAGGTTTGACTGTAGTTGTTTATCTCCTTGACATCTGATAGGAGGGCGTTCCACAGGGTGGGCGCCACCACCAAGAAGGCCCTCTGCCTGGTTCCCTGCAACCTCACTTCTTGCAGGGAGGGAACTGCCAGAAGGCCCTCGGAGCTGGACCTCAGTGTCTGGACTGAACGATGGGGGTGGAGACGCTCCTTCAGGTCTACTGGGCTGAGGTCATTTGGGGCTTGAAAGGTCAGCACCAACACCTCAGTGTCCGGGCTGAACGATGCGGGTGGAGACTCTCCTTCAGGTATACATGTACACTGTTAGGGCACCAACAAGTTGGCGTGCTGAAGTGCAGCAGTCAGTCAGATAAGCCAAGGTTGAACAGTCCAAGTCTGAAGCCAGCTGAAGTCAGGTATCAGCACGGGGTCAGGAGAAGCCGAAGTCAGGAAAAGTCCAAGTCAGGAACCAGCCAAGTCAGTCAGGAACAAGCCAGGAGCCAGGAACAAGCCAAGGGTCAGGAACAAGCCAGGAGTCAGGAACACAGGAACAGAACAAGCAAGAGCAACCACGTACTCAGCAGAGCAGTTGCAGGTGCTAGCGAAGGAAGCAGCCAGCCTTTCTTAAGTAGCCGGACTGTAACCACGTCTCTTACGAGTTGCAGCTGCCTCCAATTGTTCCCTGCGTCTCTCAGCTCTACGCTCTACAGCTGAGAAGGGAGGAGGGGAGGGGCCCTGCCGGTTTCTCTCCTCACAAGGGCCTGATTCTGGCTCGACTTCTTCCTCCTCCTGTTCTGGTCTTTCCCCCTCTCCATCTGACTCTTCCTCTTCCGAGGAGTGCCGCCACCAGTCTTCTCCAGGTATGAACTCCTCCATTTCCCCAGGTTCTTCCGTGGGTGCAGCCTCGCCGGGGGGGGGGGCTTGCCACCACTCCTCCTCATCTGGCTCAACCCTAACATACACCTGAGGATGAAGTATGCTGTCCTCTAAGTCAGAAGACTCCATAGCAGATGTCCCAGCCTTCCCCTGCTCTGTCTCAGTAGCTGACAATGGAGTGGGCAGGGAAGGTGAGGCATCCGACTTTTTCAAACCACACCAGAATTCCGTCCTGAGATCAGGAGTCCTCTCACCTGACCCAGGAAGCAGAGAGTTTCCTCCCCTTCTCTGTTTCTTCCACTGTCTTTCTTTGGGCCGCCCTGCCCTTCATTCCTTGCCTTCGGAATTCTGGCTTCAGGAAGGGAACATCCACAGTCAATTCTAAATTCAAATTCAAATTTATTGCGGCTATAAGCCCATAAAAACATAAAATATGGAATATATGACATAAAATTACAGCAAACCATAGACCCTGGAGTCATAGGGAAACAAACCACAGCACAAATACAAGTTTTAAAATTGCAACCAGGGAGCAGAAAACAAAAGTATTAGTGGTCGTGTAGTTGGCCACAGCGCCTTTTTTGAGATATGACAGAGTTTAGAAACCTTGCCACCTGCAAGGTTGTATAGGAGTCATTGTCTTGCAGGAGTAAGGCAAGGTGTGACTCAGCTGGTGCACCTGTAAGTTTCTGAGTTATTGGTCTTAGTAATTTTGCCCGAGCCTCACTATGCAGGGAACAGATAAAGATTATATGATGGAGAGATTCCGTCGACTTTTTATCACAATCACAAAAGGCGGAAACTAGGCCCTTGGAAAATCTATGTCTCAGGACATTAGAAGGAAAAACATTAAACCTCGCTTTGGTGAAAGCGAATCGGTGCCCAGCAGTGGAGAGGGAGGATAGGTATAGAGGGACATGATGTATTGGAGTAACTCCAAAATTCCGAGGCGATTCTGGAACTTGCAGCGTAAGAGAGGGCTGCACCTTTTCCAGTAATTTCATTCCGCTCGCTTCTGTGTTCCCTTATCAACGAAGCCAATGCACACATGCAGCCTGATAAGACGCGACCGCTTGCCCCTCAAAGCAATCTTGAAAGGGTTGTGATGTGAGAGCACTTACAGCAAAGAAAGACAACGTCCCCGACGACTTGATCCTAGACACCATTAGTGCCAAAGGCCTTGCATTAGTGCTGCAAGCCTCAGTGGGTTGAATCAGTACATTCGCCAATGAAAGCTTAATTTTGAGGTCGGTTTTAATCAGTAGAGCTGTGACGTATACTTTCCGAAGCTTTTCTGGGCTGGTGGTGTGTGTGGTCGCACTCCCAGACCCTAGAAATGACGAGATGAGACAATGGGTATTCTGTAAATCTAAGTTTATCCAGTGAGATGAATGGACCTAACTTAGCCATTAGTGACATTAATGGAGCTAAATTATGTGCACTAATTTCTATGGGCCTAAACAGATATTTAGCCACTTATTTATGCAGATGTTTACACTTTAGAGATTTGATTTCATGGTTATGAATTCTGAATTGCCTTCATTAATTGGATTGTGATGCTCCTCCCTGGTATTGAATTGATATTTCTGTTGATTGTTGCATTTATTTTGCTGTCACCCAGCTGTTGTGGCCTTCCTTTTTTGGAAGGAAATGTATGGTAAAAACATACAGGAGCTATATCCAACGTTATTTATACTATGAGTAGACCCATGGAAGTCATTGGACATGACTTACTTAGGTCTGTTGATTTCAAGGGATCCACTCTAAGTAGAATTTAGCTGGATACAATCCAGGAGCTTGAGTTTTCAAATAAGTAACACTTACCAAGAATTGATGCTTTTGAATTATAGTGCTGCAGGAGACTCTTGAGACTCTGCACGGACTGCAAAAAGATCAAACTTATCCATCCTTAAAGAAATCAGCCCTGAGTGCTCACTGGAAGGACAGATCCTGAAGTTGAGGCTCCAGTACTTTGGCCACCTCATGAGAAGAGAAGACTCCCTGGAAAAGACCCTGATGTTGGGAAAGATGGAGGGCACAAGGAGAAGGGGACGACAGAGGATGAGATGGTTGGACAGTGTTCTCGAAGCGACTAGCATGAGTTTGGCCAAACTGCGAGAGGCAGTGGAAGATAGGGGTGCCTGGCATGTTCTGGTCCATGGGGTCACAAAGAGTCGGACACGACTGACTGATTGAACAACAACCAAGCATTAAAGGATCTGCAGGGGGCTAAGATGCTAACTCTTAAACTTTCTCTGCCCCTGCAGGTTCCTATTAACCTTATTGTAGACTACTACCTCATTTTTCAAGTCTTTTGGAGAAGCCCCCTTACCTCAGGTCCCTGGAGTATTTTTTCCATACTCCCAGCTTTTCCTACCTGGGCAATTATCTTTCCACAAATGGATCCATTGATGCCGAAATCCAGCATTGCCTGAGCTCTGTGAATGTAGCTTTCTCCCGATTGAAGTGCAAAGTGTTTGAGGACCAGGACATTCGCAAAGAAACCAAAATGCTTGTTTACAAAGCTATTGTGCTACCAATCTTACTCTATGCTTTTGAAATGTGGACCACTTATAAGCTCCAACTTCTCAAAAGATTCCATCAACGGTGTCTCCAAAAAAGTTTTACACATCACTTGGGAAGACAGGGGAACTAATGCCAGTGAACTGGAAGAAGCAAAGATCACCAGTGTCAAAGCAATGATTCTACAGCATCAACTTCGTTGGACTGGTCATGTCGTTTGGATGCCTGATTATCGTCTTCCAAAGCAACTACTCTATTCCGAACTTAAAAATGGAAAGCGTAATGCTGGTGGTCAACAAAAGAGGTTCAAAGACTCTCTCAAGGCAAATCTTTAAAAAATGTAGTATAAACACCGACAACTGGGAGACAATGGCCTGCGAGCGCTCCAGTTGGAGAACAGCCTTTACAGAAGGCGTCATGGGTTTTGAAGACGCTCGAACTCAGGACGAAAGGGAGAAACAAGCCAAGTGGAAGGCATGCTTGGCAAACCCTCATCATGATCTACTCCTGCCCGAAAACCTATGTCCCCACTGTGGAAAGACGTGTGGAACCAGAATTGGCCTCCACAGTCACTTATGGACTCACTGTTAAGACCGTGTTCATGGAAGACAATCTTACTTGGCAGGAGGAGGAGAAAGAAGAAGATAGGGTACCCATGCTCCCCTGAACCGAATTGATTGATTGATTGATTGATGATTGATTGTTACAGTTCTCAACCAGCACACACACATATATACAGGTGAAACTCAAAAAATTAGAATATCATGGAAAAGTCCATTTATGTAAGCAATTGTTTTCATTAGCTACTGGAGTTTAATATATGAGATAGACTCATGACATGCAAAGCGAGATATGTCAAGCCTTTGCTTGTTATAATTGTGATGATTATGGCGTGCAGCTGATGAAAACCCCAAAGTTGAGATTGTTAATTTGGGGTTCTCATCAGCTGTATGCCATAATCATCACAATTATAACAAATAAAGGCTTGACATATCTCGCTTTGCATGTCATGAGTCTATCTCATATATTAGTTTCACCTTTTAAGTTGAATTACTGAAAGAAATGAACCTTTCCACGATATTCTAATTTTTCGAGTTTCACCTGTACATAAAAACAATCCAAAATACATTCTAAAATATAGACTATAAATATAAACTTTAAACTTTAAAATTTTTAGATAAAAAAAAAGATATCACTACTTTAAAGGGTGGGCTACAGCCGATTATAGCACTGGTTTGTCTTTAGCTCTGTCCTGAAGTTATATGGGTACTGCTAACTAGATCGGACCGAATTTTTATGGCTCTAGCACAGAACTTGGCTACCTTTGCTGTCACATTAGCGTTAGCATCCGAAAGAAAAGCCGGTCAAAGATATGTTCACTCCCAAACCGATCCGACCAGCACAAGATCTTGCTCCCAGACCCCTGAACCCCAAAGATGTGCCTTTGCCTATGGGCTCCGTGGGGTCGACTACCGACTCCTCTGAGGATCAAAAAAAGCCCTGCAGAACTTCCATGGACCCATGGAAGCTTCCAGGGCAAGCAATAAAGTTCTGGCAGGTGCAACATGCCAGTGCTGATGCAACAAGTTTCCCTCTCTCTGTTGCAGGATTGCTGTCCGTGGTCCTGAAGCCCTCACTCTTGAACTCTGGTCCAGCCCCCTTGCTGCTGCCCAGGGCCCAGACGTCGTTCTAGCAGCCCCAAGTCTCCTTCCAGTACATGCAAGTCCCGCTATCCAAACACTCATTGTGCAAAAAACAAAAAAAAAACACTTATCCAAACACAAGGGATTAGTACCCAAACCTCACTATACACACAGCAGATTCAGATATCCAAACAGCCACGCCTGCATGTAGTGTTGCAAAGAAACTGGTTTTGACAGCCATTTCAAAAAGGATCGCAGGGGGGGTTGATATTGGGGAGAGACGTACTCTTAGATACTTGGGTGCCAAGCCAAACCCCCGAGTTCCACGCAAGCTTCAAAACCCATAACTCACACCGTATGTCCAGAAAGATAAAAGGAAACAGGCGACCTCTTAAGTCACTCCGAAATCAATATACTCAAATCACTGCCTACGAAACAAGGAAATATCGGTGGCCCTTTTAAACAAATCAATATGCACAATGTCCTTCACAACCCATATACATGCATAACCAATGTCAACGTGTGTATTGAATATTCCTAACTTTATCTGCTCTGCAATTTCTTAAAATCTCACCTTACATATTAAACGGGGGGGGGGGGGGATACCAGGACTTCCTATTCAAAGCTCATTTGCCAGATACTGTGAATCATCAATGCATCAATGGTGTCTCTTGTCAAGTAGTTGGAAAGGACCCCAAGGGTCATCCAGTCTAACCCCCTGTAATGCAGGAATCACAGCTAAAGAATCCCTGGCAGACAGCCGTCCAACCTATGCTTAAAAACCTCCAATGAAGGAGAGGCCACCACTTTCCGAGGGGGTCCATTCCTTTGTCAAACAGCTCAGAAAGTTCTTCCAGATGTTAGTCGGAATCTTCTTTCTTGAAACTTGAAGCCATTGGTTCGAGTCCTACCCTCCAGAGCAGTAAAAGAAACATGTGACAGCCCTTAAGATATTTGAAGGTGCTGATCATATCTCTTCTCCTCTTTTCCAGGCTAAACATACGCAGCTCCTTCAACCATTCCTCACAAGGCTAAGTTTCCAGACCCTTGACCATCTTGGTTGCCCTCCTCTGTGTGGGAATGTTTTGGGATGCAGGAGAGGATATATTGTTTAAGATATCCTATTCCAACTTGTGTTTACAAGTCCCAGAAATTAGCAGAGTTCTCATTCCCCTTTTAAACACACACGCAGCAGATAGCTTGCTCAGGTTTGTTAAAACCTCTGTAATAAATGTCCTGGTATTTTCCCCATTAATCCCTCTCAAAATAAGACACTACACAGTCTTCTATAAAAGCATAAAACGTTTACTCACGAGAAATCATCTGTTCACAATTGGATCCCAGAGGCAGACTTAAACTTAGTAAAAGTAACATTTACTCAGGAGACTGTTCCATAAGGGAAAAACAGTCCCTTTGTGTTACCCTCATAGTGATGTTGTTCCTTTGAGAACGGCATCCAAAAGAGAGAAAGATGGAGTGTGGTCCCTGTGGTTTTGTGTTAACCTGCCCAAGTGAGACCACACCCATCTCCAGTTACATAGAGGAAGTCCATCCCAGCCCAGAACAAACAGGAAGTTCCGGCTGGTGGACTAAGTTGCCTTTTGTGTCCACTCTAGCAATGTTGTGTTTGACTGCTCCTGCGTTTTACATCCCACACTCTGCACACCTTCCAGTTTGTCAACATCCTTCTTAAATAGTGGAGCCCAGAACTGGAAATGGGACTCCAGGTGGGGTCTGACCACGGCAAAACAGAGCGGAACTATTACTTAATTTGATCTGGACATTCGACTTCTGTTGATGCAGCTTAGAAGAGAATTAGCTTTTTGTGCTGCTGCATCACACTGTTGACTCACGCTAAGCTTGTGGTCCACCAAGACCCCTAGACCCTTTCCATATGTTCTACTAGCAAGCCAAGTGCCCCCCACCTTATATTTGTGCAGCTGGTTATTCCTACCTAAGTGTAGAATCTTACAAGTATCCCTCACCTCTGCACTAACATTCTGGGGAACAGTTACAGGTAGGTAGCCGTGTTGGTCTGCCATAGTCAAAACAAAATAAAAAATAAAAAAATTCCTTCCAGTAGCACCTTAGAGACCAACTAAGTTTGTTCTTGGTATGAGCTTCTGAAGAAGTGTGCATGCACACGAAAGCTCATACCAAGAACAAACTTAGTTGGTCTCTAGGGTGCTACTGGAAGGAATTTTTTATTCTGGGGAACGTTCACAAGGACCTTGAAAGAGAGAATTCGCACACAGATGTGGGAATCCAAACTGAAGACTGGGGGTGGTATGGGTGGGACAAGAAGCTGTCAGAAACAAACGGTCAGATTCTCCCATCCATATTTAGGACTAATTCAGTAGCACCTGGTCAAAGGGCATGGAGACCATCTGCGATCGCTACTCCCTTCCAGACTTCGCTGCCATATCCTCATGGGACAAAGACAAAATTCGCGACTGGATTCTTGCTAAGGACGCTGCCTTCGATCTAGAACTACCTAACGCGGCCAGACTCTCCACATGGTTTCCTCATGTGAAGGTAGTTAGATCTCTGGCCCACTATTTGAGTGATCTGATAAATCCTACGCTAAGAAGGGCCTTCACACTAGCCCGATTTCATGCCATCCCCACAGCATTCTTACAGGGTGTATTTTCCAATACTCCTCTGGATCTTCGACTCTGCCCATGCAACAAGGGAAAGATAGAGGACCTTATTCATTTTTTTCTTCTACTGCCCAATATATGTCTCAGTAAGACCCAGGCTTTTCCTTTTAATCCCACCGATCATCGCCCGGGACGATGACCGCATGAAATACAGGCGGATGCCAACCCACTGATATCACTGGAGTGGCCATCTACATATTGTTGTTGTTGTTGTTCAGTCGTTTAGTCGTGTCCGACTCTTCGTGACCCCATGGACCAGAGCACGCCAGGCACGCCTATCCTTCACTGCCTCCCGCAGTTTGGCCAAACTCATGCCAGTCGCTTCGAGAACACTGTCCAACCATCTCGTCCTCTGTCGTCCCCTTCTCCTTGTGCCCTCCATCTTTCCCAACATCAGGGTCTTTTCCAGGGAGTCTTCTCTTCTCATGAGGTGGCCAAAGTACTGGAGCCTCAGCTTCAGGATCTGTCCTTCCAGTGAGCACTCAGGGCTGATTTCTTTAAGAATGGATAGGTTTGATCTTCTTGCAGTCCATGGGACTCTCAAGAGTCTCCTCCAGCACCATAATTCAAAAGCATCAATTCTTCGGCGATCAGTCTTCTTTATGGTCCAGCTCTACATATTACAGGCCCTGAAACTCAGGGCCACCTTTTTGGCTAACTTACCTCAGCCCTAGTCCTATGTAACTTCCTGACATAGACACAGTCGACATGCCCTGTTATTGCTCTTTATCTCATCTGTATTACTCAGCATGATTTTACACTTAATGTTCTAACTGTATTCGTAGTATTCTATGTATAATCGCGACAGGTCACTGCCTGGTCTCTCACAACGTATATGGCTAATGCAATAAATAAATTGTAATTGACTAATTCAGACATACAGTGGTGCCTCAGGTTACAGACGCTTCAGGTTACAGACTCCGCTAACCCAGAAATATACTTCGGGTTAAGAACTTTGCTTCAGGATGAGAACAGAAATTGTGCTGGCGCAGCAGCGGGAGGCCCCATTAGCTAAAGTGGTACCTCAGGTTAAGAACAGTTTCAGGTTAAGAACGGACCTCCAGAACGAATTGAGTTCTTAACCCGAGGTACCACTGTACTTGAAAGACTTAATGGCCAAAATCGAACCATAACTGGTTGTTCTTATTTATTGCCTTAATTGAATTATTGCTCATTGTCCTTGTTCATTCTTTGGAGCACATTACAAATACATTTTCTAATTTGGGGTCTTTTTAGCTGATGACGTTTGATATAACAGAGCAAACCCTTCATTTGTTCAGTGTCTACTTAGGATAAGAAAGCCATACTCGGGGTGCTGGGCTGCTGGGATTGTACACCTCTTAAAATTCACTGTGTCTATAAAAACGCCTGCAGCTAATTACTGGAGAGGCGTCTAATGTTCCAGCTCCTTTGCACCACTTATGGCGGACTTATTCAGTGAGGCTGTGGTATTTGGGGACTTCATCTTCCGTGAAATAGAGGAAAATGCTAATCAACCTGTAGACCAGGTCCCCGCAATGGCGCTTTCTAGTCTCATTACAGCACCTTCTTCACAAGGACTTCATAATCTCTTTCGTTAGTGCACAGTGCCCAACGCTCGTTAAGCTTGCCAAATGACCATGGGGGAGGGGGGAGGGGAAGCATCTTTAACAAAATCTGGCTGCTGCGTCAAAATAAAGAGTTGGACACAAATCCTCCCCCTAAAAAATTGGTTATTTCTCCATTCACTCTAGTGGTTAAACTCTGCTTTTGCTCCCTTATTAATTTGCTAAAATGGCATTTGTTTCATCATTTGCCCATTGCAGTTGCCTTGCTTTCATTATTTCCATTCCTTTGCATCTTTTGTAGCAGCAGACCTTCTTTCTTTCTTTCTTTCTTTCTTTCTTTCTTTCTTTCTTTCTTTCTTTCTCTTTTTTCTCTTCTTTCTCTTCTCTTCTTCTCTCTCTCTCTTCTCTTCTCTCTCTTTCTCTCTCTCTCTCTCTCTTCTCTTCTCTTTCTTTCTTTCTTTCTTTCTTCTTCTTTTCTCTTTTCTTTCTCTCTCTCTCTCTCTCTCTCTCTCTTTCTTTCTCTCTCTTCTTTTCTCTCTCTTCTCTCTTCTTTCTCTTCCTTTTCTTCTTTCTTTCTCTTCTCTTCTTCTCTCTTCTCTCTCTCTCTCTCTCTCTCTCTCTCTCTTCCTCTCTCTCTCTCTCTCTCTCTTTCTTTCTTTCTTTCTTAGTGGTTTTTCAGAAGGAACATAAGACCAATTTCCCCTAACCTCTGCTCCTCAAATAAAGATTCCTATGGGAAAAGATTACTCAAAAGTTTCAACTGCGAGTCTGGGGGATGCCACTGTAGTTTATGTCCTGTGAAGATAAGCTAAAAGGTAAAGGACCCCTAAACCCCTAAGTCCAGTCATTGGTGACTGTGGTGTTGCGGCACTCATCTCGCTTTCAGGTCGAGGAAGCCGGCATTTGTCCACAGACAGCTTTCCGGGTCATGTGGCCAGCGGGACTTAACCGCTTCTGGTGCAACGGGACACCGTGACGGAAACCAGAGTGCACAAAGGGAGGGGTGAAATGCTAACAGGAAACGCCGTTTACCTTCCCACCATAGCAGTACCTATTTATCTACTTGTGCTGGTGTGCTTTCGAACTGCTAGGTTGGCAGGAGCTGGGACAGAGCAAAGGGAGCTCACTCCGTTGTGTGGATTTGAACTGCCGACCTTCTGATCTGCGAGCCCAAATGGCTTAGTGGTTTAAGCCACAGCGTTTCCATGCACTCTGGTTTCATAAGCTTCGGTCATGTTGCTCACCTTTGCTCTAAACTAAGAAGTCATAAATGACCGATGGAAGGCAGAGGAACACTTCTGCAATGTAGATCATGCAATTGTATAGACAGGGAAGTCTCTAGCCCATGGGTAGGTATACGAAGGCCCGGGGGCCGGATGCGGCCCAATCGCCTTCTCAATCCGGCCCACAGGCGGTCCAGGAATCAGCGTGTTTTTACATGAGTAGAATGTGTCTTTTATTTAAAATGCATCTCTGGGTTATTTGTGGGGCATAGGAATTCGTTCATCCCCCCCCCCCCCCAAAAAATATAGTCCAGCCCCCCACAAGGTCTGAGGGACAGTGGACCGGCCCCCTGCTGAAAAAGTTTGCTGACCCCTGCTTCCAGGTCTTCGTTCCTCTGTGACAGCAGGAAGCAAGACCGCCTGCCCGCCCCCCCACCCCTCCGCCCCCTTGTAACTGCCTCTCTCCCTACATAACAAACACCGGTACCGCCAGCAAAAGAAAGATGGGGATTTTATTGCCACCAATTAGGATAATGTGCCGTTTCCTTCGCATGATCTGCTTAGCAAAGACGGATCGCCGAGCGGAGGGGGTGGCATGGGGAGGGGGGGAGACGTTTGCAAGCTTCTGCGGTGGAAGGAATTGCTTTGGATTGGGAAAGTAGTGGAAGGGAGAGGGGGGTGGTGACAGCCAGCAAACCTCTCGGCTATCTTTCTTTTAAACTCCAGGCTTTGTAAAAGGAAGGAAACCATGCTGAGGATACGTTCCCTGTTGCTGCAGACGGCAGGACTGGAAGGGGTGTTTAGAGAGTTTTGGGGAATAAGTGCTGATTCACGCCGTGCATTTACAGCACACGCAACGTGCATAGTTTACACAAATGAATCCTGGGGCTGTAGCTGTCCCCCTCACAGAGCTACAATTCCCAGCACCCTTAACGAACTACAATTCCCATAATTGGGGGGGGGCGGTCACACGCTTTAAATGTGCATTTGTAAATGCATGGCACTGTTACGGAAATTATGGGGGGGGGTCACCTAAGCAAAGTCTCCTCCTGAGTAAACTCATTTGGGGTATGGAGTGATGCCCTTAAGGGGACCCATCTCTCTGCCATGATCCAGTAGGCGAGAGACCACGTGCACAGGGAAATGCCTCAGCAGGTAATCTCTGGGTGCTTCAGGAAGCCACTGGGCTAATATCCCTCAGCTGGAATCCCATTGTTCTCTCCCAGATAAGTGCTCAAGGTATCCTTGCCAATACTTAACACCAATTCACATTGGCCCAGGGCTATCTCCCTGATATTGCTCTGTTTCCCCCATATGCTAATCTTGTTTTTCCTATATGTTAATCATGTATAACCCTTCCCTTTCGTGATGTAGTGATGATGTTTCCAAACTGTATTCTGGGATATGATAGGAGTTTTTAAAAGTTCTTGTAACGCTGCTCTGGGTGTGCAGTTTTGACTGTAACCTATTGCGCAATAAACCCTGTCTTGTCCTTGCTCCAGTGGCTGGACTTCTTTTATTTAACTCCGCAGAAACCAGTGGGCCTATCCCCAAGGGCCAGGTGCCTGGGCAGTTCCACATCTGGGATTTTTCCTTTTACAGCACAAACCTGCCTATATTAGAATTCGAGGTTGGAGATCATCTAGTTCAGGCATGGAGAATCTTGGGCGTTCCCGATATGTTGCTGAACTATAACTCCCATGGCCAATGCAGGGAGTCGTAGTTCAGCAACATCTTGAAAGCCAAGATCTAGTTCAACTCCTTTGCTGAATGCAGGGTCAACATTCTTTCTCCCCCTTTTTAAATTTTTATTTATACTTTTCAAGTTTATATATTTCGCTAGTTTTACAATCAACATTTCAAAGTTTGACCAGAGAGAGGACGCGGTGGAGAAAGAATGGGGAAAATTTAAATTGTATTTGAAAAAACATTGTAATATTTAAAATTAATTTGTGTTTGGAAAATAAGGATAGGCTGTCAATATTAAGTTGAAGTAATTAAGGAGAATTTTAGGGATATATGGATTTTAGAATAGATTTGGAAATTGTTTTAGATATGAATAGTTTTAGATGGTAAATTGTTGTATTTTTTATTTTTTTAAGAGATAATAGAATGTATAAAATAGGTGAGGAAATTAAATTTGGAAGTTACGTGAAATATTCTAAAGGGACGCAAATAAGGGGAAACAGGAGGAAGTCCGAAAAAGATGATAAGAAAAAAGTAGATTTTTGGTAAGATGATATATTTTTGTTTTTTTTTTTTTTTTTTCTTTCTATCTTTGATGTATTGTATTTTTGTAGTTGTGTTACTTTGTTTTTTGCTTGTTCTTTTATAGTTGTTTTTTTGTTGATGCTTTTTGTGTTTTTGGAAAAATCAATAAATATTATTTTAAAAAAAACATTTCAAAGTTTGACTTCCTTTCCCCTCTTTTTTTTATAAAAAATATATATATTTATTAACTTTTTTCAAAACATCAACAAAACACATACAATACACAAATACAACAACTACAAACACACCACAAATACCAAAACAATAACTATACAAAATACAAAAATACAAAAAGGAAAAACAAAAAATTATTTGTTAAAAACTACTTCTTTCCTTCACATTGTTGCTAGACTTCCTCACGTCTGCCCTTCTTGCGTTCATTGTCCTTCATCTTTAGTAATTTCTTTACATTATACCAACCATATTTTCCAAAAAAATCTTATCCATTTCTTAAATTATTTTCTTAATTCATTATTTCACATTTCATTAACACTTAACATAATTCTAAATCTACAGTCTAACATTTCTTCCAAGTTCTTTCTAAATTTCAATCTTACTATATTTTTTCAAATACATTTTAAATTTCTTCCATTCTTCTCCCACTGCGTCGTCCCTCTGGTCACGGAGTTTCCCGGTCATCTCAGCAAGTTCCATATAGTCCATCATTTTCATCTGCCATTCTTCAATCGTTGGTAGTTCCTCTGTCTTCCAGTTTTTAGCTATCAAAATTCTAGCTGCTGTTGTGGCATACATAAATACAGTTCTATCACATTTTGGGATTTCTTGGCCTAGGATGCCCAGTAAAAAGGCTTCTGGTTTCTTTTTAAATGTGTTTTTCAACACCTTTTTCATTTCATTATAAATCTTTTCCCAGAAGTCTTTTACCTTTGGGCACGTCCACCACATGTTGAAAAATGTTCCTTAGACTTCCTTCCCCCTCTTTCTGCGGTTCCTTACATTTACTTTTCAATATCTTCTGCATATCCAAATTCATTTAATTTGCTCGTTTAATTATATACTTTAAATATATACTCTTATGAAACTGCAGGTTATTAACAATAATCCTGCCAATGTTTTTATCTGTTTGCAATTTGTCTGTAAATATCCAATAAACCATTTCCACTCTTTTATAAAAAGTTTGTTATCTTGATTTCTTATTCTTCCAGTAAGTTTCGTCATTTCTGCATATTCCATAAGTTTTTTGTATCCGTTCTTCCTTTGCTGGGACTTCTGCTTCTTTCCACTTTTGGGCAAGTAACATTCTTGCCGCTGTAGTCGCATACATGAATAAGTTTATATACAATTTAGGTGGTTCTGTCCCTTTAATTCCCAAAAGAAAAAGTTATGTTGTTTTACAAAACTTATTTTGAACATCCTTTTCAATTCATTCTATATCATTTCCCAGCAGGGTGAGCATTCAGCTGAAACATTCATTCAGTTTGAAGGTCCAGCAAGCAGAGCAACAAAGGGGGGGGTCAATGCTATGCAAAAATCTACTTTTTGTTGATATTTTCACCCCTCCCATTGAAAGACTCATAGAATCATAGAGTTGGAAGATACCACCAGGGCCATCCAGTCCAACCCCCTGCCAAGCAGGAAACACATCAAAGCATTCCTGACAGATGGCTGTCAAGCCTCTGCTTAAAGACCTCCAAAGAAGGAGACTCCACCACACTCCTTGGCAGCAAATTCCACTGTCCAACAGCTCTTACTGTCAGGAAGTTCTTCCTAATGTTTAGGTGGAATCTTCTTTCTTGTAGTTTGAATCCATTGCTCTGTGTCCGCTTCTCTGGAGCAGCAGAAAACAACCTTTCTCCCTCCTCTATATGACATCCTTTGATATATTTGAACATGGCTATCATATCACCCCTTAACCTTCTCTTCTCCAGGCTAAACATACCCAGCTCCCTAAGCCGTTCCTCATAAGGCATCGTTTCCAGGCCTTGGACCATTTTGGTTGCCCTCCTCTGGACACGTTCCAGCTTGTCAGTATCCTTCTTGAACTGTGGTGCCCAGAACTGGACACAGTATTCCAGGTGAGGTCTGACCAGAGCGGAATACAGTGGTACTATTACTTCCCTTGATCTAGACGCTATACTCCTATTGATGCAGCCCAGAATTACATTGGCTTTTTTAGCTGCTGCATCACTGGAAGGACAGATCCTGAAGCTGAGGCTCCAAGACTTTGGCCACCTCATGAGAAGAGAAGACTCCCTGGAAAAGACCCTGATGTTGGGAAAGATGGAGGGCACAAGGAGAAGGGGACGACAGAGGACAAGATGGTTGGACAGTGTTCTCGAAGCTACCAACATGAGTCTGACCAAACTGCGGGAGGCAGTGGAAGACAGGAGCGCCTAGCGTGCTCTGGTCCATGGGGTCACGAAGAGTCAGAAGAAGAAGAAGAGAAGAAGAAGAGTTTGGATTTGATATCCCGCTTTATCACTACCCGAAGGAGTCTCAAAGCAGCTAACATTCTCCTTTCCCTTCCTCCCCCACAACAAACACTCTGTGAGGTGAGTGGGGCTGAGAGACTTCAAAGAAGTGTGACTAGCCCAAGGTCACCCAGCAGCTGCATGTGGAGGAGCGGAGACGCGAACCCGGTTCACCAGATTATGAGTCTACTGCTCTTAACCACTACACCACACTGGCTCTCAGACACGACTAAATGACTAAACATCAAAAGAGACTCTAGTCGAGGGAGGTCCAACCGTCGATTGCGATCTACTGGTCGATCCCCAGGAGGTTTTGGCAGATCGCGGTCGACCGCTGGCTCCTCCAGCTGCCCCCTAGATTGCTATACTGCAAGACCCAGCTCTCGCTGTGAGGCTGGCTGTTTCATTAGCAATGGAAGACAGGAGGGCCTGGCGTGCTGTGGTCCATGGGGTCGCAAAGAGTCGGACAAGACTAAATGACTATACAACAACAACAACTGTGTGGCTGATTTTCTTTCTTACATCACGCCACGCTGTGCAAAGGGGAATGCAATGCAACTGGGTGGATTGGGAAAATATAATCAATTCGAGTTCCGTTTGTGTACTGGAATCAACAACCGTGAATACTGGGGCAGAAAACCCTACAGCGAACGCTGGCCATATTTGCTGGATCAATTTGCACTCCTGACATGGAACGAATAAGCGAGCATCAGTGCCTTCTGTTCCTGTCTCCGTCAGAATTCTCTGACAGCCTCATCCCGCTCCTTGTACGAGCAGCGCATCAGCCCTGCGCTTGCCTCTGAAAGGCTCCTGCTGGGGCACCTGTATCTCCTTTCAGATTTTTCAAGGTTCTTCCTCCAGGCCTTCTTGAAGGTCACCGAGTGCCACCCAGAGAAGTCCGCCGCTGCATCTGCAGCCGGAGGTTAGCTCTAACAACCCCACTAATGAAAACTAATTGCTCATCATATCTGCTCGTTGTTTACCGGGGAATGATTTAAGTTCGTTTCAGGCTAGACTGAGCATCTTGAAGCATGTTTTGGTGCTAGCTGCCCCCACTCCCGACATGCATCCTCCGTGCCATAATGATATTGTTCCCTGTCACGCTGGCATTGCAGAGAGGGAGAGAGCGGGGAGCAGGAACAGGGGAGAAGGATGTTAACTTAATAGGGCTCATCCATAAAAGACGCACAATCTATGCGATTTGCCAGGGAGACTGCGAAGGAGCAAATGAGATCTTTGCAAAGCTACTGCCGCTGCTCTCCCCTTTAGGAGAGAAACCAAACACCATCCAAGACAGCTCATTATGTGTGAGGTGCATAGCTTTGGGAATGCAAAGGCACTTCTACATCTGCCGGAGCTACCTGGCAGGGTGAGGTGGAGGGTCTTGGAATAGCTGAGCCCCTGCCTTTCATTTTTGCCTCTCTCCACCCTCATTGGAGGTTGGCGCTGTAAGCTAAACCACAGAGCCTAGGGCTTGCCGATCAGAAGGTCGGCGGTTCGAATCCCCGCGATGGGGTGAGCTCCCGTTGCTCGGTCCCTGCTCCTGCCAACCTAGCAGTTTGAAAGCACGTCAAAGTGCAAGTAGATAAATAGGTACCGCTCCGGCGGGAAGGTAAACGGCCAGGGCCGTCTTAAGTATATCCGGCGCCGTGGCGCAAAGATCCCTCCAGCGCCCCTTGAGCTCTGCTGGGCAGGGCCAGCAAAATGGGCAGGCGGAGGGGCGGGTGAGGACGCCAAACTTGCACTCCACCGGGTAGGGCCAGGTGCAACCGGCCGCCGGAGGGCATGGAGGGGCAGGTGGGGACTCTGCCAGTTGTGCTCTGCCTCCACCTGCTTGGCTGAAGCGAAGATGTGGTGCTGCCGTCGAGGGAGCCCTGGCTGCTGTGCTGATGGGAGGCTCCCCGCGTCCGTGGCCCGAGAAGAAGTGGCCGAGAGCGGCGCTGCCGGCAGGGCTGGAGGGCAGAGGCGCCCTCCAGGCTGTGGCACCGTGGCGCCTTGCACCAGTAGCCTCAATGGGTAGGATGCCCCTGTAAACGGCGTTACCGTGCGCTGCTCTGGTTCGCCAGAAGCGGCTTAGTTCTGCTGGCCACATGACCCGGAAGCTGTATGCCGGCTCCCTCGGCCAGTAATGAGATGAGCGCCACAACCCCAGAGTCGGACACGACTGGACCTAACGGTCAGGGGTCCCTTTACCTTTACCTTTCCCCTCATTACAAATACATCCACAATATGGCAGGGGGGCAGCAACTGATCAGTCTTCATGTAACTCTGCAAGTGGGGGCATCAACATTTCCTTTGAGCATGGGCCATGTTCTGCTAATGTACACATGCGGTCTTGTAGGCGGGGCTTTTATTTTCCAGCCGGAACTCGCCGGGATGGAGCTCAGGCACCTCTCTGGTGGGCAGCATTGCCATTCTAAGATATAATAATTAGAATAATAATTTATTATTTATACCCCGCCCATCTGGCTGGGTTTCCCCAGCCACTCTAGGTGGCTCCCAACCGAATATTAAAAACACAATACAACATTAGACATTAAAAACTTCCCTAAACAGGGCTGCCTTCAGATGTCTTTTAAAAGTCAGATGGTTGTTTATTTCCTTGACATCTGGTGGGAGGGCGTTCCACAGGGAGGGCGCCACCACCGAGAAGGCCCTCTGCCTGGTTCCCTGTAACCTTCCTTCTTGCAGTGAGGGAACTGCCAGAAGGCCCTCGGAGCTGGACCTCAGTGTCCGGGCTGAATGATGGGGTGGAGACGCTCCTTCAGGTATACTGGGCTGAGGCGTTTAGGGCTTTCAAGGTCAGCACCAACACTTTGAATTGTGCCCAGAAACATACTGGGAGCCAATGCAGATCTCTCAGGACGTGTTATATGGTCTCAGTGGCCACTCCCAGTCACCAGTCTGGCTACCGCATTCTGGATTTTTTATTGTATTTTTAATATTTTGTCGGAAGCTGCCCAGAGTGGCTGGGGGGGACCTAGTCAGATAGGTAGGGTTTAAGTAATACAGGTGAAACTCGAAAAATTAGAATATCATGGAAAAGTCCATTTATGTAAGCAATTGTTTTCATTAGCTACTGGAGTTAATATATGAGATAGACTCATGACATGCAAAGCGAGATATGTCAAGCCTTTGTTTGTTATAATTGTGATGATTATGGCGTACAGCTGATGAAAACCCCAAAGTTGAAATTGTTAATTTGGGGTTCTCATCAGCTGTACGCCATAATCATCACAATTATAACAAATAAAGGCTTGACATATCTCGCTTTGCATGTCATGAGTCTATCTCATATATTAGTTTCACCTTTTAAGTTGAATTACTGAAAGAAACGAACCTTTCCACGATATTCTAATTTTACCTATATTTATTATTATTATTATATACTATTACTATGACTATGACTATGACTACTACACAAAATTTACTTGCTCTATTCATTTGCCATCGCTTGTATCGATCACCTCCCCTTGGATTGATCTTGGTTAATCTGGCAGATGTTCAGCGCTAACTAGCTAAAGATCACACAAAATTTTATTTAACATGAATATAAAGATTAAAATGGCGAGCCTTCCTTCAGATCCACTCCCAATTATCCGTTGGTATTTCAGATGACATTTCTAATTCCCACTTTACTGAATGCTGGTTGCAGACAGATCTAGACTGGCAATTATTTCAGAACTGCGGACCACGTGGTTGGTTAACAATTGAAATCAACAACTCAAAATTTGTACAGTCCCTTAATGAACAATGAAAACTTAATAGTCCGTTTATTGTGTTTCTGATTTGGAGATATTGAAAAATTGGTTTGACCCATTTCCTTTTTAACCTGAGTGAAATTTTGCCTCATCCCTTCTTCATTATAGTCTTTGGATTGAATACAACCAATTCTGCTCAGAGTTGGTCTGTTGAAATCCATGCCCATTAATTTCAATGGGTCTACTCTAAGTGAAATATAGAAACCTGCCAAAGATCAAATAAGGCCATTAGTCCATTTAGCTCAGTATAATTTTCACGGACTGGTAGCATCTTTCCATGGTTTCAGACAGAGGTCTCTCTCAACCTCCCAGTGTTGGGATTTGTTTGTATATAATTTTTATTAAATTTTCTAATTTACATTTCAAATATTCATTTAAACAATCTTAAATCAGTGACTTCCCTTCCTCTCTTTCCGTGGTTCATTTTGCACACCATAAAGGTAAAGGTAAAGGGACCATTAGGTCCAGTCGCGGACGACTCTGGGGTTGCGGCGCTCATCTCGCTTTATTGGCCGAGATAGATAGATAGATAGATAGATAATACTTTATTCGGCTATAAGCCCACAAGGTAAAACAAATCAATAAATAAAACAGTTTATTGGCCGAGGGAGCCGGCATACAATTTCCAGGCCATGTGGCCAGCATGACTGAGCCGCTTCTGGCGAACCAGAGCAGCGCACGGAAATGCCGTTTACCTTCCCACCGGAGCGGTACCTATTTATCTACTTGCACTTTGACGTGCTTTCGAACTGCTAGGTTGGCAGGAGCAGGGACCGAGCAACGGGAGCTCACCCCATCGCAGGGATTCGAACCGCTGACCTTCTGATCAGCAAGCCCTAGGCTCGGTGGTTTAACCCAAAGTGCCACCCGTGTCCCTTTGCATACCATACATCTCTGCATAACTGTGTTTATTTAAAAACACTGGTAGCATTAAGATAAATTTAAAAAGAGCTTTGGTAGATGTAACAATAGATTACCAAATAGTTTAGTTCATGTAAAATTTGCATACCATACATCCCTGCTTATTTTACATGAACTAAACCATTTGGGAATCCATTGTTACATCCATCAAAGCTCATTTACACTGTTTAATTTATCTTAATGCTACCAGTGTTTTTAAATAAACACAGTTTTCACGCACATATTCAGTAAACATTTTCCAGTCTTCTTTAAACATACATTCTTCTTGTTCTCTTATTCTATATGTTAAATCTGCAAGTTGCGCATATCCCGCCAGTTTAAGTCAGGGGTCAGCAAACTTTTTCAGCAGGGGGCCGGTCCACTGTCCCTCAGACCTTGTGGGGGGCCGGACTATATTTTGAAGGGGGAAAATGAACGAATTCCTATGCCCCACAAATAACCCAGAGATGCATTTTAAATAAAAGCACACATTCTACTCATGTGAAAACACCAGGCAGGCCCCGCAAATAACTCAGAGATGCATTTTAAATGAAAGGCTACCTTCTACCGGTACTCATGTAAAAACACGCCGATTCCTGGACCATCCGCAGGCCAGATTGAGAAGGCAATTGGACCGCATCCAGCCCCTGGGCTGTAGGTTGCCTACCCCTGGTTTAAGTTGCCACTTTTCTTTAGGTGGGACCTCACTGGTTTTCCATTTGGGGGCTAACAAAACAATGGCCGCAGGAGTAGCATACATAAATAATCTTTTTTGACACGTGGGAATTTTCCTCTGGATTATCCCCAACAGAAAGGACTCTGTTGTTCTTGTTGTTGTTGTTGGAAAGTTATACTTTTTTTCGAATTTATTATATATCATTTCCAGGGTTGGGGTCATTCCCCAGGACCACTGAGCCAAAGCCCAATGGGTCTACTCCAATAATGACTACAACTGGATGCAAACCCTAAATTCAGTCATTCCATAGAAATATGCCTTTTGGGAGAGAAGAGGTTTAAAAACATGAACAAGTTGAAGGACTTGGGTATCTTCAGCCTACGGAAGAGCAGACTGACAGGTGATGTGATAGCCATCCTCAAATATCTGAAGGGCTGTCACTCGGAAAATGAACCAAGCTTCTTTTCTGCTGCTCCAGAGGGCAGGACCTATACCAATGGATTCAAATGACAAAGAAAGGAGATTCTGACTGAACATTTAGGAAGAACTTTCTGGTGGTAAAAGCAATGGACTCCCTTAGAATCATAGAATCATAGAGTTGGAAGAGACCCCAAGGGCCATCCAGTCCAACCCCCTGCCAAGCAGGAAACACCATCAAAGCATTCCTGACAGGTGGCTGTCAAGAAGGTGGTGGGCTCTCCTTCCTTGGAGGTTTCTTCTTCTTCTTCTTCTTTGGCGATCCCTCGTAGCCGAGTAAGATTGTCTTCTACAGGTGAAACTCGAAAAATTAGAATATCATGGAAAAGTCCATTTATGTAAGCAATTGTTTTCATTAGCTACTGGAGTTTAATATATGAGATAGACTCATGACATGCAAAGCGAGATATGTCAAGCCTTTGTTTGTTATAATTGTGATGATTATGGTGCACAGCTGATGAAAACCCCAAAGTTGAAATTGTTAATTTGGGGTTCTCATCAGCTGTATGCCATAATCATCACAATTATAACAAATAAAGGCTTGACATATCTCGCTTTGCATGTCATGAGTCTATCTCATATATTAGTTTCACCTTTTAAGTTGAATTACTGAAAGAAATGAACCTTTCCATGATATTCTAATTTTTCGAGTTTCACCTGTATAATGTCTTAAATGAGTCCGTAAGTGACTGTGGAGGCCAATTCTGGATCCACACATCCTTCCACAGTGGGGACATTGGTTTCCGGGGGAGTTGATCAGTGTGGATTTGCCAAGCGTGCCTTCCTCTTAGCACGTTTCTCCCTTGCGTCCTGAGTTCGAGTGTCTTCAAAGCCCATGACACCTTTGGTAAGGCTGTTCTCCAACTGGAGCGCTCACAGGCCAGTGTTTCCCAGTTGTCGGTGTTTATACTACATTTTTAAAGATTTGCCTTGAGACAGTCTTTAAACCTCTTTTGTTGACCACCAGCATTACGCTTTCCATTTTAAAGTTTGGAATAGAGTAGTTGCTTTGGAAGACGATGTTCAGGCATCTGAACAACATGGCCAGTCCAACGAAGTTGATGTTGCAGAATCATTGCTTCGACACGTGTGATCTTTGCTTCTTCCAGTACACTGGCATTAGTTCTCCTGTCTTCCCGAGTGATGTGTAAAACTTTTTGGAGACACCGTTGATGGAATCTTTCAAGAAGTTGGAGATGGCGTTTGTATGTAGTCCATGTTTCACAAGCATTTGGAGGTTGGTCGGCTATCTGTCAGGGATTCTCGAGCTGTGATTCCTGCATTGCAGAGTGTTGACTAGGTGACCCTCAGCGCTCCCTTCTGACTCTGAAATTCTGTTACTCTATGAATTTAAATGGGTCTTTAAATGTGATTTAATCAGCATATTAACGTGGAAACGAAACAGAATGCACTTATTGAGGAACATGTGCAAAAATGGCATGGACCTGAAACAGATGGATTCATCCACCCCTAACTCTGGCAAGATTCGCACCTGCAGAACTCTGTTGAAAATTCAGAAATAGAAAGGCAGAACAATAGGCGGTTGCCTCCCCCAACACACATGGGGAACAAGACCAGCTAATTCAGGACTCCAGAATCTAGGGAGAATTGTCGAAGCTTCCTAAAATTCATTTAAAAACTCCGAGCCTGGGTTGTATCCAATCAAAGCCCTACTTAGAGTAGACCTGTCGAAATAAACAGGCAAAAGTTAGCCATGTTCATTATTTCCAATGGGTCTACACTGAGTAGGGCTGACATGGTATACGCATGCAACCCTCTCCATGGGCCACTGGGTCCTGGAGGCTGCATAAGGGATAGCTCCGCTGGTAGAGCGCGAGACTCTTAATCTCAGGGTTGTGGGTTTGAATCCAACATTGGGATGCCTTGGAAAAGAAATCTCTTGCACAATATTTCCTCTTGTGGAACAATGAGAGGGGTTTAGTTTTTTGTAGGGTTCTTCTCTCTCTTTTGGAGTGGGGCACTGTTATAAAAAAATTTGGAGAGTGTGCAGAGGAGGGCAACCAAGGTGATCAAGGGTCTGGAAACCAAACCATATGAGGAATGGTTGAAGGAGATGCATATGTTTAGCCTGGAAAAGAGGAGACTGAGAGGACATATGATAGCCATCTTCAAATACCTTAAGGGTTGCCACATGGAAAATGGAGCAACCTTTTTTTTTCCCCCTCCTGCTCCGGAGGGTAGGACTCGAACCAGTGGCTTCAAATTACAAGAAAGGAGATTCAAACTAAACCTCAGGAAGAACTTTCTGGTGGTAAGAGCTGTTTGACAGTGGAACGGACTCCCTTGGGAGGCTGTGGGCTCTCCTTCCTTGGAGGTTTTTAAGCAGAGGTTGGATGGTCATCTGTTAAGGATGCTTTCGCTGAGATTCCTGCAGAGCAGAGGATTGTACTAGATGACCCTCAGGGTGTCTTCCAGTTCTACAATTCCATGATAATGTGCAGTTTGGCCCCTTTACACTCAGCTTCTGGGCTATGTTGGGAACTTACTGGCCGTGAGCCGTAGCTCAATGGCAGGACATCCGTCTTGCATGCAGAAGATCCCAGGTTCAGCCTCCAATGAAATCTCCAGATAGGGATGAGGGGGAAACTCCCTGTCTGAAACCCTGAGCAGCCGCTGCCAGTCCGTGTTGGCGGGACGGAGATAGAAGATGGAGCATTGGTAGCTTCCAATGTTCCTACGGAAATCAGCCCTTCACTCTGAATCTTGAGGACCACGGTCTCACTTTGTTCTTAAGGGCAGTGGCGAACGGAGCCGCTTAGCTGCCCGGAGCTGCAAATGCGGAGGCACCCCCCGGGGCAGGGCGTCACTCCGCAGCATGCATGCGTCCTGACACATGTGTCGTGACGTCACGGCGCATGCGTCAGGGTGAAAGGCACATGTGCGCTGCTGCTCCCGCGGCAAGACAAAACAGCCAACTCGAGCAAGGTTTTTGCCGGGTGGTGGGGCTCAGCTTCCTCGCTCAGCCGGCGCGCACTTTGCTAAGTTCTCCCTTCCTGCTTAGACCTGGCCGGAGCCGCGGGGGTAAGGGGTGGGCCAGCGAGGCTCCGCCCAGGGCCCAGCAGGAAGGGAGAACTTAGCAAAGTGCGCGCCGGCCGAGCCAGACAAAACAGCCAGGTGCTTGGCAGGGGGTTGGACTGGATGGCCCTTGTGGTCTCTTCCAACTCTATGGTTCTATGATTCTACTGCGCCAACTTGAGCAAGGTTTCTGACGGGCGGCGGGGGTCACCAGTCGTGGGGGCGGGGCCCCGAGTGCCACCCCCTCCAGGGTGGAACGCAGGGCGGCCCGCCCCCAACGCCCTGCCCTTGCTCTGCCCCTGCTTAAGGGATAGGCCTTAGTATAGTGGCGGAACATCCGGGTCTGAGGTTCCACCTCTGGCACCCCAGAAAGAGATTGGGAAATGTCCCACCTCAAACCCTGGAGAGCTGCTGGGTGGACTTCTGCCCTGACACAGCCTCCTGCGTTTCCCTTCTTTGCTTTTCCTTCTGCCGTTCTTTGCTCTTCCTTCCACGGTCTGCTCCAGTTGCCTTTCAGCTGAAAGCCTGCCCGTTTCTCCCTTCCTCTTCGACCTTCTTGCCCCCTGTGCCTGTGTGCTGTAGTGGTTAAGAGCGGTGGACTCGTAATCTAGGGAACCGGGTTCGCGTCTCCTCTCCTCCACATGCAGCTGCTGGGTGACCTTGGGCTAGTCACACTTCTCTGAAGTCTCTCAGCCCCACTCACCTCACAGAGTGTTTGTTGTGGGGGAGGAAGGGAAAGGAGAATGTTAGCCGCTTTGAGACTCCTTCGGGTAGTGATAAAGCGGGATATCAAATCCAAACTCCTCCTCCTCCTCCTCTTCTTCTTCTTCTTCTTCAAATCAGCCTAAATTGGTTTGGGATCTAGGATTCAGCTAGATTTGGTGCACAACCATAATTGGAACCATAGAATCGCAGAATTCTTTCTTTCTTTCTTTCTTTCTTTCTTTCTTTCTTCTCCTCCTTCTCCTCCTCCTCCTCCTCCTCCCCATCTACCTTCTCTCTCTCTCTCTCTCTCTCTTGTTCCCTCTCTCCCTTTTACTGCAAAAGAAGACACCCTGCTCTTTGGTTTATTTAGGTTGCAGAACGACACCAGCAACCCTCCCTGCGGGGCGAATCTTTCATGTTTGCTACCGGGGTCAGAAGAAACCAGGGCCACCCAGTGGGGTGGGAGGAGAGGGAGGTAACAAGACACAACCTCGCTCGGGGGGAATGAGGACAGGCAGAGAAGTCGCAAAATGGGAACGCGGCTATTTTTGCTTCTCTCGGCTCATCCTCCAACCCCCCCCCTTCCCCTGCCTCCTCTTCTTTAAAGCTTCCCCGTTAAATCTCTTTACAGTAAGGTGGGAGGGGGGGAACCTTTGTGACTGAAGAGAGGCTGAGGGAGCCCAAATCTCGTTCAGAAATCAGAAGCAAAGAGCAATTTGTCTCTCAGGGTGCTGTGTGTCGGGGGGATTAGTGTGTGTGTGTGCCAGTTTGAAGGAAAGGGGAGACGAGGCTTAATCTGAAAAGCAGTGAGTACATTTTCCTGCACCATGTGAAGCAATGATAGGCAGCAGCACCTCTGAGCATGTGCAGATCATCAAGCTTATTAATGGGTAGTGTAGTTCCCACGGATTTTATCCAGGGAAGCAGAAGCAAGAAATCGGCTTCTCCCTTGGGAGAGCACGTGTTGGGGGGGGCTTGCAAACCACCTCCCTGGCAGCTGGGGGTTAGTTAGCTGGCCACAGCTTCAATAGGACCCTGGGGTGTTGCTGGGGAGGATTAAATGTTGCATGTTGTGATGGACAGCCCAGCGTCCTTTATATTGCTCTGCACGCAGGGTGATCCTTCTCTTGGCTGCGTGCTTCGGATCACCCACCCCTCCCTCCCTTTATTTTAGGCCTCTGCATTGACCTTGCAACTGCCTGTCATGGGGTCGTCTGCTTTTGGGGCAGGGGCCCAGTAGGAATTTTGTCCATTTGTCCATTTGGCTGATTGGCTGTTGCCATTTGGTTTTTCGCCTACTGCAGTAGCATCTAGTCACAACTTAGAATCATAGAATCCTAGAGTTGGAAGAGACCCAAGGGCCATCCAGTCCAACCCCCTGCCAAGCAGGAAACACCATCAAAGCATTCCTGACAGATGGCTGTCAAGCCTCTGCTTAAAGACCTCCAAAGAAGGAGACTCCACCACACTCCTTGGTAGCAAATTCCACTGCCGAACAGCTCTCACTGTCAGGAAGTTCTTCCTAATGTTTAGGTGGAATCTTCTTTCTTGTAGTTTGAATCCATTGCTCTGGAGCAGCAGAAAACAACCTTTCTCCCTCCTCTAGATGACATCCTTTGATATATTTGAACATGGCTATCATATCACCCCTTAACCTTCTCTTCTCCAGGCTAAACATACCCAGCTCCCTAAGCCGTTCCTCATAAGGCATCGTTTCCAGGCCTTGACCATTTTGGTTGGCGGTTAGGCATTGGTTCTTGTGTTGGTTACTGGAAATGATGATGGTGCAGGGAATTCCGTTAAAGGAATCCAGGGGCTCGACATGCTTTTGTCCGAACCCCCGGTAGGGGGACAGGGCCACGCAAGAGCCCCTGGGACCTCTGGGGAGAGGGGCTCTGCCCCCAGCCTCCTTAACTCTCCCCAGATGGCATTCTCCCGTCGCTGACCGAAAGTCAGCTCTGTCCCGGCGGACAGCTAGTCTGAACCAATGCCTACGCAACCACTCACATAATTTGTATTTTAATAAAGTTGTGGCCTAAATTATTGCCAAAAACCCAAACAAAAATTATGTCTGAAGTGTGAATTTTTTGGGGGGGGGGGAACCTCAACACACAATGCGGATTCTGTGCTTGAGCAGACCCTTTGCCTTCCTGAGTTTAATTACAGCGCACGGTTTTCCCTCAAAGACTTGTGGGAACTGTAGTTCGCTAAGGGTTTGCCTTGACCTTGGAGCCACTTCAGAACCCTAAGAAAGGGGTTCACATTAAAAGTCGAGATTGTCTTTCGGAAGTGCTTGGAAGTTGTCTAAAACTGGATAAAATTGGGAGGGAGGAGAGGGCTATCAATTGACAGAAGAAAAAAATTGGGCTTGGCTTTTACAGCTCAACTTCCCCCTCAAGGGTCTAATAATAATAATAATAATAATAATAATAAATTTTATTTATACCCTGCCCTTCCCGATTTAAAAACTGGGCTCAGGGCGGCTAACAACAAATATAAAACATTGATTAAAAACGACTTAAAAAACAGGTTAAAACAGCATAAAGTACAACATAAATGTAGCATCGCCAGGGCTAACTGGCCAAGTTAGTCCTGCTAGGGCCAGCAAGGAGACCAGGGAAGAATTTAAATGTGGGGTCCCAGAAGGGTTTCTTCATAGAAAAACAGGAAGGGGAAAAGGAATGGAGGATCAGGCAAAATGGAAGGCCAGGTGGAATAGCTCTTTCTTACAGGCCCTGCGGAAGGAGATCGAGTCCAGTCTCGTGGGACAGAGCATTCCACCAAGTCGGAGCCATCACTGAAAAGGCCCTGCTCTGGTGGAGGATAATCTGGCTTCTTTCGGGCCCGGGACCCTTAAGCTATTATTATTCATAATGAGAAGGAGGAGGAGGAGGTGGAGGGACGACCCCAACCTCTTCAATGCAGGAAGCAGAGTTGAAGTATCTCTGGCAGATGTCTGGCAAGAAGTAGATGCACCAGGTTCATGACCCTGGAGTCAGGTTCCTCTTCTTCAGAGTGTAAGGGTAATGGCACATGGGGACAGCCCCCATAGATGAGCTGTGGTACCAGTGTCCCCCTCCTACAGACTAATAATAATGATGATGATGATGATGATGATAACTTATTTATACCCCGCCCATCTGGCTGGGTTTCCCCAGCCACTCTGGGCGGCTTCCCACAAAATATCAAAAACACAATAAAACATCAAACATTAAAAACTTCCCTAAACAGGGCTGCCTTCAGATGTCTTCTAAAAGTCAGATAGTTGTTTATTTCCTTGACATCTGAGGGAGGGCGTTCCACAGGGCGGGCGCCACCACCGAGAAGGCCCTCTGCCTGGTTCCCTGTAACCTCATCCTCAGCAGCCCTGCCCTCTCCTTCATGCACTGAGCAGGACATCTGCAGGGGGAGTCTTTGCACATTTGGGCTGAATGTGCATCATCACCTCCTCCATACACGAAGGTTTCCAACAGTGCTCAGTGCAGAGACTCGTGGACACCTCCTGCTCAACGTGCAAAAGCAGGGAGGGAAAGGGTGGGGAATGAAAGCCGAGCTGGCACTCGTGAGTCTGCTGTTCCTCCTTTTGCACAGTCTCGGGGAACTCCTGGAGAGCCCTTTGCCAAATGAGTGAAATTAATTGCCCTGGAAGAAGGAGGTTCAAGAGACAAGTAATGGTAGAAAGGGCATATTTATTAATCGCAACAATAGATGATCTGCCAACAAATAGGCAAATTATGTAAGCAAAGGCAGGAAGGTTCATTTTAACATCTAGGAGGAGAGCATCGCTCCCAAACCCTGGTATGTAAGCAGACACCTTCTGTGGCTCCCGAGCCAAGGGATGGAAGGACATTCACTTTCCTTGCTGAATGAGCCTTGGGCACGTTCGCCCAACACGGACACCACCCTTTGTTGTTGTTGTTTAGTCGTTTAGTCGTGTCCGACTCTTCGTGACCCCATGGACCAGAGCACGCCAGGCACTCCTGTCTTCCACTGCCTCCCGCAGTTTGGTCAGACTCATGTTGGTAGCTTCGAGAACACTGTCCAACCATCTCATCCTCTGTCGTCCCCTTCTCCTTGTGCCCTCCATCTTTCCCAACATCAGGGTCTTTTCCAGGGAGTCTTCTCTTCTCATGAGGTGGCCAAAGTACTGGAGCCTCAGCTTCAGGATCTGTCCTTCCAGTGAGCACTCAGGGCTGATTTCCTTCAGAATGGATAGGTTTGATCTTCTTGCAGTCCATGGGACTCTCAAGAGTCTCCTCCAGCACCATAATTCAAAAGCATCAATTCTTCGGCGATCAGCCTTCTTTATGGTCCAGCTCTCACTTCTGTACATTACTACTGGGAAAACCATAGCTTTAACTATACGGACCTTTGTCAGCAAGGTGATGTCTCTGCTTTTTAAGATGCTGTCTAGGTTTGTCACCACTGTTTAGCATCCCCCAAAATGCAAGTGCCAGGCCTTAAGGGCACCCTCCAAAGACACCCAAGGTGAAGGTGGTAGAAGGGGACTCAAGAGAAATGATGTATCACTGGTATTTTTGTTGTTGTTGTTCAGTCGTTCAGTCGTGTCTGACTCTTCGTGACCCCATGGACCAGAGCACGCCAGGCACCGCCTATCCTCCACTGCCTCCCGCAGTTTGGCCAAACTCATGCCAGTCGCTTCGAGAACACTGTCCAACCATCTCATCCTCTGTCGTCCCCTTCTCCTTGTGCCCTCCATCTTTCCCAACATCAGGGTCTTTTCCAGGGAGTCTTCTCTTCTCATGAGGTGGCCAAAGTATTGGAGCCTCAGCTTCAGGATCTGTCAACCGAGGGATGGGAACCGTACTGTGCGAAATAAGGGCATTGGCTGGGAAGGAGAGGCAGGCAGCCCTGGCATGTTCCCCAGCAGGATCGAAGCCTCCAAGTCTCCTTGCTTGTTGATATTTTTCTTGAACTGTGGTGCTCAAAACTGAACACAGGACTCCAGGTGGTGCCCGACCGCAGCAGGAAACAAGACACACACACACAAATCAATTAATGAACAGAGCAGCTCAAAGTCTCAGACCAGCTCCAAGTTAAGGTTGGGGAAGAAATTCCATTTAGAGGTTTTGACAATGGAGAGGTATATATGCTGTATATACAGTGGTACCTCAGGTTACGTATGCTTCGGGTTGAGTACTTTTCAGGTTACGAACTCCACTAACCCGGAAGTGCAGCCTGACACGAGCGCGATTTGCGCACGCGCAGAGCGTTTTCCGCGGGGTTTTTCGGTCTCGAATTGTTCGGGTTACATCCTTTTCAGGTTACGCACTGTAACCCGGAACGAATTAAGTACGTAACCCGGGGTACCACTGTTTGGCATCTGATTGGCAACTGTGGAATACAGGATGTTGGACTGTGGAATACAGGATGTGAGCCTCTGGCCTGACTCTTCAGAACAGTGTTTCTCAAATTTGGGCCTCCAGCTGTTAAGGGACTACACCCCCAACCAGTGGTCCTGCTAGCTAGAGATGATGGGAGTTGTAGTCCAACAACAACTGGAGAGCCAAGTTCAAGAAACACTGCTTTAGTCTATCTTGGGAGTTTGTGGGGAAACTGCTCCCTGCTGTGTCTGCCTTTTCCCACCAGGGCCTGGACTGACTCCAGCTACAAAAGCTGAGTCCGCTGAACAGACTCTTGGGCTGAGGTGTTGTTTAGGGTTTGGGGGAGGGGGTTGTTTGTGTCACTGAATTTATTTTGGCTCTTTATTCTAGATCTTACGATTCATGTGGCAATTGCTCGATTTGGTTGTGCGCCTTTTGATGTTTCATTGATCCTTTATGACTTCTGTGGTTATTTCCATGCTGTCAGCCGCCTTGAGCAGGGCTTTAACTATGGAAAGGTGGTACACAAATAAAATTGTGGTGGTGTTTTTTGTTGTGTAAAGGCTGCTTTCCCTTTTATTCTGCTGTTGTGCATAGCGAAGGGCCTCCTCACAGAAACCAACACCCCGGTGCTCAGGCAAGAAGCCAGTGTCCACCTTCCCTCTCTGCAGAGCTTGTCAAACAGCTTCAGCCAATATGGGAACCAAGAAGTTGGAGTCGGGTGGGCCTGCCATCTGACTCAGCAGCAAGCATCTTCTTTTGTCCTTCTGTTCATTGTCAAGTAGATCTGTCTTCTTCTTTTAAAAAAAGAAGTGGCTTCATTTTTATAATATCAGGTTAATAATAAAGTGTTTTTCCCATGTGTAGGAGGGTTCGAAATAAAGACTAGGCTGCTATGTCAGTTCCAAATTCTCCAGCTGCTCAAATCAGCTTTGTGGCACCCCAGAAGAAGACCTTCTCCCTTAGTTTTCTTAATTTGCTTCGGATTCGTGGTCGCCTTCGCTCGCCCAGCCCGGTTCCCAGTGGATGCCCTCCAAACTCAACAGAGAGCAAATCGCTAGCCGTCCTCCCAAAGCTTTCTCTCCTTGCCTGTGTTGCCTAAGATACATTTGGGGGCAAAAATGTGATCCTCTCGGCTTTCCCCCTTTCTTCTGCTTTCCAGCAAGGCTCCAGAGTTAGCCACGCTTGAGGAGGCTGCCACAATCGATGTTCCTTTTGCAAGCAGGCTCTCTCCAAGCTGTCTCTCTGGGTCTCGAGCCATCCCAGCCACCGCTGCTTCGAGGGCCTGGGAACTTGCGCTCCAAAACAGCCTTACCAGGGGAGAGGGTTGCACATGTGCCAAGGGGTGTGTTTGTGAGAGAGAGGGGGGTTGGTTCGAAAGGCCACAAAACCAAGCAAAATACAGAAGTAGGCCATTGGACAACATAACAACAACAACAACAACAACAACAACAACAACAACAACAACAACAACAATAATTTATTATTTATACCCCACCCATCTGGCTGGGTTTCCCCAGCCACTCTGGGCAGCACCCAACAGAATATTAAAAACAATAAAATCAAACATTAAAAACTTCCCTAAACAGGGCTGCCTTCAGATGTCTTCTAAAAGTCAGGTAGTTGTTTATTTCCTTGACATCTGATGGGAGGGCGTTCCACAGGGCGGGCGCCACCACCGAGAAGGCCCTCTGCCTGGTTCCCTGTAACCTCACTTCTCGCAGGGAGGGAACCGCCAGAAGGCCCTCGGAGCTGGACCTCAGTGTCTGGGCTGGACGATGGGAGTGGAGATGCTCCTTCAGGTCTACTGGGCTGAGGTCGTTTAGGGCTTTCAAGGTCAGCACCAACACTTTGAATTGTGCCCGGAAACGTACTAGGAGCCAATGCCGGTTTTTCAGGACCGGTGTTAATGGTCTCGGAGGCTGCTCCCAGTCACTAGTCTGGCTGCCGCGTTCTGGATTAGTTGCAGTTTCCGGGTCACCTTCAAAGGTAGCCCCACGTAGAGCGCATGGCAGTAGTCCAAGCGGGAGATAACCAGAGCATGCACCACTCTGGCGAGACATAGTCTAACGTTGGCTTGTGTGCTTGAAGTAAAGGTAAGAAAAGCACAATGGTCATTTCTCCTTTAGGCCGTCAATTTACTCAAAAGTCGTATCCAGGAAATTGCCATATCTATCTATTATCTATCTATCTATCTATCTATCTATCTATCTATCTATCTATCATGTATCATCTATCTATCTATCTATCTATCATCTATCTATCTATCATCTATTTATCTATCATGTATCTATCTATCTGTCATCTATATCTATCTATCTATCTATCTATCTATCTATCATCTATCTATCTATCTATCTATATATCTATCTATCATCTGTCTATCTATCTATCTATCTATCTATCTATCATCTGTCTATCTATCTATCTATCTGTCTGTCTGTCTATCTATCTATCTATCTATCATCTATCTATCTGTCCGTCTGTCTATCTATCTATCTATCTATCTATCTATCTGTCTATCTATCTATCTATCTATCTATCTATCTATCTATCATCTGTCTATCTATCTATCTATCTATCTATCTATCTATCTATCTATCTATCATCTGTCTATCTATCTATCTATCTATCTATCATCTGTCTATCTATCTATCTATCTATCTGTCTGTCTGTCTGTCTATCTATCTATCTATCATCTATCTATCTGTCCGTCTGTCTATCTATCTATCTATCATCTATTTATCATGTATCATCTATCTATCTATCATCTATCTATCTATCATGTATCGTCTGTCTATCTATCTATCTATCTATCATCTATCTATATCTTCTATATCTATCATCTATATCTATCTGTCTATATCTATCTATCTATCTATCTATCTATCTATCTATCTATCTATCTATCTCAAGCTAATGCTGGGTTTTGTTTGCTGCTAATTGCAAGCTTTTAAAAGTATTTCTTGCAACCCAGAACTGCATAGAAACGCGTCTCTCTCACATACAGAGGTGATGCCAGAACCCTCCCCGCCCCGCCCCGCCCCCTGGTTGCTTAACGAAGGAATATTTATCAGCGAGGTTCAAAAAGGATTCAAAGGAGCTTTGCTTTTGAAGTTGATATTTCTCCCCCCCCTCTCCCCCACCCCGCCTCCCTGCTCCCCACCCCCACTCGAAAATTATAATAAAATCTCCAAAGAGCATTTTTCAGCAAGACAAATATGAAGCAAGGGTGGGTTGCTTTCTTGAAAATTAATTATGTATTCAGATGCAAATATTGGGGGGGGGGAGGTATGCTAATGCTGTCGCCTTTGATTATAGAAGGCAGGAAAAAAAGACTCTAGATCTTTGGCTGGTTTCCCTGAGTTTAAAAAGAGTTTCCTTACAACAGCTACTTTTGTCCCCGGGCTTCGCCCTGTCAGTATGGCGCCCCTCCCCGCGGCACCCCAACCCCAAGTTGGCACACTAGCCGCCACCACTGTAAAAGGAGGGTCTTTAGACTCCGTTGTCGGGTTCAAGTGCAAATGATACCATTGGCTGTCCCGGCCGGCGCAAGGGAAACTGAGCTGCGTCGAGCCAAACCCTGGAGAAAGGCATAAAGGAACAATGGAGGCTGCTCAGAACAGTGGCTCCTGGGTGACTTGCCAGGCTGAGGTGGTTGGGATTTTTCTGGGTTTTTTAAAAGCCTTTGCCCCGCAGACGCTGAAGAATGTCACCCTCTTCTTGGCGTTGTTGGTGATCCCTTTAGCTTCTGAAACGGGTGGCGTACCCTTCCCAGTCTCCTGATGCTGGGATGAACAACGAGAACCCCATTCTTGTTAGAGATTTCAAATTGCCTACGTGCAGAAAGTCAGCTTATCATCTCAAGCAATTACTAGTTGGCAGAAAGCCAAGATCTGCTCTCTCTCTCCAGACCCTTAGCAACGACCTGTGATTGGTCAATGAGTTCCTAAAGAATGAGCTCTGTGTGGTTGTTAGTGGTTGATTGTTAGTGGTGTACTGAAGGTTGATGAGAGAGAGAGAGACAGAGAGGAGATTTTATGTTTTGTTTATTTTATTTGTAAAGTCTGTACATAGTAACTTATGGATACTAGTTGCTTCAATAAATACTGTATATAGTTATCCAAGTGAGTTTGCTGAGTTCCTGCGTTGTGCTGTCCAGTTAATGCTCAACAGCCAGAAGCTTCCAGAAAACCTGCGGTTAACTCTGCTGTGTCCAGGACTACGTTATTTCCTGACACTAAATCTTAAGAATTCTGAGTTCCTTGGGTCCCGGAGCTGAAGCCTGGATACACGGTGCGAGGCAGCGGTGCGGCAGGTGGCGGTGCTGCGGTCAGCTCAGCGGGATCCCACCTTCACCGCCAGTGAAATATACTCGGAGTCAAGTGTGAATTTCATGCTCTTTATTCAGCTCATAGTAGCAATGAATGAATCTTTCCCCAAAACGTCTGCTATATATACATTATTTACACAATGGGCCCCACGTGATTGGCTAATTCCGGGCTACTCCTGTAGGCCAATCAGGTTGCGGATTCACTTCCACCTGGAGCTGGATTGGGTGGCTCCTGCGGACCAATCAGACTGCTGCATTCTGGATCCTATTGTTCTAGGATTCAGCTCAGTAATTAACAGCCTCCTTCCTCAATGCTAGGTGTATATTGAATGGGAGGAAGCAGCAGAACCACTCTGTTCTGCCTTGGTCAGGCCCCACCTGGAATACTGTGTCCAGTTCTGGGCATCACAATTTAAGCAGGATGTCGACAAGCTGGAAGGTGTGCAGAGGAGGGCGACCAAGGTGATCAAGGGTCTGGAAAGCAAGCCTGATGAGGAACGGTTGAAGGTGCTGGGTATGAGGAGACTGAGAGGATAGCCATCTTACTCGGTCCCTGCTCCTGCCCACCTAGCAGTTCGAAAGCACGTCAAAGTGCAAGTAGATAAATAGGGACCGCTCCAGCGGGAAGGTAAATGGTGTTTCTGTGCGCTGCTCTGGTTCGCCAGAAGCGGCTTTGTCATGCTGGCCACATGACCCAGAAGCTGTCTGCAGACAAACGCCAGCTCCCTCGGCCTATAGAGTGAGATGAGCGCCGCAACCCCAGAGTCGGACACAACTGGACCTGATGGTCAGGGGTCCCTTTACCTTTTAAGCAACAACAACAACAATCCAGATATACACATGTTTGGCATACCAATACCCCCCCCCTTTGGACGCGGGTGGCGCTGTGGTCTAAACCACTGAGCCTCTTGGGATTGCCGATCAGAAGGTCGACGGTTCGAATCCCCGCGACGGCTTCCAACAGCCTTCCATTTCCAGCTGCCTTTTCTGCTTAGACACAGCAGGGATGTTCCGAGGCACGTTTGATCACCGCCGTTCACCGAACCCGGTGACAATCGATCTCTTTCCCCCCCCCTCACTTCCTTTGTGTCTCCACCCCACCCTTGGCAGGCGAGCATTTTTGCAGAAGCTTTGAAAGATTAATGGGGAAGGTGCGGGTGACTGGCTGGCGTGGCGCTGGGGGTGGTGAGACAGAGCTTTCCTTCTGATGGGAAAATTAATTATTCACCACCCAAAGGAGAAGGAAGGCGAGGGGAGTCGGGCGGCAGGAGGAGTCCAGGCTGAGGAGTCTTCAAAAGGAGCCTGACAGGGTGTCCTTGGAGAAGGTTGGTCATTGGAAGGAGAGGAACAAGGGAGTCTTCGGAGGATGCACTAGGAAGACAGGAGAGGGGATAGCAGGAGATAAGCTAGGCTGAATTGGAGCCCCAGGGAGTGTTTTCAAGGCCAGCCACCAGTGAGGGACACGACGCGTCACTTTCGGTTTTTCATTCTCCAGATTTCCTCAACGTTCTCCAGATTTCCACAACGTTCTACAGAGGAGTGTTTTTTGGGAGGGGTGGAAGCCCTCGTGCAAATCCATCAGCCTTTTAGTGCAAAATAATCCAGATGAGAAGAGAAGACTCCCTGGAAAAGACCCTGATGCTGGGAAAGATTGAGGGCACAAGGAGAAGGGGATGACAGAGGACGAGATGGTTGGACAGTGTTCTCGAAGCTACCAACATGAGTCTGACCAAACTGCGGGAGGCAGTGGAAGACAGGAGTGCCTTGTGTGCTCTGGTCCATGGGGTCACGAAGAGTCGGACGTGACTGAATGACTAGACAACAACATATTATTAACCACAAACACTAGAGGTTGTATCCAATCTTACGTCTATTCAAGAGTCAACTCACTGAAATGGATGAACATGCCTAACTTGGGCCCATTCATTTCAATGGTCCTACCTGAGTAGAACTTAGACACTTAGACTAAACGACTAAACAACAACAGATATACACAAGTTTGGCATACCAATACCCCCTTTGGACGCAGGTGGCAACACAGTCTAAACCACTGGGCTTTGTGGGATTGCCGATCGGAAGGTCGGCGGTTCGAATCCCCATGACAGGGTGAGCTCCCGTTGCTTGGTCCCAGCTCTTGCCAACCTAGCAGTTCGAAAGCACATCAGTGCAAGTAGATCAATAGATACCACGCCAGCGGGAAGATAAATGGCATTTCATGCGCTCTGGCAAGACCGACTGGGAAGAATTGCTGTGCACACGAGGCCTGAGTAAAGAGTTAACTTCCTGGACACCTTGTGAGTTCTTGCTGACCACTGCCTTGACACCACAGAACCACGGGGGAGGTGAATTTTGGGGTCCCTGGTGGCAATTTGGGAAACACCTTGTGATCTTCGGGTGAATGGCAGCATGCAGATTTAGTAAATAAAATTAACCTAGACAGCATCTTAAAAAGCAGAGACATCACCCTTGCCGACAAAGGTCCGTATAGTTAAAGCTATGGTTTTCCCAGTAGTGATGTATGGAAGTGAGAGCTGGACCATAAAGAAGGCTGATCGCCGAAGAATTGATGCTTTTGAATTATGGTGCTGGAGGAGACTCTTGAGAGTCCCATGGACTGCAAGAAGATCAAACCTATCCATTCTCAAGGAAATCAGCCCTGAGTGCTCACTGGAAGGACAGATCCTGAAGTTGAGGCTCCAATACTTTGGCCACCTCATGAGAAGAGAAGACTCCCTGGAAAAGACCCTGATGTTGGGAAAGATGGAGGGCACAAGGAGAAGGGGTCAACAGAGGACGAGATGGTTGGACAGTGTTCTCAAAGCTACAAACATGAGTCTGACCAAACTGCGGGAGGCAGTGGAAGACAGGTGTGCCTGGCCTGCTCTGGTCCATGGGGTCACGAAGAATCAGGCACAACTAGACGACAAAGTAAATTTGGGGTTTGGTCCTTGGCCCATCTGTTGCAACACTTTCCATTAGGAACAGAATGGGGGTGGGGGTGGGGATTATCACCCGGAGTCGAAGAAAACAGCCCTCCGCATGAGGCAGCCGTATGCTCCACCAGCCACATCCCACAGAATTAACTGTCTCTACTTAGAAAGGGTTAGGAGTCCCCCGAGGTTAATTAGCAGATGCAACTCGGCTGCGGAAAACCTTGTAAGAACGCATAGGCATCTTCGAGAAGCCCAGCATAGGATTACTACGAACCCGGCAGGAACCCTTTTGAATTAGCGGCGTGTGAATCACGGCCTGTTTCATCCACACTCGGAGCTTGGAACATTTTAGCCTTAGCTTGTCTAGTTGCCCATTGCAAACCTCGCCATTTGTTTAAAAAGAGAATAGTTCATTGGGCGCGAGGGGTGATTCTATAACATTTTCTACGTAGCGACGACGACACAGTCCCTCGTGACGCGGGGTGCAATTTTCAAAAGCACAGCATGCAAATCAGCAAGCGAAATTTGTGGAGTCGTAGAGTTGGAAGGGATTACATACCATATTTTTCGCTCCATAAGACGCACTTTTTTCCTCCGAAAAAGTAAGGGGAAATATCTGTGCATCTTATGGAGCGAATGGTGGTCCCTGGAGCTGAATTGCCCAGGGGCCAAAAGCAGATCGTGCTTTTTATTTTACAAAGAGAAAAGGGGGTGTTGAAAGGACCCCGCTCAGCAGCTGATCAGCAAGAGATCGGGAGAGAGATAAGAGTCCCAGCTCCCTTTCAGCCCCGCCCTCCTTGCCCAGGCCTCCATTGTTGAATGTGCTGCAGAGAGAGGTTGTTTGTTTCCCCAGTGACATGGGACTAGCTGATTAGATTAGAGACGTGATCGTGGACAGCGGAGTCTTGTCTCTTTTCTTTTCAAACATAGTTTGTGCCACTGTGAAAGTATTAATCCGCTTCTGTTTGTATGTATGTATGTTTGTTTGTTTGACGCCAATAAAAGGTTGATGATGATGATATTAGTTTCGCCTTTTAAGTTGAATAACTGAAAGAAATGAACCTTTCCACGATATTCTAATTTTTCGAGTTTCACCTGTATATCCTCATCCACATCCCTAAGCATTCCCACACTAGTCACATGCAAGGAAGGTTGCTCCAGGCAAGGAGGAACAGGAAGTTCTGACTGGCCGGACGAGACATTCCCTTGCATGTCCACTCTAGGAAAACACGGAATGTTGTATTTGACTGCTCCCACTGGATTACAGCCAAAACTCATCTCTCCTGTAATTCCACTCCCTGTGGGGTTTATAAAAGCCCTCTTCCCTGTGCAATCTTCTCCAGATTTCAAGAAGCAACGGAAATTTCAAGAAGCAAATTTCTAATTTATAACAAACACAGGAAGAAATAAAGAAGGGTCATAAAACAATGAAATGAGCGTTCCGTGTTATGGAACTTTTTATCGCCGGCAATAGAGCAAGCAACTTGCCAGGAGATCTTAGGGCCGCCAATCGTGGGGTTTTAGGTGCTATTTAAAATTTTTCGAGTTTCACCTATATTTGAACACTTTCCCCAAATGACTTTCCCCCCCCAAAGTCTGGATCCTTGCAGGGACATCTGACTCCGCCCTCTGAGCTGTCATTTGAGGGGCCTTGATCTTCAGAGGCATTCAATCCAAGCTGGTAGCAGAGCCTCTCTCGGGGGGGGAGGACTGGCATCTCCTTCCCTTTGCGATTCCATCCATCTATCTCCCACGTTGCGCTGACGCCTCCCTTTGTCAAAGCAATTTCCATTTGCTCCGTCGGAAGGCAAAGAACTGCCATCGAGTCATGGGAGGTTTGTCACTGCGGGTCTAATTAACAATCGTGCGGAGTGTTTCTCTGACTTGACACAAGAGCAAGAGAAATGAGCCTGTGCAAATTTGCCTTTGTTTCCACACACTGAACTGAGCAACCTCTAGGATCTCGTGAAAATGTTTCCAGCCCCTTTTGGATGCTGCGGAAGTGAGCGTGGCGGTTTGGCTCTTTTGGGAGACGAAAGATGCACTCCAAGACCAGGGGAGAGATGTCTGCCGGCACTTCCCCTTACGGTTCGCCTTTGACTGGACTTAACGGTCCAGAGGCCCTTTACCTTCACCAATACATGATTGCAGCCCAAGATGGTGGCCCTCCAGTTGTTGCTGGACTTCACCTCCTGCCAGCCCTAGCCAGGAAAGATGGGAGTTGGAGTCCAGCAACATCCGGATGGCTTCAGTTTCCCCATCCATCCCTGGCCTAAGCTTTAGCTTTCAACTCAACACGGCCCCTAGGGAATCCCTGACCTGCTTGTTGTTGTTGTTGTTGTTGTTGTTGTTGTTGTTGTTGTTCAGTCGTGTCCGACTCTTCGTGACCCCATGGACCAGAGCACGCCAGGCACGCCTATCCTTCACTGCCTCTGCAGTTTGGCCAAACTCATGTTAGTAGCTTCGAGAACACTGTCCAACCATCTCATCCTCTGTCGTCCCCTTCTCCTTGTGCCCTCCATCTTTCCCAACATCAGGGTCTTTTCCAGGGAGTCTTCTCTTCTCATGAGGTGGCCAAAGTATTGGAGCCTCAACTTCAGGATCTGTCCTTCCAGTGAGCACTCAGGGCTGATTTCTTTAAGAATGTATAGGTTTGATCTTCTTGCAGTCCATGGGACCCTGACCTGCTAGGATCCTTAATTCACAAAGGAAGCTGCTCTGTATCCATTAGACTCATTATCGTCAATCCTGGTGTCTCAGTTGCTAATAAAAACCAATCTGACCCTTTAGTCTTTGCATGAGCTAAAAGTCCCCCACAACAAGTCCATTTTCCCCTGCTCTCCAACCCACTGTCTGCCCCATATCTCTTTCCTTAGCCTCCAGGGACATAGGTGGTGCTGTAGTCTAAACCACCGAGCCTCCTGGGCTTGCCAATTGGAAGGTGAGGGGTTTGAATCCCCACAACGGAGTGAGCTCCCGTTGCTCTGTCCCAGCTCCTGCCAACCTAGTAGTTCGAAAGCACGCCAGTGCAAGTAGATAAATAGGTACCACTGTAGCAGCAAAACAAATGGCATTTCATGTGCTCTGGCTTCCGTCACGGTGTCCCGTTGCTCCAGAAGCAGTTTCGTCCTGCTGGCCACATGACTCAGAAAGCTGTCTGTGGACAAATGCCGGCTTCCTCGACCTGAAAGCGAGATGAGCGCCGCAACCCCATAGTCTCCTCTGGCTGAACTTAACCGTCCAGGGGTCCTTTACTTTATACCTTTTTCTTAGCCTCCATTCTTTCTGGAGTCTCTTTCCCCTCTACATTCCTGCACTACTAACATTTCCTGCCACCAGCATGTACAGCAGCTCCTCTCATCTCTAGGTGTGTGAGGTTTACCAGCCAAACCGACCATTTCCTTCCCTCGCAGGAGCTAAACTACAATCGGGAGCTGCCTGAGCTAGGAACATAGAACCCACCAATCTATGAGCTGCTGCCCCAAGTGGTGAAACAGTAACACTACAGAATAGAACATTCCCACTGCCCAGAGCAGTGAATAGATTATATATAGTTTTAATTCCACATCTCTTTTTCCTTGTTTCTCGGGGACTCTTGTTTTAATTGATTGTAGATATACAGCCCTGCAAGTTCTTTTTAGCTGAGGAGTAATGGCAGCAGGGAGCTTCAGTTCAATAAATTAAATATCAGCATGAACTGCCTCTAGGGACGGGGAAGGAATGCGGTTCGGTTAACATTTAAAGGTGTATCCACCTGATTTGAATCTACCTTTCCAAACACACACAAAAACTGAAACACAGACATCATCAATTCACACTTCTCCACATTTTGAAATGTGGCTCTCTGGCTAAGTAAAGTGTCAGAACGTGCATAAAGAGTGCATAAAAATGCATTGATTGCTGGAAAAAAAGAGCATAAAGTGCATTATTGTTATTTTGTATATTTGTATTTCTTTTCAAGGGAAGTAATAGTACCACTGTATTCCGCTCTGGTCAGACCTCACCTGGAATACTGTGTCCAGTTCTGGGCACCACAGTTCAAGAAGGATACTGACAAGCTGGAACGTGTCCAGAGGAGGGCAACCAAAATGGTCAAAGGCCTGGAAACGATGCCTTATGAGGAACGGCTTAGGGAGCTGGGTATGTTTAGCCTGGAGAAGAGAAGGTTAAGGGGTGATATGATAGCCATGTTCAAATATATCAAAGGATGTCATATAGAGGAGGGAGAAAGGTTGTTTTCTGCTGCTCCAGAGAAGCGGACACGGAGCAATGGATTCAAACTACAAGAAAGAAGATTCCACCTAAACATTAGGAAGAACTTCCTGACAGTAAGAGCTGTTGGACAGTGGAATTTGCTGCCAAGGAGTGTGGTGGAGTCTCCTTCTTTGGAGGTCTTTAAGCGGAGGCTTGACAGCCATCTGTCAGGAATGCTTTGATGGTGTTTCCTGCTTGGCAGGGGGTTGGACTGGATGGCCCTTGGGGTCTCTTCCAACTCTAGGATTCTATGATTCAAGTAGGTAAAGAATAACAAAGATGTCTTCAGCAGTAATAATATAATAATAATTTATTATTTATACCCCGCCCATCTGGCTGGGCCTCCCCAGCCACTCTGGGCGGCTTCCAACACAATATTAAAATACAATAATTCATCAGACATTAAAAGCTTCCCTAAACAGGGCTGCCTTAAGATGTCTTCTAAAAGTCTGGTAGTTGTTTTCTCTTGACCTGATGGGAGGGCGTTCCACAGGGCGGGCGCCACTACCGAAAAGCCCTCTGTCTGGTTCCTTGTAGCTTGGCTTCTCGTAATGAGGGAACCGCCATAAGGCCCTCGGCGCTGGACCTCAGTGTCCGGGTAGATCGATGGGGGTGGAGATGCTCCTTCAGATATACTGGACCGAGGCCATTTAGGGCTTTAAAGGTCAGCACCAACACTTTGAAATGTGCTCAGAAATGGAAGCAGTACAGATATGTGTCATTTTTGAATCCGTAACAGTTATTTCAATGATTGATGTATATACAATACACCCAGTAACAATAGAACAAATTACTATTTTCCCTCTTCGCAAAACAAGACGTAAAATGTATTATATTAGGGGAAATTGCTATGCAAAAAAAAAAGTGTGCACTGGGCAAATTTTCATACAAACATGTGTATACTAAGATATATTTTCACTAAAATGCTGGTGAATTTTCATGAAGTTTTTTTTTATATATATAAAAAACACACACACACCCAAAAACTGATGTGAACTGAATTTACAATCGGGAAAATGAGAAACAGAGAGAAACCAAAACTTGCACGTTCACCAAGTGTGGTGTAGTCGTTAAGAGCGGTGGACTCGTAATCTGGGGAACCGGGTTTGCGTCTCCGCTCCTCCACATGCAGCTGCTGGGTGACCTTGGGCTAGTCACACTTCTCTGAAGTCTCTCAGCCCCACTCACCTCACAGAGTGTTTGTTGTGGGGGAGGAAGGGAAAGGAGAATGTGAGCCGCTTGGAGACTCCTTCGGGTAGTGATAAAGCAGGATATCAAATCCAAACTCTTCTTCTTCTTCTTCTATACCATAAATCTCTCCCTATCTGAGCAGCTCGGTTATAAGGTTGTGGGGAGTTCTTCGCCCCCCAAAAACTCTTCCCACATGTCTCACTTTACATTGTTATCCCTCCCGTATTTTTCTCTCCACTCAGTCCCTTTTCTCTTTCCATTCCTCTCTTTCCCGACTTGTTTCCGTATTAAAAAATTGCATAATTAATCAGTCGTAAAGAGACATCTCTTGAGGGGAGAGGTTATGGGGTGGGGGTGGGGGGTTTGAACCTGCCACTTTTTGCAGCGAGCGCAGGAGACAAGATTTAACAGAGTGTGCCAAAATTGGCTAAACAGCGCCAGAAAGGATTAGCTAAAATAACAAAACAATACAAAAAAATCCACCTCTTTGGAATATATAACTTCTTTGCAAGTGGGCTGCTGTTACATAGCTCAGAGTTCACCAGAAAGCCTTGGGGAGAGGCCGGGAAACAGATTAGGGGGTGAATGAGATTCTACACCGAATGTTTTACCTCTGCTTTGTCCAGAGCTGTGCTGTTTTCATTCCCCGCCCTTGCCGCTCATTATCAAACATCTCCGTTTGCAGATGAGAAATCAGGGGGGCGCTTTCAAGACTGGGTGGAACTTCAGAGGTCGGGGAAAACAGCCAGTTGTGCTGCCGATTCAGTCTCTATCTGGCAGGCAGCTGCCATTTTCCTCCCAGAACGCCTCTTGGAATAACAAGGCAGCGAAAACGGATCTCTGAAACGGGGGGACGATTTGGAGAATGGACGTGGAAATTTCCTGAGATTTTGGAGCGCAGCTATAGTCCTCGTTGCACTCAAAGGGGTTCCCTCAGATTCCTGGGTGAACTCTTTAGTGGAAAAGGGGAAAAGGCCTTCTCGGTGGTGGCACCCTCCCTGTGGAACACCCTCCCATCAGATGTCAAGGAAATAAACAACTATCTGACTTTTAGAAGACATCTGAAGGCAGCCTTGTTTAGGGAAGTTTTTAATGTTTGATGTTTTATTGCTTTTTCTTCTTCTTACTTCTGTTGGGAGCTGCCGGAGTGGCTGGGGAAACCCAGCCAGATGGGTGGGGTATAAATATATTATTATTATTATTATTATTATTATTATTATTATTATATTATTATTATTATTATCTATGTGGGGCTACCTTTGAAGGTGACCCGGAAACTGCAATTAATCCAGAATGCGGCAGCTAGACTGGTGACTGGGAGTGGCCGCCGGGACCACATAACACCGGTCCTGAGAGATCTGCATTGGCTCCCAGTACGTTTCCGAGCACAATTCAAAGTGTTGGTGCTGACCTTTAAAGCCCTAAACGGCCTCGGTCCTGTATACCTGAAGGAGCGTCTCCACCCCCATCATTCAGCCCGGACACTGAGATCCAGCGCCGAGGGCCTTCTGGCGGTTCCCTCACTGCGAGAAGCAAAACTACAGGGAACCAGGCAGAGGGCCTTCTCGGTAGTGGCGCCCGCCCTGTGGAACGCCCTCCCATCACAGGTCAGGGAAATAAACAACTACCTGACATTCAGAAAAAACCTGAAGGCAGCCCTTTTTAGGGAAGTTTTTAATGTTTGATATTTTTGTATTTGATTTCTGTTGGAAGCCGCCCAGAGTGGCTGGGGAAATCCAGCCAGATGGGCGGGGTACAAATAATAAATATTATTATTATTATTATTATTATTATTATTATTATTATTATTAACCCTCTCTTAGAAGTGTCGTATGGAGGCACTGAAAGTCAAAGAACCATAGGGACATTGTTGAAGTTCCAGTTTTGTACATTTTTTTGCCATTTTTACTGGTGTAATATACCATGTATACATCATTTTCATATACTCTTCCTTCAAAAGAGAACAGTCTGTAAATTTCAAATCTACCTTCCACAATTTTCCCCAATCCTCAAATTGTATGTTACGTCCTACACCTTGCGCCCATTTGATCATAACTGATTTAACCTCTTCATCTTTCGTTTTCCATTCTAGCAGAATATTGTATACTTTTTCCAACAGCTTCTTGTCTTCTTCTATAACCTCCTTTTGAAATCTAGAGATTGTATAGCTAAACCCATTTTTTTGTTGTCTTCCTTGTAAATCTCATTTTTATATGAGATTTTATATATATCATTTTTATTGTTTTTATATAAATACATTGAGAAAAACTTTCACATTTATCTTTCCATTCATTTAACATTTTGGCCTTTTAGGGCCGTGACTTCCCTCAAACCCTCCACATGATTTTCTAATATCTATTACTTTATACTATACTTCTTAACTCAATCATTGCTTTAAATCATCATATCCAACTTAATCACTGTAATTTCATATTTACAACGACATTTCTTCGAAATCTCATTTAATTGTCTGTAGCGCAGCCAACTCTGAACATGTTCTTTAATTTCATCAAAAATATTTTAATTTCCATTTTCCTTCTTGATCTCTCAATAAGTCTCTGTGTGTAGGCCACTTTCCCTTTTTGCCAAGCGGTTTGAGTAACGAAGCTTAAGTTGGTGATAACCACCATGGTATCTTTCGTTCTATTAAATCTTTGTACCTCTCCCACACTCTCATTAATGATTTCCTAATTATATGATTGTAAAATCCTTTATGTACTATATTTTTTGCTCCATAGGGTGCACCGGACCATAGGGCGCACCTTGTTTTTAGAGGAGGAAACAAGAAAAAAATATTTTTCTGGTTTTCCTCCTCTAAAAGCCCTGTTTTTTTGAGGATCAGCTAAAAGTTTTGCAGCTTTTTTTGCAAAGGGAAAAGCCCTGGTTTTTTTGAGGATCAGCTAAAAGTTTTGCAGCTTTTTTGCAAAGGGGAAAAGCAAAGCTCCTTTTGCAAAGGGGGAAAAGCAAAGAGGAAAAGCCCCGTTTTTATGGGGTTCAACTCACATTTCTGCAGCTTCTAAAGGAAAGGGAGCCTTTTCTACAGTTTCCAGACAGATAATCTAATCAGCCAGTCACATGTAGCTGGGGAAACAAACAACCTCCCTCTGCAGCACATTCAACAATGGAGGGCGGGGCTGAAAGGGAGCCGGGACTCTTATCTCTCTCCCGATCTCTTGCTGATCAGCTGCTGAGCGGGGTCCTTTCAACACCCTTTTCTCTTTGTAAAATAAAAAGCACTATCTGCTTTTGGCCCCTGGGCAATTCAGCTCAAGGGACCACCATTCGCTCCATAAGACGCACAGATATTTCCCCTTAATTTCTAAGAGGAAAAAAGTGTGTCTTATGGAGTGAAAAATACAGTACTTTCCCTTTCCCAAGGTATGACTATATGCCTTTTAAGCATTATCCTGCTCAGTACTATATGGAATTGAGTGATAACCAACCCTGGAAAGCCTTGTCAAGATCTTTCCGAGTATTATTATTTCCCAGAACTGAGCTCTGCTTTGACCTTGAGCAAGTGACAACTAAAGGATTGGCTTAGACGGGACCAGCACCTAATTAGAAACACCAGATTTCCCCCTTGGTATCCACTCTTGAGAACAGTGCATTTTAGACCTAGTTATCTGACCAAACTCTCACCAGGCTTCCTCAAGAAATGCCTTTACTGAGCTGTTTTTTCCAAGTGACGCCAACCGCAGTCTTGGATGACAACTACAACAAAATCCCGTACACAGACGGACGTCGTATTTGTGGTAAACCCGAGGCGGGAGACATCACTCAGTAACTGTTAGTTTGCCCCTTATATAGAGAGACCCAAGAGATTGCTTTCTGAAACCTTTGTCCACAGAAGGAAGCAGATTGCATCGCAGCAGAAACGGTCCAGTTTATTTTGAGTGACAACAATCGCTTCGTAACTCAGAGAAGGCCCCTCTGTGCGCTGGCTGCAAACAAACAAACAAACGAAGAACAGGAAAAAGGAGTTAGATAAAATCAGCGTAAATAGTTGGGGCGATTCAGAGATTTAATCTGAAATGAAACTGGATTTGAGTTTGTTGGTTTCTCTGATAACTTCTCTCTTACATCATGGATGTTGGCTCATATTATAGATGTGTGATCTGTACTGTTTTATTGGCACTGCTGCAGAGTTTGTCGCAGCCTTTGGCTAGAAAGATAAACTTGTATTGAACTGATAAATAAAAAAATTCCTTCCAGTAGCACCTTAGAGACCAACTAAGTTTGTTCTTGGTATGAGCTTTCGTGTGCATGCACACTTCTTCAGATACACGAAAGCTCATACAAGAACAAACTTAGTTGGTCTCTAAGGTGCTACTGGAAGGATTTTTTTTTTTATTTTGTTTTGACTATGGCAGACCAACACGGCTACCTACCTGTAACTTGTATTGAACTGTTTGTGTCTTGTTTGTGAATTAGGGAAGTTCAGGTTGAAATGCAAAGGGAGTCAAATTTCTCCCCAGTCCCTACCTAAGTAGCAGACTGAACAGCACGCAGGACAGAGTCTCCCCTGATGTTTGGGGGTGTGGAGTGTTATTGCACTTCTATTTAAATAATTCTTTCTAAATTTGCATCGATGCATAAATTAGCATATGCAGATCTCGCGGTGCACCCCCCTCCTTATGGACAATGCCTTACTTGCGAACTGAGCTATGGATGCTTTCCTGGAATATAAGCAGCCCATGTCTCTTGGAAACAGCCTACATTGCAGATCCAAACATCTCCTAGACTGAAGCCTGGATGCCTGTAGTTATAGCTCCCAGGGTGGGAAGGCAGCTTCGTTCCAAGTGCTGCATGAGCTTCGCTCAATCCTGCCACATAATATTAATAATAATAATTTATTATTTATACCCCGCCCATCTGGCTGGGTTTCCCCAGCCACTCTGGGCGGCTCCCAACAGAATATTAAAAACACGATAAAACATCAAACATTAAAAACTTCCCTAAACAGGGCTGCCTTCTAAAAGTCAGATAGTTGTTTATTTCCTTGACATCTGATGGGAGGGCGCCACTACCGAGAAGGCCCTCTGCCTGCTTCCCTGTAATCTTACATCTCACAGTGAGGTGAGATGTAAGATTACCAGAAGACCCTCAGAGCTGGACCTCAGTGTCCGGGTTGAACAGTGGGGGTGGAGACGCTCCTTCAGGTCTACTGGGCCGAGGCTGTTTAGGGCTTTCAAGGTCAGCGGCAACTCTTTGAATTGTGCTTGGAAATGTACTGGGAGCCAATGTAGGTCTTTCAGGACTGGTGTTATATGGTCTCGGCAGCCACTCCCAGTCACCAGTCTAGCTGCCACATTCTGGATTAGTTGTAGTTTCCGGGTCACCTTCAAAGGTAGCCCCACGTAGAGCGCATTGCAGTAGTCCAAGCAGGAGATAACCAGAGCATGCACCACTCTGGCGAGACAGTCTGCAGGCAGGGAGGGTCTCAGCCTGTGTACCAGATGGAGCTGGTAGACAGCAGCCCTGGACACAGAGTTGACCTGTGCCTCCATGGACAGCTGTGAGTCCAAAATGACTCCTAAATGTGTCTTTATCAGCCTTATCCTGGAGCAGGTTCAGCTCTTCTCCAGTCAGTTTTCAATAGCTCAAACACCTTGTAAGCTCCTTCTTGAGGAAGCCACAGGCAACTTGCAAGAAGCCAAGGGGGTCCTTTGGCATAACACGCTAAATGAGATCCAAGGGGAAGAGAGAGAACGCTTTTGGCAAATCCCACAAGTGACAGCAATGTGTTTTCTGCTTCCTCCCATCCCAGATTCCGAGACGCTCCCAGTTTGCTATAGCAGAGATTCTGATGACGATGCACCTGCCGTCTACCTACAGCAGGGCCATTTAAACCAGGGAATTCACGAACGCCAAACAAAGAGGAAATCTGGGAATTAACAATGTCTGCTTGAAAATGATCTCTCTCTGCTGCTGCCCCACTGTTCCCCTCCAACCGCCCCAAAGGTGTATCCTTTTGCTCAAAGGACATTGACTGCTCTCTGCTGACTCCGGTGAAGTCAAGGCAGGCATGCTACCATCAAGTTGGGCTGGGACAAGCCAACTGAGGAACAAGTGAGGAAGGCCCAGGCAAGATGGGCAAAGTCAGGTCCAAAGCCCTTATGCAGGAGGGCAAGCAATATCAGCACCTTGGACAACACCCAGCAAGCAAGGTCTCAGTAGGGAACAAGATCCCCACTGGGCAAGGGATTTGGGGCATGTTATTGATGCTTTTGAATTCTGGTGCTGGAGGAGACTCTTGAGAGTCCCATGGACTGCAAGAAGATCAAACTTATCCATCCTTAAAGAAATCAGCCCTGAGTGCTCACTGGAAGGACAGATCCTGAAGTTGAGGCTCCAGTACTTTGGCCACCTCATGAGAAGAGAAGACTCCCTGGAAAAGACCCTGATGTTGGGAAAGATGGAGGGCACAAGGAGAAGGGGACGACAGAGGATGAGATGGTTGGACAGTGTTCTCGAAGCGACTGGCATGAGTTTGGCCAAACTGCGGGAGGCAGTGGAAGACAGGAGTGCCTGGCATGCTCTGGTCCATGGGGTCGGACACGACTAAACGACAACAACAATTCAGATTTCAGACTGGGAAAGGTTATGGGAAATGGATTTGAAATGCATGGTGTGTTGTACGCTGAAAGCAAATTATATGAAAATGATGTGCCGGTGTTATTTAACTCCTAGTAAGTTAGAGGCAGTGGGAGATTTTACTTTCTTGGGCTCCATTATCACTGCAGATGATGACAGGAGTCATGAAATTAAAAATTCCTGCTTCTTGGGAGAAAAGCGATGATAAACCTAGATAGCATCTTAAAAAGCAGAGACATCACCTTGCCGACAAAGGTCCGTATAGTTAAAGCTATGGTTTTCCCAGTAGTAATGTATGGAAGTGAGAGCTGGACCATAAAGAAGGCTGATCGCCGAAGAATTGATGCTTTTGAATTATGGTGCTGGAGGAGACTCTTGAGAGTCCCATGGACTGCAAGAAGATCAAACCTATCCATTCTGAAGGAAATCAGCCCTGAGTGCTCACTGGAAGGACAGATCCTGAAGTTGAGGCTCCAGTACTTTGGCCACCTCATGAGAAGAGAAGACTCCCTGGAAAAGACCCTGATGTTGGGAAAGATGGAGGGCACAAGGAGAAGGGGATGACAGAGGATGAGATGGTTGGACAGTGTTCTCGAAGCTACCAACATGAGTTTGGCCAAACTGCGAGAGGCAGTGAAGGATAGGCGTGCCTGGCGTGCTCTGGTCCATGGGGTCACGAAGAGTCGGATAAATGACTAAACGACCAAACAACAACAACAATAAAGTTAGCAAAAATGTATAAAACAAGCACAAATACCTGCTGGAAATGTAAAGGTACCTTTTACCATATGTTGTGGTCGTGTGAGGTAATAAAGGCTTTCTGGGAAATGATATATAATGAACTAGGGGGGAAATGTTTAAAATAACTTTTGTAAAAAAACAAACAAACCAGAAGCCTTTTTATTAGGAATTTTAGGCACCAACATTCCAAAGGAACAGAGATGCTACTAGCCCAGAGATGGAAAGAAGAAAGAGTCCCCACCAGAAATGAATGGCAAACTAAGCTGTTAGACTACGCCGAAATGGCAAAACTGACCAGAAAGCTCAGGGGACCAAGAAGACAAGAAATTCTTTTTTTTTTTTAAACAGAATTTATTAGCGTTTTCATAACATAACACAAACCCCAAACCCACACCTACAAATACAAAAACAAATACAAATACACATAATGTCAGGATTCTTCTTCTTCTTCTTAATTATATACCTTACCTAAAAAAAAAAAATTCTAGTTCTGAATCTTGACTTTTGACTTCCCCCGCCTTTTCACCTTCGGTTTTAAATCGATATACTACTTTCTTAACATCTTTTCTCTATATAAAAAAATTAACTCTAATTAAAGATAACACAATTATCTTGATTCTTCTATTATAACAAAAATCTTAACCAAATATTCTTATAAAGACTGAACTTACTTCTTCTGTCCTTTATCATGCTGCTTTTAACTTAAAATTCAATATCTCCTTACTTGTTTAAAATAAACTTATAATTAACAGACTTCACTCTCCGATTTCAGATACCATGACAGACCATTTGGAATATACATTTAATACTTCAACCCACTCCCCCTCTGTCCATTATCTTTCTCTGTCTTTCACCAGAACCGGATCCCCAATTCTCTTCTTCCAAATGTCCACAGATCCAGGCAGCATTCACAACAGACCTTGCATCAAGCTTCAGGGTGTCCATCACTTCTTTTTTGGGCTCCTCCGTATCTTTGTACCATAATTCTTCTTCTTGTAGAAATCTTAATTCCATGTCCCTTGCCCCCGAGCTCCCACCTCGGGGTCTGGATATTATAAATTTTCCCGTTCCAGGGCTGCCACCCCCAGAAATCGGTTCCTCTTCCCGGAGTTGCCCAGCCATTTCAAACCATCCTTCAAGCACCCCTCCCAGCTCTTTGCCAAGGTTCGATTCCATTGTATAGAACTTTTGAAAAGCCTCCTCTGTGGAAGTTAAATCCATTTTCTTTAGAATTCCACACAAGGCTTGTAGTTTCCGATCAAGCAGTTCCAGCTTCAAGACAGTGAGCATTTCCTCATCTTTTAAACCAGAGTTCAATACAAGTGCAAACACAAAGTCCAGCATTTTGAAAGGGAGGGTGGGTATCAAATTTCAACTCCTGTCTCTTCCTTCCTTTGTTTCAATTTTTTCCCACGACAGTCCAAATCGTCGCCATTTTTCCGAAGCCGGAGTGTAAAGACCAAAACTTCAAATGGAGATATTTTTCCCCAATTAATCCCCAAAGGGAAATCTCAGCAGTCTCATTTTTCAAATTCCAGATACTTTCTATCGATTATTGTAGCAGCAGTCACTTAAACTGGTTAGTTTCTTTCATCTCCCGAAGGGAAGGGAGGCGGGCTGCCTTTCCTCTTTCCCCCAGATCGTTCCAAGATTAAAAAAAAGTCAGTCAAGTACTCACAGCCACTGGGTTCTTATCAGCTCATTAAAGACAGGTAGAACTTAGACGCTCATCAAGGGCTTTGTCGCCGCATTTACATCCCGGTTGGGGCATGTCCCCTATAGCCCGGCTCCGTCGTCCCTTCACCCCCACTCCCCCTTTACAGGGGGAGCGGGGGAAGGGTTCGGAGCCACAACGGGCACAGCCGGGGAGCCCAGGGTGCGGGACGCTCTTCCCGCACCCCAACCGGAGCCCCGCTTATGCGGTAGCAGGGCTCCTAACCCCCGGGATGGACTGGGCGCTTCGCAGCCGAAGCAGCCCACGACCACCCCCAATGGCGTCGCCGCCGGAAGTCCAAGAAGACAAGAAATTCAAGAAAGAATGGGGAAAGTTTATATTTTATCTAGGAGACCACTGTAAGCAAATGAAAACATTAGTAGGATTTTAATCTCACTTGTAATGTAACAAATACTATGGGCAATATGGATAGATATAAAATATAGATTATGCAATAAAATGCAGTTGGAAATGTTAACAACAGGACCCATGGAGGGGATGGGGCGAAGTCTAGAGATTCAGAGAAATCTCTTTATATGGATATGTATGTGGTTTTGTTAGGGACGTGGGTGGCACTGTGGGTTAAACTACAGAGCTTAGGGCTTGCCAATCAGATAGTGATATTTTAGGGAGCCGGCTACCAGGTGGGGCCCATGACTTACATCATAGGAACCTACGCAACACAAAACACTGTTGCTGTATGTAGGTTTTGTTTTATTTATTGTTTTTTTTCTTGAAGAAGAGTTTTGGATTTGACATCCCGCTTGATCACTACCCGAAGGAGTCTCAAAGGGGCTCACATTCTCCTTTCCCTTCCTTCCCCCACAACCAACACTCTGTGAGGTGAGTGGGGCTGAGAGACTTCAGAGAAGCGTGACTAGCCCAAGGTCACCCAGCAGCTGCATGTGGAAGGAGCGGAGACGCGAACCCGGTTCACCAGATTACGAGGCTACCGCTCTTAACCACTACACCACACTGGCTCTCGTTTTATTTGTTTTATATCTTATATTTTGGAAATGTACATCCCGGTGTTTTATTTCCTTTACATTTGGGGGGGGGGGCAAGAGAGTGGGGCCCTAAGCTATAGCTTGTTTAGTTTATACGTAAATCCGGCGCTGCCTGCACCTGTCTCCGACTGCTCAGACGCTTCGCCTTCCTCCAGTCCTGCCTCCTGCCTCGCAGGTGGCACAAGACCCAATAAATTGCTGACTTCTTCCGCTGGATCAGCCCCTGGGTCCCTTTAGCCCTGCCACACACACCTCTGCATGCCAGTCTCTGACAACCAGCGAAAATCAGCCCTACACCTGAGCCGGCCAGCGAGGAAACTCGAGGCGCACGGCCACCTTGCAGCAGAGCTAAATCCGGGCCGTCAAATGTTAGCGAGCGACGCTTTTGCCCTACCTGCAATGTAATTATACGTGAGATTAAGTGGGGAGGGATATGCCTTCCGTTTAATCGATAGCTCAGCTCCGTTCGAAGCCTGTGGCGCACTCCCTTGCTGAAGGCAGGAGCCCCCCCCAAAAGAGACATCTGTGCCACCACTCAGAGCTCTTAATTACTAGCCGTCTCCCGCAGGGTGGGGACAAAGAGGAACAGCCAAGCTTCCACCCTCTGAGCACTCCCCGCTTGCCTTCTATGGAAGAGAAGCCAGTAATGTCAGGCTTAAGGACACAATTCTCCCGTTAGCTTCTAAAATCCAGGGCCCCTGGAACTGTGACAATTAGAACCAGCGGGCTTTGATCTCCCATCAAAGAGTATCCCCGAAACCTAGTGCGGAGCTCAGTCGGCCCTTTCCAGTGAAAGATCCCCCTCCTGCCTCCTCCACGATGATTTACTATTTCTTCTGCACTTCCTACTTTTTAGGTTCACTGTACTTGGGGCTGTTTCCAATGCTGGACCAACTCAGAGAAGAAACATTGCAATGAATGGTCCGAAGTCAGTCACAGAATCGTAGAGTTGGAAGGGACCACAAGAGTCATCTAGTCCAACCTCCTGTAATGCAAGAATATCTCTCTCTCTCTCTCTCTCTCTCTCTCTCTCTCTGTATATATATATATATATATATATATATATATATATATATATATATATATATATATAATTGTTATGTACTGAGCTTGGATCCTAGAACAATAGGCAGGTAGTATCCTAGAAGGCAGCGACCTGATTGGTCTGCAGGAGCCACCCAATCCGGCTCCAGGAGGAAGTGAATCAGCAACCTGATTGGCCTGCAGGAGCCTCCCAATCCGGCTCCAGGAGGAAGTGAATCAGCAATCTGATTGGCCTGCAAGAGAAGCCCAATCAGGCTCCAGGAGGAAGTGAATCAGCAACCTGATTGGCCTGCAGGAGCAGCCCAATCAGGCTCCAGGAGGGGAATTGAATCAGCCAATCACATGAGACCCATTGTGTAGATAATGTATATATAGCCAGAGGTTTTGGGGGATCGGTTTACGAACTTAATCTGTTCCGGAAGTCCGTTCTTAAACCAAAGCTGTTCTTAAACCAAGGAGCGCTTTCCCTAATGAGGCCTCCCACCACCGGTGCCCTTCCACCGTTCGGTTTCCGTTCTTAGACCGAGGTAAAGTTCTCAAACCAAGACACTATTTCCGGTTTTGCAGAGTTTGTAAACCAAATCATTCTTAAACCGGACTGTTCTTAAACAGAGGTACCACTGTATTTGATTTTACAACTCCACCCACACTCCTAATCACAAATAATAGAAATTACACAAGATTGTTCCGAATCTCAAGACTTCCCTCCTCCCCTCCGTGGGTTCTTTAAATAACTTTTTTTTAATAAAAAAAAAACCCAGCGTATTATAAGTCCATCTCATTTACAATCCTCTGTTGTATCCAAAATCTGCGTAACATTGCAGGAGTTATTTAAAACCCGCCAAAGAGGTCAAGTGTTTACAGCCGTCTTTCAAATATAATGTAAATTTGTCCCATTCTTGATTGAAGTTTTGATCCTCGTGATTTCTGATTTTCCTGGTTAGTCTTGCCATCTCTGCGTAGTCCAATAATTTCATCTGCCAGTCCACCCTAGTAGATATTTTGTCGTCTTTCCAACTCTGGACGAGATGGTGGGACAGTGTTCTCAAAGCGACTGGCAAGAGTTTGGCCAAACTGCAGGAGGCAGTGGAGGATAGGGGTGCCTGGCGTGCTCTGGTCCATGGGGTCACGAAGAGTCGGACACGACTGGACGGCTGAACAACAACAACCATCTCAAAGGAATGGCCAGGCTACTGAGAAAAGGCAATCAGATAACACCTTTTTGTGTGATGTAGTAGGTGTGATGTATCTGGGGGATGGGCTTGGGGCTGCAGCTCTTGTGTGATGTATGTGTGAGGTTTCTGGGGGTGGGGCGGACTCCATGGGGGGATTTTTTTGAAATGTCTTTTTAAGGACAGGCAGCCCTTTGTTTGGGGTCCTTCCCTGCTCACCTGTGTGTGAGGAAGGTACCCTGTTGCAACAGAACAATAAAGATCAAGCTTATTAGCTGCTTTGCTTCTAATTACCATATATACTTGAGTATAAGCCTAGTTTTTCAGCACACTTTTTGTGCTTTAAAAGCTGCCCTCGGCTTATACTCAAGTCAACCATTCCTTAAGAAGTGTACAAGAACGGTGGTTCTTTACTCTCCCCAGGCAGCTTGTTCCATTCCTGAACTGCTCACATAAATGCAAACTTTAGACCCCAGAAGGCAGAAAGCCTATCAGTTAAGGAAGTATTAAAACCCCACAGGTGCTCACTTTCCCTGGCTCCTGCTTAAACAGGACAGGATCCCAGCCTTCTCTGTATAACACAAGGGAACATTGCGCTGTGGGTTAAACCACAGAGCCCTAGGGCTTGCTGATCAGAAGAATGGCGGTTCGAAACCCTGCGACGGGGTGAGCTCCACAGCAGCAAAGGAGGAAGAGGAAGGAGCAGCCCAAAGGGCTGCTTTGGGCTGCTCGTTCCTCCTCTACCACAGTGGCAAAGGTGAACCGGCTTATACTTGAGTCAATAAGCTTTCCCACATTTTTGTAGGGAAATTAGGTGCCTCGGCTTATATTTGGGTCGACTTATACTCGAGTATATACGGTATTCTCTGGTTGGCCTCTGTTTTTTACTCCTACCAATGGAGTAAACCTGCAAAGGACTTTACAAGGGCTCTTGTGTACCCCATAAGGGAATAAGAGCAGATTTTTTTTCTTATAACACCATTGGGCTAGATGTGCCACCGGCCTGATCCAGCAGCTGCTCTTACATTGCCAGCCACCATTCTCAGTCTGCCGGCAATGCTGGAGCCTCTGTTCTGGGCATATCTGCTTCTATTTATGCTCTGTTATTTATTTAAAAGATTTATAACCTGCCCTTCGTCAGGACAGATGCCAGGACATTTGCACAACATACAGATAAGCAACAGCCGCGCACAGAACCAGCACATAGAATCGAGAACAAACAAACAGAGGAAATCGTCAGGAATGGTTGGAGTTCGCAAAGCAGTAGAAGCTGCATGAAGGGACCCTTGAAACGCTCATGCCCCCGGCATTATTTTTTCAGCCCCCTAATTTACAGGGGTCCGTATAGTTAAAGCTATGGTTTTCCCAGTAGTAATGTACAGAAGTGAGAGCTGGACCATAAAGAAGGCTGATCGCCGAAGAATTGATGCTTTTGAATTATGGTGCTGGAGGAGACTCTTGAGAGTCCCATGGACTGCAAGAAGATCAAACTTATCCATCCTTAAAGAAATCAGCCCTGAGTGCTCACTGGAAGGACAGATCCTGAAGTTGAGGCTCCAGTACTTTGGCCACCTCATGAGAAGAGAAGACTCCCTGGAAAAGACCCTGATGTTGGGAAAGATGGAGGGCACAAGGAGAAGGGGACGACAGAGGATGAGATGGTTGGACAGTGTTCTCGAAGCTACTAACATGAGTTTGGCCAAACTGCGAGAGGCAGTGAAGGATAGGCGTGCCTGGCATGCTCTGGTCCATGGGGTCACGAAGAGTCGGACACGACTGAACGACTGAACAACAACTATTTACGGGGGAAGTTGTGGTTCGTTGCTGCTGCTGTTGAACTTTGGGGAGTCAGAAGCTCTCTCTCACCGATCTGCCAAAAATGGCGACTGGGCACCGCTCCCCTCCACAAGCAGGATGTCGCCTACAGTATGTCGGAAGCCCCCAGGCCAGGGAGTGCTGTGGCAGGTCAGGATTGCACCCTGCAATTAGTAACAAACGCACCTCGCAAAAAAAAAAAATATTGCTCCCAGTAAACGCCGAATTTATTTTCTCCCCTTTGGTGTTGTGGAGCAGCTATTTTTAAAATATATATTCAGAAAGAGAGAGAGAGATCTGTATCTCTATCTATATCTGTGCGCGCAGATAATTATATCTAGTCCGCGATGATGAAAAGGTATTTAGATGCTTTGAGGCAAGATCATTTGAAGTTCTAAATCTTCAGATGATAGCATCTTCTGCCGGGGCTTGCCAGGGGGGTCGCCTTCTGTCACATGCGCCGAGAGATAAACAGGTTACCGAGCGCCAAAGATTAAAGGCTCTTTGCAGGGGGGGGTGTCTCTCTCACAGCCATTCACTTACCTCGGACTCAAAGGGCTGTTGCTGCCCTTTGACAGTGACCACTGCAAATCCCAATCTGCTCCCTTCCCTCATCCTCCCAGCATCTCCTTCCTCCTTCTACCTGCGTAGGTAGGTGTGCCCTCCAGCAGAGCCAACCCGTTGCTCCTTGTCTTGCTTTGCGGGACAAGAACACCGGTAGTCTGATCCGGCGAGCTCAGTGGGCACAGCATAAGAATCTTGATCTCAGGGTTGTGGGTTCGAGCCCCACGCTGGGTAAAAGATTCCTGCGCCGGGGGGGGGGGGTTGGTTCGCCGATTCTCGTGTGCTATAAAGAGTTCTAAGGTCTCGGATCTAAAATTAAATGTTCATAAATGTACGAGGCAAACACATACGTAAGTCTATAAGCCACGTGTCTGAAATAGTACAGGAGAGCAATCCTGAAGCCATTTTGACTCTCCCAACTTGACCTTAAATATTTCTCTGCAAGGAGGAAGGAAAAGTGAAACCCTCCCCATTGTCTTTTCGCTTACAAATCCTGTCTTAAGGGCATATTTGTGTATGGATAGGGTGAGCCTGTGACCCAGACTCAGGAACTAAAGTATTAACCATCACAAAAGAATGGCCAGGCTGCCCATGTAATGCAATCAGTGACCATTATCAGGTATCCTGGCAGACAGAATTTCTGCTGTAGACCGCCTCCTTCTGTGATGTAGTCATGATGGTTTTTTTTGGGGGGGTGGTCTTGGGCTACAGGGTGGGCAATTTCAAAAGTCTATATAAGGGCTTGCACACCATTGTTCAGGGTTCTCCTCCCTCCTGCATGTGGTGAGTGGGGACCCTGTTGCAACAGTTTATTTCCTTTAATAAAGATCAGGCTTACTAGCCGCTTTGCTTCTCAATATACTCTGGTTAAAGGTAAAGGTAAAGGAACCCCTGACCGGTAGGTCCAGCCGCGGACGACTCTGGGGTTGCAGCGCTCATCTCGCTTTACTGGCCAAGGGAGCTGGCGTACAGCTTCCAGGTCATGTGGCCAGCATGACTAAGCCACTTCTGGAGAACCAGAGCAGCGCACGGAAACGCCGTTTACCTTCCCGCCGGAGTGGTACCTATTTATCTACTTGCACTTTTGTGCTTTCGAACTGCTAGGTTGGCAGGAGCTGGGACCGAGCAACGGGAGCTCACCCGTCACGGGGATTCGAACCGCCGACCTTCTGATCGGCAACCTAGGCTCTGTGGTTTAACCCACAGCTTCTCCTACCGATAGGGAACCCACTTAAGGACTCTATACGGGCTCTTGGATACCCCATAAGGGAAAAGGAGCAGTTGTTGTTTTTCTCATAACACATTGCCCCTTCCAGCTTTGCAGTTCTATGATTTTATGTACACGCCGCATGTTTAAAATGCATAGGTTCCCCGGGAGAAGCCCTGAAAATGCAGAATTGTAGAATCATAGAACTGTAGAGTTTGAAGGGACCCCAAGGATCATATACCCCACTTCTTGAAATGCAGGAATCTATCCCCCAATGTGGGACTTGAACCCATGACCCAGAAATTAAGAGTCTCATGCTTTGCTGACTAATGTAGTTTCTCTCCCCGTTCACAGAGCTGAAGACCCCAGCACCCTTGGCGTACTATAGTTCCCAGGATTCGCGTGGACATTTTTTTCCCTTTTCCTTCTTAAAAGAAAAATCAGTTGCAAACTGATGTAGAAAGGTGGAGATTGTAAGGAGGAAGGCGAGACGGACGTCATGTTAGCTGGGGATGTTATTTTATAAGACGGTTAAAAAAATGAGAAACTGAAATTGACAGATACACCCGTCTCTAATTGTGACTGAGTAGCGAAAGGGGTGACCGAGACTGTTTCACAACCAATTACCATTTCCCAGAGCCTGCCTAATTTTTGCATAGAGTCAGTGAACATGCATCAGATCAATTTTTCAAGGCAATGCCACCCATGCTTGTCCGAAATACTGAGAATCCCAGGGCTTCTTCAGGTTTTAAAATAATAGTTTCCAGGGAGTTCTCTCTAAAAGTATCAAAGGGGGAGGCACGCAGGGGAGTTCTACATACATGCTGGAGGGGGGGATGCGGGTGGCATTGTGGTCTAAACCACTGAGCCTAGGGCTTGCCGATTGGAAGGTCGGCGGTTCGAATCCCCGCAATGACGGGGTGAGCCCCCGTTGCTCTGTCCCAGCTCCTGCCAACCTAGCAATTCGAAAGCACGTAAAAGTGCAAGTAGATAAATAGGTACCGCTCCGGAGGGAAGGTAAATGGCGCTTCTGTGCACTCTGGTTTCAGTGTTCCATTGTGCCACAAGCGGTTTAGTCCTGCTGGCCACATGACCTGGAAAGCTGTCTGCGGACCAACAAGCAGAAACCAAAAACATGCACCACGACGGCCAATAAAAATGGTGTATATATTTTATATTTTTTATATTATGTATAATAACAGTAAGACAACAGACAGCGTTTCGTGTACGTCTTCTTCAGCATATGACTCAACATATATTGGAAGCAACGAATTCCTATGCCCCACAAACCCAGAGATGCATTTTAAATAAAAGGACACATTGTACTCATGTAAAAACATGCTGATTCCAGGACTGTCCGTGGGCTGGATTGAGAAGGCGATTGGGCCGCATCCAGCCCCCAGGCCTTAGGTTGCCTACCCCTGGCTTATACCAACAACAAACTTAGTTGGTCTCTAAGGTGCTACTGGACAATTTTTATATATATATTGACTGCGTCAGACCAACACGGCTACCTACCTGAATCCAGAACATGCAAAAAAATTACTTTGTTTCACTCCTTGTGCTGCTGCTTCTCTGATTCTCAGTTTCCCGAATCCACCATAAATGAAGTTGTGAAATTGTTGTGTCCAATCTCTTTAGCAATAAGCATTTTCTACCTTCCCTGCCTTAGGACTAGGACCCCTCTGAACTGCTGTTGCTCTAGATCCCTAGGCAGCATTCCCCTACCTAATTTCTCCTCTTGTCTCAGCCTCGTTCCCCCTAATCAGCTCAACTGGGAAAGGATGTCTCCTTCTTGGCTACTGAATTTATGAAACGCCAGCAGCTGCCCCTTCGGCCATTCAGCTTGCCACACTTCAGATGGTTTTCAGGAAAGCAGGTCAGAGTCCAGCCTGTTCAGGACCTCCTCTTGCATACTAAGATAAAAATCACAGAATCATATGGCCTGGAGGGTTCTTGTCCTGCCTCTGACCAATTCCTTCAATTTGACTCTGCCCAAATACGGCCACTGGAGGAGATCCTACCATCCTTCTAGGTTAGGAGGAAGCAACCACAGGCCCTCAAGCCTCTCTGCCTGGCCCCTGAAACCCTCTCCTGGAAGAGATGGGCAAATATGTCCATTTCTGTTCTTCTCGGTTTCTTTTAAGTTCAGATCAGAGTTGCGGGTCCATTTATTTTTAAATCCTCATGAAAATTCATCAGCATTTTGGTGAGAATTTCTCCTAATATACCTGTGTTGTTGTTGTTCAGTCGTTCAGTCGTGTCCGACTCTTCATGACCCCATGGACCAGAGATAGGCCAGGCACGCCTATCCTTCACTGCCTCTCGCAGTTTGGCCAAACTCATGTTAGTAGCTTCGAGAACACTGTCCAACCATCTCATCCTCTGTCGTCCCCTTCTCCTTGTGCCCTCCATCTTTCCCAACATCAGGGTCTTTTCTAGGGAGTCTTCTCTTCTCATGAGGTGGCCAAAGTACTGGAGCCTCAACTTCAGGATCTGTCCTTCTAGTGAGCACTCAGGGCTGATTTCCTTGAGAATGGATAGGTTTGATCTTCTTGCAGTCCATGGGACTCTCAAGAGTCTCCTCCAGCACCATAATTCAAAAGCATCAATTCTTCGGCGATCAGCTTTCTTGATGGTCCAGCTCTCACTTCCGTACATTACTACTGGGAAAACCATAGCTTTAACTATACGGACCTTTGTCGGCAAGGTGATGTCTTTGCTTTTTAAGATGCTGTCTAGGTTTGTCATTGCTTTTCTCCCAAGAAGCAGGTGTCTTCTAATTTCGTGACTGCTGTCACCATCTGCAGTGATCATGGAACCCAAGAAAGTGAAATCTCTCACTGCCTCCATTTCTTCCCCTTCTATTTGCCAGGAGGTGATGGGACCAGTGGCCATGATCTTAGTTTTTTTGATGTTGAGCTTCAGACCATATTTTGCGCTTTCCTCTTTCACCCTCATTAAAAGGTTCTTCAATTCCTCCTCACTTTCTGACATCAATATACCTGTACATACCCTTATATGCCCTTTTGCATAACATAAGCTTTTTTCCCTTCTTCTTTTTTGCAAAGCAATCTCCCCTAACAGAATATATATATCGTATGTTATTTCCACGAATATATTACCGTTTATGCACATTTTCCTTTAGCATAAACATTTGTGTACCAATTCCTTGGCTGGAGAACAGCACAGCAAAATCTGAAGACATGTGAGTTTTGACGGATAGCTTCAGTTCGGGTCACATATTGCTTTGGAAAGTGAGAATCGCGTAGATTCACTTTTAAAAAGTGAACCAAACTGATTTTCTCCCCACCCCTCTCCCTTGGCCACTCCTGTCGCTGACCCCATGTCACACCCCAGTACTTCTTATTTATTTTCATTTGGCGCATTTGTACCGGTCTCTCCAGCCAAAAGGGCTTTCCAGAGTAGTTCAAATCCCTGTGACAGGGTGAGCTCCCGTTGCTCGGTCACTGCTCCTGCCCACCTAGCAGTTCGAAAGCAAGCCAAAAAAGTGCAAGTAGATAAATAGGTACCACTCTGGCGGGAAGGTAAACGGCATTTCCGTGCGCTGCTCTGGTTCGCCAGAAGCGGCTTAGTCATGCTGGCCACATGACCCGGAAGCTGTACGCCGGCTCCCTCCGCCAGTAACACGAGATGAGTGCCGCAACCCCAGTGTTGGACACGACTGGACCTAATGGTCAGGGGTCCCTTTCCTTTATGCCTATTTTGGCTGGGGGAAAACAGGAGCTGGGTTAACAAGTCGGGATAGAAGAGAAAGAAGAACAGCCTGTTTCGGTGACATCTTGAAGAAACTATCAAATCAGAAATACAGTGTGTCCCTTACAGGGGGAGGTGGTCATCTGTCACGAAGAGTCAGACACGACTGAACAACAAGCCAATTATAATTGGTGTTATAATTGGTAATTGGTGTTAGCTTGCCTTCAATAGAGACAATTTATGCTACCCGAGTTAGGAAGAGAGCAGAGAGAATTGTAGCAGATCCTTTACATCCCGGTCATCATCTGCTTGATTTACTTCCATCTGGACGTCGCTACAGGACTTCATATACAAAATCGGCCAGGCACAAGAATAGTTTTTTCCCTTGTGCCATTAAATTGTTAAATTCGTAGTTGTATAGCTGAAGGGGAGGTAAATTATGGGTGGGGTTTCTTTGCTTCTTTGTATTGTGAGAGGAACAGTGTCTGTATGTTTACATTGCAATGTAGCCGAAACAAATTCCAAGTATGTTGGAAAATGTACATGGCCAATAATAAATTATTCCTCTTCCTAATTCCTAATTAAATACCAGGGGGCAGCGTCATGATTTGTGTAGGTCCAAAAAGCTGGGCATTGACATAATTTTAAGGATAGAAGGATGAGGACCCCAAATTGCTCTCCAAGCTTCAGAAGGGAGGGGCAACTCTGTCATTCTGGAAGACACAGCTGCTTGCTGGAATAGGTATTGATCTGCTGCCTTAATCTTTACCCTCACTTTTCCATAAGGGAACAACCTTTCTCGCAAATAAAATTCTGCCCTACTAATCTATTTCTGGTGTCTTCCGGTCTGGTCTGAATATCTGGCATGCCCCGGCGAACCTAGACTGCGCGCTGGCCGAAGAACTATCTGCAATCAGGTGTTGCAATTGAATTAGGATTATGCCTTCAGGGAAAAAAAAATTAGATCTTGCCTAATTTAATTTTCTTTGCACCTCGTCCCCCCCCCCTCCCGTCTCTTTTTCTGCAAAAACTCCATCGCTCTCTGAGCATCCCTGTCTCAGGATGTCGCATGAAATTAGGCTAAGGCCACTGGGCTGCAGAATCCTCACACCAGAAATGTGTGACGAGGTCTAGAACCCCCCCCCCCGTGGCTGAGGTAGGATTTGAACCCAGCCCCATCCTCGTTGCTACCCATCCCTCCTTCGGGGACAGAGAATATATCCACATTTTGCCACAAGCAAAATTATTCCGGGCTGCTATTTACACAAACACCTAATCTTTCTGTTGTCTCTTTCCCCCCCCCTCCCATATTGCTCTCTCCGGTGGGAATTAATCCCCTCTCCTTCAAAATATTTTGGATCAGATGCAGCTCTCTCTCTCTCTCCACTGAGGCAACAAAATGTTTTACATAAGAAAACAAGCTGCCAGCTCCATCTCTTTTGGCACTGGGCGCCCGGTGCTTAAGTTGGCGGTTCCTAAACATTCAATACATTCCCCCGCCATTCCTCTCCTCCCATCACCATGACAAAAAGCAGCTTTCTCCTCCCTTCCCCCCCCCCATTCCATTCCGCCACAGAATACAGTATTTTAAAAATGACCCCAAGTCAGGCTCAACTGAGATTCTTTCCCTAATGCAGTGACTTTACAGGGGGAAAAAGATAAAGAAAAGAGAGAAGTATTGGAAAGAAGAATGGTTGTCTCTCTCTCCCCCACCCCCCCACCCCGGCGTTCACGGCTTTGTATATATTTGACAGTCAAGGAGTCTGAGTTTTCCGCTGAGGCAGGTGGTGCTGGGGATTTTGTCGCCACTCTGCACGTGCCGTTGTTCTTAAGCTCAGCAGTATTTGAAACATACTGTGTTTAAGCTTCGTTTTTGGGTTTTAACCGTGCCAAAATCGCAAGGCGAACCACGGGAAGGCAAACTAAGGCTTGGGGGCCGGATCCGGCCCAATCGCCTTCTCAATCCGGCCCTCGGACGGTCCGGGAATCAGCGTGTTTTTTACACCTTTTATTTAAAATGCATCCCTGGGTTATTTGTGAGGCATAGGAATTCGTTCATTATTATTTTTTTCAAAATATGCTCTGCCCCCGCCCCACAAGGTCTGAGGGACACAGGAATTCGTTCATTTGTGGGGCACAGGAATTCGTTCATTTATTTTTTTCTCCAAAATATATTCCGGGCCACTACCACATGGTCTGACGGACGGTGGACCGGCCCACGGCTGAAAAAGGTTGCTGACCCCTGGTCTAGAATCTGTAAAATCTAGATTCCACCAGGCTCCACCCATTGACCCATCAAGCTCCGCCCAAAACTGGCCCCAGGCATTCTAGATTCCTCCATATTTTGCTCCAGGGCCTCCACCCAACCTTCCACATTCCTCTAGGCTCCGCCCAGAATTTGAACTTCATTTTGATCCAGCTTCACCCCATAGCTGTATCTGGTGTGTGTGTGTGTGTGTGTGGCAGGAGTAGTTCTGAAATCCAAGTCAGAAAAAAATCTGTTGGTTGGGCCCAGCAGCGAGCGTGAGTTTCCCCTCCTTTGCGTGGATCAATATTTTGATTTCCTTATCACAGTCCTAGTTGGGGCTTGCTGCTGCATCCCAAAAGGACACACACACGGACACGGACACAAACACACACACACACACACACACAGTTCCTTTTGCCCATATCTCCCCTTTCATCCACCCATGGAAGTGTTATAAAAATTAGGTTCAGCCCCAGAAGGGAGTCCACGAACCCGGGGGGAGAGCCTTAGTAGGGCTCCCCTCCTCTCAAGAGCACTTATGAATAAATAGAGACGATACAGAATCTCCCAAAGCAAGGCGATAGCCCTTTATTTGTTACTGCTGCAGCAGGGTGTCTTGCAAGCAAAAGACCACGAACAAAGGCGCGCAAGCTCCTATATAGACTTTTGAAATTGCCCCCCTCCAGCTCAAGACCACCCCTCCATACATTAGAATTACATCACAAATTGGGAGGGTCTGGTAGCAGTGATCTGAGCATCTTGGACCCTGCCCCCATGTCTCCTCTTGCCCTCCACCAAAAACCCATCAAGTGAAACAAAAGATATTTACATTTCCCTATATCCCAGCCAAGTTAATCACACCCTTTTGTCTGACACTCAGGTATCAGGATGCCAGAGATTATCACTCAGGCAGAGGGCTGCTGAGTAGCTGGAGGGGCAACCCCCCCCCTTTGTTCCTGAGACAAAGAAATACTTGGTCAGTTGGGAGTCAAAATGGAGTGAGGCCTGTCTTCCTGTGCTGTTTTTCAGACATGTGGCCTTATTTGTTTTGGTACATTAATAACAATTATTATATATAAATAAAATACCTTACAATTCTTACAACATAAGTATACAAAAGCACGTTCTATTAGGTGAAATTGCTTTGCGGAAAACATGTAGATTAGGCAAAATTGCAGGCGGGCAGGTGCTGATTAGGGGAAATTTATACTAAAACGCTGGCGAATCCCCATGAGGAATTTAAAGGAAACCACAAGCATGCCCTCCAACATCCCACTAATCAAAACGCAGGTGCTCATTTTTTGGGGTCCCTAGCTCTCGCGAGAGCCAGATAACTCACGCGATGCAAAAAAATAATAATAATGAGTGTCTTTTGGTCCAGCGTTCTGGTGCGACCCAGCTGATGATGGCTTCTGCAATTCCAGGAAGCCCCGCTCAGATCGGGACGGTTGAGGGATATGAGATTGGAAAAATGAGAAAGTGGGGGGAACGAAAATGGTCCGCTTTGCCCCCCTCCTCCTAGGATTTGGTCTCACAATCCTGGTCAGCCTTCTATGTTTCTCAGTGGCGTTCTTAACATGTGGGGTGCGGTTGGCGCTGTGGTCTAAACCATTGAGCCTCTTGGGCTTGCCGATCGGAAGGTCAGCGGTTCAAATCCCCACGACGGGGCGAGCTCCCATTGCTCCGTCCCAGCTCCTGCCAACCTAGCAGTTCAAAAGCATGCCAGTTCAAGTAGATAAATAGGTACCACTGCGGCGGGAAGGTAAACGGCGTGTCCGTGCACTCTGGCTTCCGTCACGGTGTCCCGTTGCGCCTGAAGCAGTTTAGTCCTGCTGGCCACATGACCCAGAAAGCTGTCTGTGGACAAACGCCGGCTCCCTCGGCCTGAAAGCGAGATGAGCGCCGCAACCCCATAGCCACCTTTGACTGGACTTAACCGTCCAGGGGTCCCTTACCTTACCTTTTACCCAGAACTGGACATAGTGAGTTGCGTCCAAAGTTAACCATGCTCAGAGCAGACACGTTGAATTAAAAGGACATGACTTACTTGAGCCTGTTAATTTCAATGGTCCCACTTTGAGTAGGAGTTGGGACTTTAGATGCAGCCTGGCCAGCCCTGCTAGGGTCACATAGCCAGCTTATTGGGGAGAATAAAAAGGCAAAGGGACCCCTGACCATTAAGTCCAGTCGTGTCCGACTCTGGGGTTGCGGCACTCATCTCACGTTACTGGCCGAGGGAGCCGGCGTACAGCTTCCGGGTCATGTGGCCAGCATGACTAAGCCGCTTCTGGCGAACCAGAGCAGCGCACGGAACACCGTTTACCTTCCCGCCGGAGTGGTACCTATTTATCTACTTGCACTTTGACATGCTTTCGAACTGCTAGGTGGGCAGGAGCTGGGACCGAGCAACGGGAGCTCACCCATCGCAGGGATTCGAACCGCCGACCTTCTGATCGGCAAGCCCTAGGTTCTGTGGTTTAACCCACAGCGCCACCTGCATTGGGGAGAATACCACCACCTTAAACTTAACCCCATGCCCTGTGGAGAGAGGGTCTTGTGAACCCTTTCCTCGCACTCTTCCCTCGGTGGCGGAGCAGATCCGAAGACTGCTGATGAAGACGGGTCTCGAGCCATGAATTGTAGTATCTGGAGATCTGTGGGGGAAAGAGTAGTTTGATACCCTGTCTAAACAGATTGACTTTCAATCCATCAACTCCAGGCAGCTGTTGGCTAGCTCGCTTTTTCCTTTTCGTTCTTTTTCATTTTTATTTTAAAGGAAGCAGCTGCAGAAGTGGGCCTTTGGAGGAAAAGAAACCTCCAGCTTCCAGAGAAGGTGTGTTTGGGGGGTGGAATTGGGGGGGAGGAGCAGTGATTCTGCGGCGCCTACCTGGTGCCGGTGAGGGGCCAGCACTAGACGTGGCTCTCAGTTTCAGCCTCCATCCAGAGGAATACAGGCAGCCCTGAGCGCAGAGCTGAGTCAGCGGCGAACATCCACAAAGCGATTTCTCTGGGGACCAAGGGAGGAGAAGGAGCATTGCAGGAAAGTCAAGCGCTTCTGACGGCTCCTGGATTAACTAAAAGGGAGCCGTTTAAACCGAGGCAATAAATGAGTTAAGGAGGGTGTAAAAGCAGACCCAGGGGTGACGTCCCGGCAGGGCTGAAAATCTGCCGAGCGGAAAGGAAAGGCTTCTGTAAACGGGTTGCTTGCCTTTCGCCTCTCTGAAGTGGCATCTCACTTGGCAATAAGTGAGTTAAGGAGGGTGTAAAAGCAGACCCAGGGGTGAGGTCCCGGCAGGGCTGCAAATCTGCCGAGCAGAAAGGAAAGGAAAGGCTTCTGTTTTATAAACGGGTTGCCTTTCACCTCTCTGAAGTGGCATCTCAGTTGGCTTTCCCTTCAAGCTCACAGCTCCGCTGCCACCCTCAGTGCAGGCGTCCTCTCCAAGAGCTGGGGTGGATGCAACAAGGGCTTTCGAGTCAGGGCTGCGGCACAATTCAGGGCGAACAGGGGAGAAGAACTGCTGTGGTGGGCAGCTCTTGGCAATGGTCTAAGTCAGGGATCCCCAAACTAAGGCAGAGGGGCAGGATGCGGCCCAATCACCTTCTGAATCCGGCCCACGGACAGTCCGGGAATCAGCGTGTTTTTACATGAGTAGAATGTGTCCTTTTATTTAAACCATTTGTGGGGCATAGGAATTCATTCATTCCCCCCCCCAAAAAAATATAGACCGGCCCTCCACAAGGTTTGAGGGATAGTGGACCGGCCCCCTGCTGAAAAGGTTTGCTGACCCCTGGTCTAAGGTTGGTGGTTCGCGTCTCCACCGGGTTCGTCTCCGCTCCTCCACATGCAGCTGCTGGGTGACCTTGGGCTAGTCACACTTCTCTGAAGTCTCTCAGCCCCACTCACCTCACAGAGTGTTTGTTGTGGGGGAGGAAGGGAAAGGAGAATGTTAGCCGCTTTGAGACTCATTCGGGTAGTGAAAAGCGGGATATCAAATCCAAACTCTTCTTAAATTTGTATACTGCACTATATTCATGTGGGAATGATGTGGATAGTAGGAGAGGATATGTTGATTGAATATTATCCTCCCTCACTCACACTAGTGAGCTGGCAGTAGAATACATTCCCCTGCATATTGCAAGAAGCTAGTTGGTAGATTCTTTAGGATCTCTTGAGCTAAGCAATCCAGTCTGGCTTGTCCGGACTGGATTTGTTCTTGGTAAATCCCTCTTAAAAAGAATAAAGACACAACAGTCCTCTCTTAAAAGCAATAAGAAGTTTACTTACAGTCAGTTCACGGTACGATCCTGAAGGCAGGCTTTAGCTTGTGGTTACAGAAGAGAGTGGGGGTTCATCCCATATGGGGATTGAGCCCATGTGCTGCTGGCTGAGAGCCAGCAGACAGCAAAACATCAAGTGAATGCAAAGAAGAGGGAGAAGACAACTTTTATGGGGTCTTCACGCCCACACCTGGTAGGGAATCCAGACCAACAGGAAGTCCTCCTGGCTGGAGTAACATCCCCCTGTGTGTCCACTCTGGGCAAACAGGAAATATTGTACTTGACTGCTCCAGTGATGTTATATCCCACAATCCACAGGTCTCAGGGTGGTTACAAAATAAAATCACAATACAAAAACACAAAATACTTAATAAAGATAAAAACAATCCAGTAATCCCCCTTTCTGCGACACATTTTAAAAAGGCTTTGAATGTCAGTCAGCCCAAGGCCTGGTTGAAGAGGAACATTTTCTCCTGGCGCCTAAAAGTGTACAGTTTTACCTCGGTTTAAGAACAGCTTAGTTTATGAACAGCTTGGATTAAGAACGCTGCAAACCTGGAAGTATGTGTTTTGGTTTGTGAACTTTGCCTTGGAAGCAGCATGTTGAGTGGCTAACATTCTGGGAAAGCAGCCTTGGTTTAAGAATGCTTTGGTTTAAGAACGGACTTCCAGAACGGATTAAGTTCACAAACCAAGGGACCACCATATAATGAAGGTGCTAGGTGAGCCTCCCTGGGGAGAGCATTCCACAAATGGGGAGCCACCACAGAAAAGGCCCTGTTCTCGTGTTGCCACCGTGTGGAGAGAAGCGGCCCTTGAGGTATCGCTTTGGCAAAGGAGAGTCCACCACTTTTGGGGGGAGTCCGTTCCACTGTCAAAGAGCTCTTACAGTCAGTTCTTGTCTTTTTTCCTGTGTGAAAGTGCAAATCTGCTAGGCTCGCCTTTAAATGGAAATATGTAAAAGTTGAATTTCTCCTTCCTCCCCAACGGCAACGCAAATGAAAAGCCCCCACCCCGTAGCCCCAAGGAGGCTGGCAGAGGAACCCAGCATCACATTCTTTTTTCCCCATGGAGGAAAGAATCCTGAAGGACAGGACCACCCACCACTCCCTCCCTCCCAAGGCACAGCTCCCAGTCTTGAACCCGTGCAGGGCTTCCTCTCCACGGTTTATTCTCTCTGCGTTTCGTTCACGCTCTCAGCCAATTCAGAGCTATTGTGACTTCTTTTGTGGTGCCTTTTTTTTCTCTTTGGCCGAAGGCCGGCATCCTTCAGGAACAAGCGCTGCGTTGGCCACTTCCAGAAACTGCTCAGCTTAGACGGAAAGAAGGAAGGGGGGGTTGGTCGAGGCCGGCATCCTTCAGGCACACTTCAACAGGGTGTCACGGTCTGGGCGCTGCGTTGGCCACTTCCAGAGTTTGTTCTTGGTAACTGCCATTCAGCTGAAACAGAAGTAGACGGTATTACTCAAAGGGTGGTGGGAAGGAAGGGGGGGTGCGAGTGCAAGGGGTGAGAGGCTGGGGGGCTGTTGAGGGAGTGGGGGATGCTCAAACTCTGTACAGCCATCAGTATGACTGGTTTCTCTGTCTTGTGCCAGATTTATGCTCCCGAGGGTTTGGCCTGTTCTAGTGAGCCCATTGCACACTTCTGAGATGGTATGTTTGAGTGATGGTGTTGTCCGGGTTTATGTGGCAAAAGGGTGTCACGGTCTGGGCTGGCAGCAAAGGACGTCAGGACCAGAGGCAAGTGGGCAGGGCAGGGGGTCCGAGGAGCTGGGGTCTCAGTCCGAGGGTCAAGGCACGAGGTCACAACCAATGAACAAGGAGGCACACAGTGAGGCAGGGAATGCGTCCTGTTGTTGTATTATTGTGGGTGAGGAGCTGTTTGAGATTGGGTGGCTGTCTGTAGGCGATGAAGGGTCTTCCTTCATTGGCAGCAAAGAACATCAGGACCAGAGGCAAGTGGGCAGGGCAGAGTGTCCGAGGAGCTGGGGTCTCAGTCCGAGGGTCAAGGCACAAGGTCACAACCAATGAACAAGGAGGCACACAGCGAGGCAGCCTTGTCGTACTCCTTTCCCAATTTTGAACCAATCAGTTGTTCCATATCCAGTTCTAACTGTGGCAAAGAGCTGAGGGGAAAAGCTGACCTTATATCCCTGCTGGCTCCTGCCGCCAGGTGCAGTGAGTTACAAAGCAGCCTCACCTGTGCAGCCGCCCCCCTGCCTCCCTAGAACAAGCTGGATAGGCCCTAGCCCTGCCAAGCCCTGCTGGTCCCAGGGCCTGGCTCCAGCACACACTCCCGACCAAGGGTTTTGCAAAGGGAAGAAGAGAGTGCGGCAGAATCACAGAATTGTATAGTTGACGAGGCAGCCCCAGGGTCCTCTAGTTCAACCCCTGCTTAGAAACCTCCAAGGAAAGAGAGTCCGCCACCTTCCGAGGGGGTCCGTTTCACTGTCAAACAGTCAGAAGGGTCTTCCTGATATTTAGCCGGTCTCTCTTCGTGTAACTTGAAGCCATTGCTTCGGATCCTCCCTTCCAGAGCAGGACAAAACAAGCTTGGTTTCCTCTTCCACGCAGCAGCCCTTGAGATATTTGAAGTTGGCTATCGTCTCTCCTCTCAGTCTCCTCTTTTCCAGGCAAAACATACCCAGCTCCTTCAACCGTTCCTCATCAGGCTTGATTTCCAAGGAGGAAGATGTGGGATGTAATCCATTGGCGCAGTCAAATACAACATTTCTTGTTTCACTAGAGTGGACACAAGCAGGGGGATGTTACCCCAGTAAGTATAACTTCCTGTTCCGCTGGTCTGGAGCATCCTCCCCCTGCATTTGACCTGGGAGATGGGTACGGCCCTGGCTGACTCCATAAAAGAGCCGAGTCACGCAGCCAGTTTGTCTCTCTCTCTCGCTGACATGCTGCTCTCCTGCAGCCATTTTCTTCTCTTGATGCTGTTCTCATAATGTATTTTTGCTGTCTGCCAGCTCTAGGCCAGCAGCACATGGGTTCAATCCCAAGAAGGGATGAGCTCACGCTATGTTCTGTAACTACAAGCCAAAGTCTGCCTTCAGGGATCATACTGTGAACTGAATGTGAGTAAACCTCTTGTTACTTTTAAGGAAAGACTCTTGTGTCTTTGTTCTTTTAAGAGGGATGAAAGGGGACATCAGGAATAATCCATCTGGGCAAGTCAGTTTGGATTACCGGTACTTAACTAAAGAGATTCAAATGAATCTGCAAACTAGCTTCCTGCTGTATTGAGAGGAATCTGCTCTGCTACATGACTCACTAGCCTGAGTGAAGGAAGGATAATATTTAATCAATATATCCTCTCCTGCTATCCTTAGCGTTCCCACAGAAGAGGCAGGTCCTGCTTGATCACTAAGCCCTGTTTCCCCTTCAGCTTCCAACACTGCCTCCTCCCAGGCTTCTCTTTCTTCTCTCTCTCTGACCACTCGTCATCATCCCACCACCATTCCCGGGCTCTGGTCCTTCTTCTCTTCTTCCCTTCCCAGCTGGTTCCTCCCACCATTCCTCTGGCTCCAACCAGTCCATGACAGCCACCTTCTACCCTCCCTCCTTGCCCCCTGACTGCCCACTTTTGAAAGCCCCAAGCCTCTCTAAGTGCAACTGGCCTGGGGTGGTCTGGAGCTGCCTCCAGCTTAATTCCAGATTGGCCTTATTCAGCAAAGTTTGGCTTGGGATTCAGGATCTGACTGGTGCTGTTGCACGGTCCTCAATCTGACTGCACAATGACCCACTCTTGGAGGAACAAATTGCCTATTAGTAAAGGTAAAGGTAAAGGGACCCCTGACTGTTAGGTCCAGTCGTGGACGACTCTGGGGTTGCGCGCTCATCTTGCTTTACTGGCTGAGGGAGCCGGCATACAGCTTCCGGGTCATGTGGCCAGCATGACTAAGCCGCTTCTGGCGAACCAGAGCAGCGCATGGAAACGCCATTTACCTTCCCGCCGGAGCGGTACCTATTTATCTACTTGCACTTTGACGTGCTTTCAAACTGCTAGGTGGGCAGGAGCAGGGACTGAACAATGGGAGCTCACCCCGTCGCGGGGATTCGAACCGCCAGACCTTCTAATCGACAAGCCCTAAGCTCTGAGGTTTAAGAAGAGTTTGGATTTGATATCCCGCTTTTCACTACCCGAAGGAGTCTCAAAGCGGCTAACATTCTCCTTTCCCTTCCTCCCCCACAACAAACACTCTGTGAGGTGAGTGGGGCTGAGAGACTTCAGAGAAGTGTGACTAGCCCAAGGTCACCCAGCAGCTGCATGTGGAGGAGTGAGACATGAACCCGGTTCCCCAGATTACAAGTCTACCGCTCTTAACCACTACACCACACTGGCTCTCTTTAACCCACAGCGCCACCCGCGTCCCTTGCCTATTAGTACATAGGATAAAAAGCCAATTGGATTTTGGAGCGCTTGCTCCTCATTCCTTGCCGGAATCACAATCCCCACGAAACCACCCGCCTTCGTAGCTGCCGAGACTCCTTTGGGGATTGCAAAAGGGTGACAGTGTTGGGTGCTAAATGCTGTGTTCCCCTCTGTTTCAGCATCAAACGGCCCCGTGTTCGAAGCTCCCCCAGAAGGAGCGAAGTATTAAGCATCCATGCACAGATGCGAGTGAGGAAGATCGGAGGGGGAAGGTCTCCCGGGACAGCAGCAACGCAACTCTGTTGTGTTGCTGTTTTAAAAAACACACAGGATGCCGCCGTAGCCTGATTATGCAGCCTCCTTGCCCTCCAGAGGATGCGCCACTGGGAAGCTGGCAGCTTCAGTTCCTGTTGTCTTCCGGGCACAATTAAGAACCTTTCTGGGAGCTCGAGAGATTCCAGCTTTGCCTTATCTTAAAGCATCGGGGTGCGCCGATTTAAGGAGCCCCAACAGGGCGCTTCGGCTAAGCCCGAACAACTCTCCATCTCTTCCCTGTTAAGTTGATCTACCTTCCTCGCCATGCAGAATTCGGAGAAGTGCAAATTTCAAAGGATAGCTGCGTTTCAGGTGTTGTTTCAGAAAGTGCAAAATAATGGTTTGCCAACGAGAAGTTTGTCAGCCCACGGCTGAAAACTATAACCAGAAAAGCCACTTGATTGGGCTCCCATCATCCGTCTTATATCATCTGGGTTACAACACTTGCCCTTGAATCCTGCGATCCTGATCTTATGTAATTTGTAGCCTGGTTGCAGCTGGAATCCAATACGGGTACGACTTTCAGATATCCTCATACCTTAGGAATTTCTCTGTACCTACCTATCGGCGTTTATTTACCAAACCCGGACTAAGTGTATTTCCCTCAGAAGTTCTAAATGGCATGCTCAGAGGCTTTGTTCCCAGGATGTCGATTGTATGAAGCATATCTTACTGCATTGTGGGATCAAACCCTTAATGGCAAATCCGAAGCCTCCCATATTAAATATCTTTTAGAAGACAGGTCAAATGATATTACACTGGTCATGGCAAAGTTTCTTTCAGAGGCTATAAGAAATAAAGATAATTATGCCCTAGATAAAACAAAATGATTGCCTTGGTTTCTGTCTGTCTGGTCGTTTTAACTGTATCTAGTTTTGAAATGGTTTTGTGGGTGTTTGGACCGCAGAAAAGTTTTTTGATATGGTTTGGAAAGGATGAAGAAGTCAAATGTCAGGAATGAGCCAGCTCCAAGCGAAGGTTGAAGCTCCAGGATTTTGGCCACCTCATGAGAAGAGAAGGCTCCCTAGAAAAGACCCTGATGTTGGGAAAGATGGAGGGCACAAGGAGAAGGGGATGACAGAGGATGAGATGGTTGGACAGTGTTCTCGAAGCTACAACATGAGTTTGGCCAAACTGTGGGAGGCAGTAGAAGATAGGCGTGCTCTGGTCCATGGGGTCACAAAGAGTCAGACACGACTGAACGACTGAACAACAATGAATGTAAACTTTTAACATGGGAAATCAAATAAATATATTACAAAAAAAGAAAGGAAGTGCAAAATAGGTGGGTCAATGTCAACCTGTCCCTGCCTAAAAGTGCACAAGCCCCACCTGGTCTAATATCTTGCTTGGGAGACAACGGATGAGCTTGCCTTTGGGAATGAGGTCAAGCTATGGCTTTAGACACAGGAAAGACATGTTTTGTTGCAGCTGCGGCAGATGAAGGCATCCAGTTGTGCTGCTGCAGATGCACCCTGGCGTTTCTTCTCTCTGCGCTCCTCCCAGCGGTCATTCCTCCTCTGGTCATTGCTGCAGATGTACAACCTGTCTGCCTGCTGAATATAAAAAGAAATCTGCCTACAAACTGATGTGGTGATTTGGAGAGCCGAACTTAAAAATGGGAAAACGCGAAACCAAATGGTACTGAAATTGACGTTTTTGTCCATGCCTGTTCAGGATCTTTCATTCTCTCGATGCAGCCCTGCTCCCCGTCCTGTGATTCAGCCTCATTCCAAGTAAATGGGAATAGTTGGAACAATTCAAAGGCACCCCCAACTGAGGCATTTTGGCTGTGCGTAAATCCATTTCTGTGGCTCTTCTGGTTAAACAACAACAACAGAATCTCCTCTCCCCAAACCCCTGAGCCCCGATTAATTGTTTTTAATTAAGCAAATGCCGCTTCCACTCCAGACGGCTCTTCGCCTGCAGAAACGTCACTAATTACGGTAAGGGAAAGGCAGAGTGGCGTCTTAGAGCTGCTTGTGGGCGAAGAGAAATGAAAGAAATTCTGGGCATGGTCTCAGCAAAACAGGCGGGAAGGCTCGACCCAGCGTAGGGTGCCTTCAGACATGGGGATTGCCGCATAGGTTTCAACGGTTATCTAAGCCTAGTGCTTCTACCCCTGATTCAGACATCACTTTTGCACTGCTGTTCTGTTATGGAACTGTGGCATTTCGAAAGCTGTACTCTGGTGACCTCAAGGTTAGATTACTGCAACGCGTTCTACGTAGGGCTGCCCTCTGAAGACGGTTCGGAAACTTCACCCGGTGCAGAATTCAGCAGCCAGGTCGCTCACCGGAGCTAGACAGTTTGAGCATTGTTATGTACTGAGTTGAATAGGATCCAAAATGCAGCAGTCTGACTGGTCCCAGAACAATAGGATTGAGATTGCAGCAGTCTGATTGGTCGCAGGAGCCACCCAATCCAGCTCCAGGTGGAAGTGAATCCGCACTCCGATTGGCATACAGGAGTATCCCGGAATTAGCCAATCACGTGGGGCCCATTGTGTAAATAGTGTATATAAAGCAAACGTTTTGGGGGAACTGCATTCCTCACTACTATGAGCTGAATAAAGAGCATGAAATTCACACTCGACTCCGAGTATATTTCAAGCATATTGCACCGATCCTGGCCCGACTGCATATTGCTGGGATAAAATGCATACAGCAAGCATATTCTAGTAGGAAATGCATGTGAAAAGACACATTTGAAGGAGAGGGAAATGTGCAAAGGCAATGCAATTTTTGTTGATTGAATTCTGAATGACCACATGGAAAGGAAAAGCAGACATATGTGTCCAAACCTACCCATCTCTGGTGAATATAACAGCTCTCAGCAGCCCCCAGGATCAGAGACAGGATGCCTGCAACTAACCCATTCCTGGGATCCTGAGTAGGAAATGATTGCGTTCCCTGTACTCTGTTTGCGGGCTTCCCAGAGGCAATTTCACACCAGACACAGTTAAACTGTGGAATTTGCTCCTGCAAGAGACAGAGCTGGCCCAGTGGCATAGCAAGGTCAGGTGGTACCCGGTGCGGAAAATTTCTTGTCACACACCCCCACACACATTGATTTCTTATTTTTATCTTGCCTGCAAAAATGGCTTGACTTTGTTTCATATTTTCATATTTATTTCATATTTTCTTTTTATTGATTTTCAGCAAACAAACACTGATCCACTTACATAACCAAAAGGTCTTGATTAAATATAAGTCAAGATATTTGCAAATAATAATTTCCTGGCCATTCCTTTCCTAACAGAAAGAGGGCTGGTTTTATATTAATATATTTATATTACACTTCCTAATCTCATCTCCCCATTAAAACAATTCAAACAAGTTTAAACCATAGAAAAAGAAAAAGAAATATGACACTGACATCGACAACTCTATTGCGTTATTTCATTCATATAATTTCACATATCGCTTTATCGCCATATTAAATCAGATTCGGACAAGGGTTATTCCAATGCAAGGACCGTTGTTGATGTTACACCGCTTTTTTAAAATAATACAGAAAACTATTCCATTCCTCAATAAATCTATTCCTTGGTTTATCTTTAATTTTTTTCTGAAAGGTAAGCCAACTCAATACCGTGTTTTTTGCTCCATAGGGCACACCGGACCATAGGGCGCACCTCGTTTTTAGAGGAGGAAACAAGAAAAAAAATATTTTTCTGGTTTTCCTCCTCTAAAAGCCCTGTTTTTTTGAGGATCAGCTAAAAGTTTTGCAGCTTTTTTGCAAAGGGAAAAGCCCTGGTTTTTTGAGGATCAGCTAAAAGTTTTGCAGCTTTTTTTGCAAAGGGGGAAAAGCAAAGCTCCTTTTGCAAAGGGGGAAAAGCAAAGAGGAAAAGCCCTGTTTTTATGGGGTTCAACTCACATTTCTGCAGCTTCTAAAGGAAAGGGAGCCTTTTCTACAGTTTCCAGACAGATAATCTAATCAGCCAGTCACATGTAGCTGGGGAAACAAACAACCTCCCTCTGCAGCACATTCAACAAAGGAGGGCGGGGCTGAAAGGGAGCCGGGACTCTTATCTCTCTCCCGATCTCTTGCTGATCAGCTGCTGAGCGGGGTCCTTTCAACACCCCTTTTCTCTTTGTAAAATAAAAAGCATGATCCTCTTTTGGCCCCTGGGCAATTCAGCTCCAGGGACCACCATTCGCTCCATAAGACGCACATATATTTCCTCTTAGGAGGAAAAAAGTGTGTCTTATGGAGCGAAAAATACAGTATATTCTAAGATTTTATAAAACCATTCTTTTGTGCTAGGTGTTACTTCACTCTTCCAATGTGACACCACTAAGATTCTTGCAGCTGAGGAGGCATATAAAAGGAAATTCCTCATCTTCAGGGAGGCAGGATAATATATTGTTTACTAATATCCTTCCTAACTTGCGCTAGCAAGTTCCCTTAGTTTTACATTCCCCTTTTAAACGCGCAGCAGACAGCTGGTCGCAGGCTTGTTTAAGCCTCTTACTGTTAATTAACAACTTCAACTTTGGGGTTCTCATCAGCTGTACGCCATAATCACCACAATCTTGTTTAAAGTATATAAAAGAAGTTTACTCACATCATCAGTTCACAGTTGGATCCCTGAAGGCAGACTTAGTTACAAAGTATATACATGTGGATCTATCCCAGGATAATCCCAGTGTCCTCTGAAAGCCAACAGAGCATTTCTAGCTAAAAAGCTGCTCCAACAATGGAGGAAGTCAAAAAGAGAGTGTGTGGCAGCATGCCTTGTCCTCTTGTTACCTGGACAGGTAAGGTCATGCCCACCTCTAGTGACATGTTTTATTATATTATTCTTGCGCTAGTCATCATTTTACCAACTGGGTGTATTAGTCCTGTGTCTTAGTTTTACTGAATGTATTTTATTTTATTTATTCCCTGTTGTGGGCTTTTAAAGAAACGACATGCAGCAGACAGCTGGTCGCAGGCTTGTTTAAGCCTCTTACTGTTAATTAACAACTTCAACTTTGGGGTTCTCATCAGCTGTACGCCATAATCATCACAATTATAACAAATAAAGGCTTGACATATCTCGCTTTGCATGTCATGAGTCTATCTCATATATTAAACTCCAGTAGCTAATGAAAACAATTGCTTACATAAATGGACTTTTCTACAATATTCTAATTTTTCGATTTTCACCTGTATACATGTGGATCTATCCCATGTGGAGATACTCTCAGTGTCCTCTGTTCACTGAAAGCAAACAGAGCATTTCTAGCTAAAAAGCTGCTCCAACAATGGAGGAAGTCAAAAAGAGAGTGTGTGGCAGAAGAAGAAGAAGAAGAAGAAGAAGAAGAAGAAGAAGGAGGAGGAGGAGGAGGAGTTTGGATTTGATATCCCGCTTTATCACTACCCGAAGGAGTCTCAAAGCGGCTCACATTCTCCTTTCCCTTCCTCCCCCACAACAAACACTCTGTGAGGTGAGTGGGGCTGAGAGACTTCAGAGAAGTGTGACTAGCCCAAGGTCACCCAGCAGCTGCATGTGGAGGAGGAGGGCGAACCCGGTTCACCAGATTACGAGTCTACCACTCTTAACCACTACACCACACTGACTCTCATGCCTTGTCCTCTTGTTACCTGGACAGGTAAGGTCATGCCCATCTCTAGTGACATGCAACGGGAGTATGTCCCAGCCCAGGAGGAAAAAGGAAGTTTTCGACTGGCTGGACCAAACATCCCCCTGCATGTCCACTCTAGGAAAACAAGGAATGTTGTACTTGACTGCTACTTATGTATCACATCCCACAGGGATTTACGGCTGCTGCTGGCACCACGTCAGCAAGGCCAGTTTGTCCACATTGTTGGTGCTGGTACCGATTTGTCACGTAATATGCCCTCTGGCAAAGGGACGAAGTCGCGCAGTGTATTTTTCCCCCTGAATGAAACGGAGCCAGCCTTCCACACCGGCTCTCCACCATACCAGCTCCAAAGGGGTTAATAAAAAATAGCTATCTTACCCTGCCTCCCGGGTGGAACCCAGAGCCTATTAATAGTGATTTAAAGCAAAAGTTTTCCAATGTCTGAAGCTGAAATGAGCACCTAATTCTACAGCGTTTTCATCAGCCTGGACAGGGGCACAGAGTCACTTTATCCTAGCTGCTTTTATGACTTTTAATGGGCAATCTCCTACGGTGGGGATGGGGGGGGATTTCCTCCCCCCCCCAGCCCAGTTTGCATTTGAAGGTGAACCTACGTTGATTCATGCTCTCCGAAATAATCAGCTCCTCTTCGAAATTCACACTTTGCAGAACTGGCAAAGTTAACAGCGAAAATAAGAGATCGACAGGACACACCTTTTATGGGAGAGTGGGAGCCTTTCCGTTTTGTTTTGGTTTTTTTCGATTATTTGAAGGAAAGAAAATCAAAACCAAATGAAATCACGGGCAGGATTTGAAATTTGAGCAACAGGAAGAAATGCTAATATATGAAACAGAGGAATATACAGTGTTTTCTTTTCTATAAAAAAAATGTTTAGGGGTATTCTCATTTTCCTACTCATATTGAAATAAGGTAAAGGTAAAGGGATCACCTTGCCGACAAAGGTCCGTATAGCTAAAGCTCTGGTTTTCCCAGTAGTAATGTATGGAAGTGAGAGCTGGACCATAAAGAAGACTGATCCGAAGAATTGATGCTTTTGAATTATGGTGCTGGAGGAGACTCTTGAGAGTCCCATGGACTGCAAGAAGATCAAACTTATCCATCCTTAAAGAAATCAGCCCTGAGTGCTCACTGGAAGGACAGATCCTGAAGTTGAGGCTCCAGTACTTTGGCCACCTCATGAGAAGAGAAGACTCCCTAGAAAAGACCCTGATGTTGGGAAAGATGGAGGGCACAAGGAGAAGGGGACGACAGAGGATGAGATGGTTGGACAGTGTTCTCGAAGCGACTGGCATGAGTTTGGCCAAACTGCGGGAGGCAGTGGAGGATAGGGGTGCCTGGCGTGCTCTGGTCCATGGGGTCACGAAGAGTCGGACACGACTGAACGACTGAACAACAAAAAAGGTAAAGGGACCCTTGACCAATAGGTCCAGTTTTGTCCGACTCTGCGGTTGCGGCGCTCATCTCGCGTTACTGGCCGAGGGAGCTGGCGTACAGCTTCCGGGTCATGTGGCCAGCATGACTAAGCCGCTTCTGCAAACCAGAGCTGCGCACGGAAACGCCGTTTACCTTCCCGCCAGAGCGGTACCTATTTATCTACTTGCACTTTGACGTGCTTTTGAACTGCTAGGTGGGCAGGAGCAGGGACCGAGCAACGGGAGCTCACCCCGTCATTGCAGGGATTCAAACCGCCGACCTTCTGATCGGCAAGCCCTAGGCTGAAATCTCAGATCAGCTGCCAGAACAATAAACAGACTACAGTCCGACATGAGATAGCCAAGGCACAAAACCGCACTACCTTTGTAAATCAAGAAAATCTTTAATATAAAAAAAATACTTTTTTAAAAAAGTGGGGAGGGCAGCCCTTATTTTTCTCTTTCTCACTCCCGTTTGCCCCAACCATGTGAATTTATTTTTTTAATATACATATATGTCATAGCATCCTGCCTTTATTCCAGAGATCTCTCAGTACAACCTATTAGTGCAAGGGCCGTGTGAAATCACAGAATAATTGGGAATGGGGGAGGGGCCGCTGGCAAGCCTTTGAACCGAGGGGGGGTCAAATGAGGTAACTTCTGGAAACCGATTCAGTGTTATGAGGCGATTAGCATTCCTCCCATCTCCCTTTCCTGCTCTCCCTTCCTCTGGATTTTTCTTGACATTCAGTCAAAGATAGGAAGCTGTTTCGATTTTTATTTTTTTTAAGAGAGAGACAGAGAGGGGGGGCTGAACAGCTGACGGGTTGCTAAGCGAGTTGCTATGCAAACTGCCAGGGAAGGGAAGATGCCTGCAAAGCGGATTCCTCGGCAAGCGACAGCCACGCCCAGCAACCATCCAGGTCACTGGCGTTGGCCAATCCCTCCCTGCAGAAGGAGCAGGAAGTGTGCTTCTTTGACCATCCCTCGATCCCAGGGCAAACAGCAGAGCGAAATAACACAGGACCGACCGTCGAAAGGATTTTTTTTTTGGAAAAGAAGCTTCCAAATAATGGCTCGAAGAAAGGAAATGCCTCGTGTGTTTTCATAGAATCGTAGAATTGGAAGGAGATCCTGTGGGTCGTTTGGTGCAACCCCCTGCAATGTGGGAAGCACAGGTTTTTTTAATCCCTGGATTCGATGTTTCAAAACGTCCAAAGAAGGAGAGTTCACCACCGTCCGAGACTGTCCATTCCATCACACAAAAGGAAGGGTTTTGCAAAGGGAAGGCGAGAAAGAAATAGAATCACAGAATCTTAGAGTTGGAAGGGACCCGGAGGGTCATCTAGTCCAACCCCCTGCAATGAAGGAATCTCAGCTAAAGCATCCAGGACAGGTGGCAGTCCAACCTCTGTCCAAGGAAGGAGAGTCCACCACCTCCCAAAGGAGGTACCATTCCAAAGTCAAACAGCTCTTGCCTGATGTTGAATCAGGAATCTCCTTTCTTCTCATTTGAATCCATTGGTTCAGGTCCTCCCCTCTAGGGCAGCAGAAAGCAAGCTTGCTTCATCTTCCAGCCTTTCAGATATTTGAAGTCGGCTCTCCTATCTGCTCTCAGTCTCCTTTTCTCCAGGCTAAACATCCCCAGCTCCTTCAACCGTTCCTCATCAGGCTTGGTTTCCAGACCCTTCCAGCCTGTCAACATCCTTCTTAAACTGTGGTGCCCAGAATTGGACACAATATTCCTGACCGATGCAGAACAGAGAGGGACTATGACTATAACTTAATAATAACAATAATAATAATAATAATAATAATAATAATAATAATATTTATTATTTGTACCCCGCCCATCTGGCTGGATTTCCCCAGCCACTCTGGGCGGCTTCCAACAGAAATCAAATACAAAAATATCACACATTAAAAACTTCCCTAAAAAGGGCTGCCTTCAGGTATTTTCTGAATGTCAGGTAGTTGTTTATTTCCTTGACCTGTGATGGGAGGGCGTTCCACAGGGCGGGCGCCACTACCGAGAAGGCCCTCTGCCTGGTTCCCTGTAACTTTGCTTCTCTCAGTGAGGGAACCGCCAGAAGGCCCTCGGCGCTGGATCTCAGTGTCCGGGCTGAACGATGGGGGTGGAGACGCTCCTTCAGGTATACAGGACCGAGGCCGTTTAGGGCTTTAAAGGTCAGCACCAACACTTTGAATTGTGCTCGGAAACGTACTGGGAGCCAATGTAGATCTCTCAGGACCGGTGTTATGTGGTCCCGGCGGCCACTCCCAGTCACCAGTCTAGCTGCCGCATTCTGGATTAATTGCAGTTTCCGGGTCACCTTCAAAGGTAGCCCCACGTAGAGCGCATTGCAGTAGTCCAAGCGGGAGATAACCAGAGCATGCACCACTCTGGTGAGACAGTCCGCGGGCAGGTAGGGTCTCAGCCTGCGTACCAGATGGAGCTGGTAGACAGCTGCCCTGGACACAGAATTAACCTGCGCCTCCATGGACAGCTGTGAGTCCAAAATGACTCCCAGGCTGCGCACCTGGTCCTTCAGGGGCACAGTTACCCCATTCAGGACCAGGGAGTCCTCCACACCTGCCCTCCTCCTGTCCCCCAAAAACAGTACTTCTGTCTTGTCAGGATTCAACCTCAATCTGTTAGCCGCCATCCATCCTCCAACTGCCTCCAGGCACTCACACAGGACCTTCACTGCCTTCACTGGTTCTGATTTGAAAGAGAGGTAGAGCTGGGTATCATCCGCATACTGATGAACACCCAGCCTTGATCTGGGCACTAGACTTCTGTTGATACAGCCTAGAATAGCAATAGATTTTTTTGCTGCTGCATCACACTGGGGACTGTGGCTAGCATGACTAAGCCAGCATGTGGCGAACCAGAGCAGCGCACGGAAACGCCATTTGCCTTCCCGTCGGAGCGGTACCTATTTATCTACTTGCACTTTGCTTTTGAACTGCTAGGTTGGCAGGAGCTGGGACTGAGCAACAGGAGCTCGCCCCGTTGCGGGGATTCGAACCGCCGACCTTCTGATCGGCAAGCCCTAGGCTCTGCGGTTTAACCCACAATGCCACCTGCATTGAACAAGGAGAGTAGCAGTGGGCTTTACACGGATTTCCTCTTTTGCGGGTTTGCTATGCAGTCCCGAATAGGTTGGGCTCCTCTCCTCTGCAGGCAACCCAAGTTCCTGGAGAAACAGCAGCTGCCTTGCTCCTCCTCCACCCTCTGGCTCCGTTCGACATCTGCTCTTCCTTCCTGAATTAAAATTCACAAGCGTCACTCACCCGGGGCTGCCCTATCAATGATTCTGAGCAGGATTTTCTTTCCCCCGATGGTGACTTTATCTGACAGTAAGATATGGATTTATATCCCTGTGGAAGGAGCAGCTAAGTTCGGTAACACAATGACCTTTTTGACCTGTAAGCAGCTGGCAGGGGGGAGGTTATGCACACCAGGAAATGTCAAGGGTCTGGAGAGAGACAACACTTGGGAGGGTGGGAGTTTGGGAAGGGGAAATGCAAAATCCAGCAGCACCCCCCTAAATTCTTGGGGGGAGAGGTCTGGAAGAGAGATTCTAGCTTTCTCATAGCAAGAGTTAAGCACAATGGTGACTGCTCCAAGCACATTAAAACTTGGTTAGATTTGCATCTGTCCTCATCCACCTTTAAACAAGCATTACCCTTGAAAATACCTAGGCTTGAATAAATCCCAGACCCTTAGTGTTATGTATTGAAGTTCTCACCCTAGGCCACTAGGGGTGTGTGTATATAGTTCATTCTGCTGCAGTTTTCACTCAGGTCCGCACATGCAAATGAGGGATTGAAAGTGACGTTCAGGGATTGGGTAACTACAGAAAGTTGTTACTGTTGCTTGTAGCTGAGTTCTATATAAGCAGGCTGCTGAGCCCTTCAGATCAGTTCTGTTCCAGCCTGAGAATAAACAGAGCTGCTTGAAGAATCACTGTGTCGTCTGCTATGTCCACCCACTACTTACTACTTAGCTTTGCAAATAAGTGAATGTTTTACAGAAGTCAGTTTACAGTGACAGCAAACAAGTCTGCATCTGCTGGCAGTAAAACAAAGAGGGGAAAGGTTCCAAAGAACTTTAAAAAGGAAAAGAACTTGGTTTCCTTACCAAAAGGATCATGCAATGTTTGGGTTAGCAAAGATGCAGGCTGTAAAATCTCTGTTCCTTCACTTGGTTTTTCTTGCAGTTGGGTGCTATAGCTGTCTGGTCCCTTGATTGTTCCAGGAATCATGAAGGGGGACAGGGGACGGGACAGAGGCTGTTGAGAGTCTTTGAAATCAACACTTTCCTGAATTTTGCAAAAGCAGCAACAGGCAAAGGTCATTATTTGCCTGCATGTTTTAAGGGTTCTTAGTATCCCCACCTGCTTTAGCAAGTCCTCGTGGTAACTTTAGAAACAATTGAATTCTGACCTCCAGAGCCTTTGAAACCCACCCTGAATTGGGTGTGGGTATGCTGGGGCTGTGCAAATTTGAGGTCGATACAGATCTGCGGGCATTCAAGGACTTTGCCATTGCTTGATATACAGGTGAAACTCGAAAAATTAGAATATCGTGGAAAAGTCCATTTATGTAAGCAATTGTTTTCATTAGCTACTGGAGTTTAATATATGAGATAGACTCATGACATGCAAAGCGAGATATGTCAAGCCTTTGCTTGTTATAATTGTGATGATTATGGCGCACAGCTGATGAAAACCCCAAAGTTGAGATTGTTAATTTGGGGTTCTCATCAGCTGTACGCCATAATCATCACAATTATAACAAATAAAGGCTTGACATATCTCGCTTTGCATGTCATGAGTCTATCTCATATATTATTAGTCAAAACAAAATAAAATAAAAAATTCCTTCCAGTAGCACCTTAGAGACCAACTAAGTTTGTTCTTGGTATGAGCTTTCGTGTGCATGCACACTTCTTCAGATACACATGCACACAGAAAGCTCATACCAAGAACAAACTTAGTTGGTCTCTAAGGTGCTACTGGAAGGAATTTTTTATTTTATTTTGTTTTGTCTATCTCATATATTAGTTTTACCTTTTAAGTTGAGTTACTGAAAGAAATGAACCTTTCCACGATATTCTAATTTTTCGAGTTTCACCTGTAGAAGAGTGGGGCTCATCCCCACATCTGCTTCCCCTCCCCTGGCATGCCTCCAATTCCCCCCACACCCTTTCTCACCACAGCCCCATTTCCCCCTCCCCATCCGCAGTGCAGGGTCTTGTAGGGTGTGGCCCCCCATTCGTGGCGGATAGCTCTCCCAGCCATTTCCAAAATGCAACATGTGCAACAAGGGTTCCGAAGGAGAGGGAAGGGAAGAGACCCATCTTCCGGCTTTGCCGATCTCTCCGTACGGCTGCTGCTGCTGCTGCTTCTTCTTATCTCTGCTTCAGATCAAATAGCTTTTTTGCTCAGCCTTGTTCATCAAAGATTTATCTGTCTGGCTTACATCTGGGGGGAACTGAGGTCTGAATCTCCCAGCTCGGTTTCCTTTGGTGCGATAAGGCGAGGTCTTTTTGCTTCCCGATCCCTGTACGGTCTTAGCTGGTCGGTTTTAGCACCATGCCGCAAGTCTATCTTCCACTTAACACCTCCCCCCCCCTCCTGATCCCATCACAGCTTCTCAGCTACGATAAATAAGCCTTGTGAGATCTACAGGGAGTCACACTTCCTGTGTTCTCGATCTCTTGGGATTCTGCCACGTCCGCGTGAGTCTCCTTTGCTGCCTGAATTCAACGCCCCCCCATGTACCTCACACCTTCTGAAGGGTTCAAAGAATCATCATCTCAGACCAGTAGCAAAGGTATCGCCTGATCCACCCCTCTTCTTGGTTTCTGCATGTTTCAGGTGACTGGGGGGACACCCAGTATTTAAAATTTCCTGCAACATCCCAGAATGATGTTTGGGCATTGCAGGAAATCTGAGATGGGGTATATCACAGTTGGAATGTACAAATCTGTCAAATTTGCTTTCTCTCTGTTCTGTTCTGTTCTGTTCTCTGTTCTGTTTTGGACATGCTGAACTAGAACAAGAACAAGAACTAGTTCCTTAAAACAGGCATAGGCAAACTCGGCCCTCCAGATGCTTTGGGACTACAATTCCCATCATCCCAGACCACTGGTCCTGTTAGCTAGGGATCATGGGAATTGTAGTCCCAAAACATTTGGAGGGCCGAGTTTGCCTATGCCTGCCATCGCTGCTTCCTGAGGGGTGGAGTCTTCCCCTAGGCGCTGCGTGGAGAAATTCATTCTTTTATCCATCCTGAATCTCCCAACATTCAGATGTCCAAAGGTTCTACGGTTATGAGAGAGGGAGAAAAACGTTTGTCCATGCCATGCCTCATTTTATAAACCTCTTATCATGTCCCCTCTCACTCGCCTTTTCTCTAAACTAAAAAGTTCCCAACGTGGCAATATTTCTTTATCGGGGAGTCGCTCCACTCCCTTGTCTGTTTGGGTTGCCCAAACTGTATAATCTGCATCTGGGTCTATGTTTAAGCCATGGGGGGGTGCGGGTGGCGCTGTGGTCTAAACCACTGAGCCTCTTGGGCTTGCCGATCAGAAGGTTGTGGGAATGCTTAGGAGTGTGGATGATGATATATTGCTTCATATATCTCATCCCAGCTTGTATTAACAAGCTCCAAACTTAGCAGAGTTCCATTCCCTTTCTAAAACACAGCAGAGACGGTTGCATAGGCTTGCTAAAGCCTCTATAAGAAATATATATTCCTGGTATATTCCCCTTCTTCCCTCTTAAAAGTAAAGACACAACACAGTACTGTTTATAAGATATAAAAGAGTTTACTTACAGTCATCCTGAGTTAGAATACAGTCTCAGAAAGGCAGGCAGGCTTAGATAAATGTATTTACATGTAGAAGCTAACTCCATAAAGAAGCAGGCTTCACTAGGCCTCTATTGGCTGGAAGAGGGCATTCTGTCCCTGAGATGCAAGAGGGCATTCTGTCCCTGAGATGCTCTTCCTTGAAGAAGTGAATCCAAAAGAGAGAAAGATGGGGTCTGGTTCCTGTGGTTTTGTGTAAACCTCCCCAGGTGAAACCACACCCATCTCCAGTTACATAGAGGAAGTTGTCTCAGTCCAGGTAAACAGGAAGTTAAGGCTGGAGGACTGAGACACCTTCATGTCCACTCTAGCAATGTTGTGTTTTGACTGCTCTGTGTTTACATCCCACAAAGGTCGGCGGTTCGAATCCCCGCAGTGGAATGAGCTCTCGTTGCTCTGTCCCAGCTCCTGCCAACCCAGCAGTTCGAAAGCACGCCAGTGCAAGTAGATAAATAGGCACCGCTTCGGCGGGAAGGTAAACAGCATTTCTGTGAGCTCTGGTTTCCATCACGTTGTTCCGTTGCACCAGGAGCGATTTGCCACTACACCACGCTGGCTCTCCACAGGTTTCCCATTGCCACCGTGCCTCTCCCCACCCTATCCCACCCCTCACTGGCTTGAGCGATGCCCATGAAGCAAGCTTTCTCATCAGGCTCTTCCTGTCGAGGCCACAAATATAATGCCCAGTTCCGCAGAGTTACTTAGCTCATTGGAAGTGAGTAATAACGTTATCCGCCATCAGCTCATTTGCCAGTGCGAGTGCTCGAGTTTCCCCCCACTTCTCCTTACAGCGCCATTAATTAACAGCCGTGAACTTTTACGCGCCCTTTTTATGCTGCCAGAGACGGCGTTCTGTCCGTAATGCTCCAGCTTCCTTGCTGCTTTTATTGTGCCATTGGTGTGCCAGCTCTGGGTAAGGAGGAAGGGCGGGGACAGGAGCAGGAGGACTGAGATGCACGCAGGTGACGCCGCAGCGATGCTCCGGCAATCCTTGGAGAGTCTCTCCAGACTTTGGAGTTGTGGATTACGTGGGCTTCTCTCTGAAGTGGAACCGATGAGTTCAGTTACGCCGTTTTTTTCATCTCCCAAGTTTCATACACGGGCAATTTGCCACGGCGCCGAATGCTTTCAATGCGTTTTATGCCTTCCTCTGCATTACTGATGTGAAGCTCCACACTAGGGCAGGCACCTGCTTGGCATACAGGAGGTATCACACCCAATCCCCAATAGCATCTCCAGGCAGGTCGGGGAAAAGCAGTGCAGGAGTGTTTCGCCCAAGGTGGGGCTCAAACCCATGACCCTGGTAGGGGCACCCTGATTCCCCTCCCTCCACCAAGCAGGCCCCTTCCTTTGTTTCATGGCTTGGTCATCGCTGGACACCTTGTTCATTCATTCATTCATTCATTCAATCTGAAACCATTACAAAGGATAAAATACATAAAGCAGAATAAAATACATCGCGCCGTTGCAACAGTCATTAGGCATTCTGTCAGATAAGAGTTTCTTCCCTTGAAGAAGATAACTTATCATCCCCACAAACTTTCCACCTTAAAATTTGCCGATCTGAAGGCAAAACGGGCCACTTTTCCAGAGGTGTGTCGGGGGGACCTGTGTCAGTTTGCATTTCTTAGTACAGGAAGTATGGATCTGATGTGTAGAGATCTTCCCTTGTTGTTGATGTTCAGTCGTTCAGTCGTGTCCGACTCTTCGTGACCCCATGGACCAGAGCACGCCAGGCACCCCTATCCTCCACTGCCTCCCGCAGTTTGGCCAAACTCATGCCAGTCACTTCGAGAACACTGTCCAACCATCTCATCCTCTGTCGTCCCCTTCTCCTTGTGCCCTCCATCTTTCCCAACATCAGGGTCTTTTCTAGGGAGTCTTCTCTTCTCATGAGGTGGCCAAAGTACTGGAGCCTCAACTTCAGGATCTGTCCTATTCCACTTAAATCAAGAGGGTTCTGGAAGCTTCTCTGTGTGAAAGAAACAAGCAGAAGGTTCATGGTGTTTGGGTTGTTCCTTCAGAGAAGCTGAGTGCAGCTGGCTTAAACTGGCTCTCTTATCTCTTCTGTCAAGGTCTTGCTGACTATAATAGTCAGGGCATGAGGAGCCTGGGTTTCTCATTTCCTCTTTCTGTCTCTGCTGAATGGAATATCAATCGCCTCTAATCTAGTGTTTAAGTTGTTACTCTGCTAACTATACTTTGGAGTTCTGCTCTGGATCAATATTGAGCAGAATTTCAATGACACGCTGGTAGCACCTTAGAGACCAACAAAGTTTGTGATTGGTATGAGCTTTCATGTGCATGCACACTTCTTCAGATCTGAAGAAGTGTGCTGTCAGGGTTGAGCCAGATGAGGAGGAGTGGTGGCAAGGCGAGGCTGCACCCACGGAAGAACCTGGGGAAATGGAGGAGTTCATACCTGGAGAAGACTGGTGGCGGCACTCCTCGGAAGAGGAAGAGTCAGATGGAGAGGGGGAAAGACCAGAACAGGAGGAGGAAGAAGTCGAGCCAGAATCAGGCCCTTGTGAGGAGAGAAACCGGCAGGGCCCCTCCCCTCCTCCCTTCTCAGCTGTAGAGCGTAGAGCTGAGAGACGCAGGGAACAATTGGAGGCAGCTGCAACTCGTAAGAGACGTGGTTACAGTCCGGCTACTTAAGAAAGGCTGGCTGCTCCCTTCGCTAGCACCTGCAACTGCTCTGCTGAGTACGTGGTTGCTCTTGCTTGTTCTGTTCCTGTGTTCCTGACTCCTGGCTTGTTCCTGACCCTTGGCTTGTTCCTGACTGACTTGGCTGGTTCCTGACTTGGACTGTTCCTGACTTCAGCTTCTCCTGACCCCGTGCTGATACCTGACTTCAGCTGGCTTCTGACCCGGACTGTTCGACCTCGGCTTATCTGACTGACTGCTGCACTTCAGCACGCCAACTTGTTGGCGCCCTAACATGTGCACGCACACGAAAGCTCATACCAAGAACAAACTTAGTTGGTCTCTAAGGTGATGCTGGAAGGAATTTTTTTGTTTGTTTGTTTCGACTATGGCAGACCTACACGGCTACCTACCTGCAACTAGAACCCTGGTCTACTGTTCTTTTAAAACCATCCAAGTCGGGGGCCGTCGCCACATTTCCTCTACCGTGAAGACTCGACATCTCATTGAAAGCCGGAAGCACTAAAATGGGCCCTATCCCCTTTTCTAATGTTAGCCAAAACCTAAGGGCAAGGATATGCCTTCACTGAGCAATGATGGAGAATCGAAGACTCGCTGGCCTTGGGGGTGCTTGAAAACAGCACAGATATTTCCACATTCAGGTTTTTGAGATCCTCCTATTTGTGTTGTCTAGACGCAAGATGGGCAACCCAGAAGCCATGCTCAGCGCATCGTTTTCTAAAAGGGAGGTCGAGTCGCTTGGTGATTATTCCAAACACACGTACGCTCAAACTTCTCGTGCCTTGATTAGGAAGGTTCATTATGGTGGTAGGGAGCTTCCGGCGTTCGGGAGTTCATTAATGGAAATGGGCCATTAAGGGAAAATGAAGCAATTTGGGGGCAGGGGAGGCGGGTACTTTGGCTCCGTAATGGAGAAACTCCTTCCTTCCCTTGGGCTTTGCATCTCCAGTCAGTGATAAGGGAACTAGCAGGGGTGGGCAGGGAAGGGAAGGAAAGGGAAACCAGGGTGAGAAAGCTTTAAACATGAGGACTAGAAGCTTGGTAGTGAAGCTGGGAGGCAACTGCTGCAATTTTCGTGTTCGTTGGAGGACAGAAATGGAAATCGCAGGAATGGGTGTGAGCAGTGTTCGCAGATTACAAATATTTGCAGACTGTTTGCAAATATGAGCATTTGCCAATACTGTGGTTTTGTTTTGGGGGTTTTTAGTCTGCAAATACCGCATTTTTCGCTCCATAAGACGCACTTTTTCCCTCCTAAAAAGTAAGGGGAAATGTCTGTGCGTCTTATGGAGCGAATGCATGGTCCCTGGAGCCGAATTGCCTAGGGGCCAAAAGCAGATCGTGCTCTTTTTTTACAAAGAGAGAAGGGGGTGTTGAAAGGAAGCCGCTGAACAGCTGTTCAGCAAGTGATCGGGAGAGAGATAAGGCTCCCTTTCCAGCCCCGCCCCCTTGCCCAGGCCTCCATTGTTGAATGCAGAGGGAGGCTGTTTGTTTCCCCAGCGACATGTGACTGGCTGATTAGATTATCTGTCTGGAAACTGTAGAAATGGCTGTAGGACTAGAAGCTGCAGAACTGTGAGTTGAACCCCATAAAAACGGGGCTTTTCCTCTTTGAAAAAGAAGCTGCACCACTTTCAGCTGATCCTCAAAAAAGCAGGGCTTTTCCCTTTGCAAAAAAAGCTGCACCACTTTCAGCTGATCCTCAAAAAAACAGGGCTTTCCCCCTTTCCTCCTCTAAAAAATTAGGTGTGTCTTATGTTCAGGTGTGTCTTATGGAGCAAAAAATACGGCAATTGTCTTGTTTTCTGCATGGTTTCCCCCCCCCTCCCCTGCACTGAAATGTATTGGAATCGACTGCGTAATTAATTGCGCGAGTTTTGCCCATTCCAGTTAGCAAGCTGAGGTTTTAGCGGGAGCTGAACTGCAGCGGAATGGAAGCAGCACTTATTGTGATGGGCAGAAATCCCTGCCTCCTTTCATCCTTTCACACACACCTCTCTGAGGCCCTGCTCCTTTCTTTTCTCCTCACTCAGCTCTCCTGCTGAATTCCTGCAAGACAAGGGGGATGGAGAGAGGTTAGAATTACCCCCACACACTTTTTTCCTTTCTGCTGCTGCAGCAGCTGCTGCTGGAGAATTTACAGCGCGCACTTCATAAAGCTAAGTGTTTCTCAGACAGCTGTTGGTAAACATTACAAATTATTCTGTCTCATCCCCGGCACAGAGCACGCCTGTGCTACCCAGCAGAGAAGCCAGGAACTGGTGGAAAATTTTACAGGCTTCCCTTGGAGAGAAATAAGATTCCTTCCATCCTCTGACACAGTTGAAAGGGGGGAAAGATTATCAGAGGGCAAAAAAAATGGCACCCTCCCAGAACTGAGAATTGTAGAATTGGCAGGGACCACCACCACCACCCAGGGATTCTACCAAATGGCAGCCTTGCCTTAGGTGACGCCGCAGATTTCGAACCCGCCGTAAATCAGCATCACGCCATGGAAATCTCCCGAAGAAATTCGGAATGCTGTGATGGTGTGTGGTGTGGAGAAAGTGGATTGCGAAACCTGCCTGCATAGCTCAGCTGGTTAGAGCCTGGTGCCGATGATGCTAAGGTTGCAGGTTCGATCCCTGCATTGCAGTGGTAGATCAGTGTTTTCCCAAACTTGGGTCTCTCCAGCAGTTTTTGAACTACATGTGGGATGTAAAACACAGGAGCAGTCAAGCACAACATTACTAGAGTGGACATGAAGGGGGTCTCAGTCCGCCAGCCGGAACTTCCTGCTTATTCTGGGATGGGCTTCCTCTGTGTGGGCGTGGCTTCACCTGTGCAGGTAATACAAAACCACAGGCTAGCCACCATCTTTCTCTCTTTCCGACCGTCTTTCAACAGAGCAACCTCCAGCCAAGAGACTACCTCCAGCCAAGAGACTAGAAGGAGCTATCGCCCTTAAGGAATAGTTTCCTAATGATGTATATACAATTTCCTAAGCTTAAAGTCTGCCTCCTGGGATCCGATTGTGAACAGATGATATCTTGTAAGTAAACTCTTTATATGCTTTTATAGAAGACTGTGTCGTGTCTTATTTTAAGAGGGATTAAAGGGGAAAATACCAGGACAGTATTATTATAGAGACTCTAGCGAGTCTGAGCAAGCTATCCGCTGTGTGTGTTTAAAAGGGGAATGAAAACTCTGCTAAGTTCTGGGACTTGTAAACACAAGTTGGAATAGGATAACTTAAACAATATATCCTCTCCTGCATCCCTAAACATCCCCACACTACAGTTCCCATCATCCCTGACTTCTGGTTCTGCTAGTTAGGGTTGATGGGAGTTGCGGTCCAAAAACAGCCGGAGACCAAAGTTTGGGAAAACACTGGACTAGGTGATGCTTTGCATCTCTACAATTTCATGATTCTGCAGAGGCTGGTAACTCGTAACTGCTGCCTCCCGTGCTGTTTTTGCTGCATTTGCAGCACCAAAGTGACCTATCTGGGGTGCGAGCCTGGGCACTGTACATGGAGGTCCTGGGCTGCTCAGACGACAAGAACCGCCCCCCCCCCCCAGCTTCTCTGATGTGGTCCATTATAGAGGAACATTGCTGCCTGGAGCCTAAAATACGTAATGAAGGCACCAAGCGAGCCTCCCTGGGGAGAGCATTCCACACATGGGGAGCCACTGCAGAAAAGGCCCCGTTCTTGTTTTGCCACCCTCTGGACCTCTTTTGGAGCTGGTGAGCGAAGAAAGAAGCTACTGGGAGCCATGTGGTGTTCAGCGCCGTGATTCCAAGCTTGCGGAACTCCCTCCCAATGGAAATTTGGCAGGCACCTTCCTCGCTGAACATCGGGCACATAGCAAAGACTTTCATATCCCAGCAGGCACTTTTTCGGGTTTACAGTGAATGTTTAATGTTTTATTCTTTGCGCCACTTACTTTTATCTAGTGCAAATGATTAATCAGCATTTTTGTTGTTGTTGTTCAGTCGTGTCTGACTCTTCGTGACCCCATGGACCAGAGCACGCCAGGCACGCCTATCCTTCACTGCCTCTCGCAGTTTGGCCAAACTCATGCCAGTCGCTTCGAGAACACTGTCCAACCATCTCATCCTCTGTCGTCCCCTTCTCCTTGTGCCCTCCATCTTTCCCAACATCAGGGTCTTTTCCAGGGAGTCTTCTCTTCTCATGAGGTGGCCAAAGTACTGGAGCCTCAACTTCAGGATCTGTCCTTCCAGTGAGCACTCAGGGCTGATTTCTTTAAGAATGGATAGGTTTGATCTTCTTGCAATCCATGGGACTCTCAAGACTCTCCTCCAGCACCATAATTCAAAAGCATCAATTCTTCGGCATCAGCATATAAATGCTTTATTTAAAGAAGAATACCTTTGCCCGGGGCAAGGGGAGATGAGTCAGAGAACATACAGCAGGAACATAGGTAGTTTGGCCTATTTGTCCAATTAAGCCCAGTATCACCTTCTCTGATTGGCAACATCCCTGGAGCATCTCCGGCCAAAAAAAAAAAAGTATTTTCCATCACCTGCCACCTGGTCCTTTCTTGCTGGAGATACTGGGGACTAAGCCATTGGCTTTCTACCTACAAGGCATGTGGTCTCTCTCTCTCTGAACTATGTGCCCCACACACCTCTGGGAGATGCTGTAGGTATGGTAGGTGAAGAGATAATTGAAGTGGAGAGGTGGGAGGGAGCAGACTCGGGTTGCTTTGCAAAGTTTGAAAACCTGCTGACAACCACGCGTTTAACTTTGCGAGAGAGATATTTGTGGTGCTGCGACTCCATCTGCTCATGTAATCGGGGCAGTCGCGCTGACCCACACACCAGTGCCTCCTCCTAACTTGAATCAAGATGGAGTGTGAAGATTTTTGAAGTCCGGCAGCTCAAACAAATAGGGGGGGAGGGCAGCTTTCCCACGCACATTCTCTCTTACTTCATTCTCTCTTGTTCAACGTGCCACGGGCAAATTTGCTGGGATCAATCATACAGAAACTAGAGGGCACCCCACCAGAATTCCACCTTGCCCAAATCTTGCAGGATAAGGACGCTCATACGACCCTGAAAGTGGCAAGGTTCCTGGTCGCTGTCCTTACCCAAAAGCGACGCCAAGGAGCACTACAAGCTAGCTAAGGCTTAGTTTGCCATTCTATTTTATTGTATTTTATTGTTACTGTGGGGTTTTAGCGGCTGTTGTTCCCACTTGCACAAACTGTTTTCTATGTGTTTTTTATTTGTATGGGCCTATGGCCGTAAATAAAATTCTATTCTATTCTATTCTCTTACTTCAAGTATCCTTGTAAGAATGCAAATCCTTGCATATAGTGAATCGGAGGTTGTTGATTTCTCCTTCTCCTTCTCCTCCTTCTCCTTCTCCTTCTTCTTTCCCCCATTATGGATGCACAAAAACCAAGCAACTTCTTCTTATGGAAACCTTAAAACTACAAAACCAATGGTGCAGTGTGGGTGTGATTTAGTAGCCTTGGAGATAGAAAGAAGGTTATGAAGTCAAAACTGGGTACCAGTTGATATTGCAGTGTAACAAAGATATACATGAACATATAGACTTGTTGAACTACACTCATAAGAGTGAATCATACGGTTGGGTCTGATAGGAAGTAGGACGGGTTTGGAAAATTTGTTGGTATTTTTCTTAATTTTGGGGTGTCTTAGAGGGGGGTTAGTTTTCTTTTCTTTTCTTTTCTTCTTCTCTTCTTGTTTTCTTTTTATGTTCTTCTTGTTTTCTTTTTATGGTTGTAGCCAGCAGGACTAAACCGCTTCTGGCACAACAGGACACCGTGACAGAAACCAGAGCAGATGGAAACACCATTTACCTTCCCGCTGGAGAGGTACCTATTTATCTACTTGCACTGGCGTGCTTTCGAACTGCTAGGTTGGCAGGAGCTGGGACCAAGCAACGGGAGCTCACCCTGCTGCGAGGATTCGAACCGCCGACCTTCCAATCGGCAAGCCTAAGAGGCTCAGTGGTTTAGACCACAGCGCCACTCGCGCCCTTTTCATGTCGGACTATGACCTGAGAGACCAGGGTTCAAATCCCCCCTTGGCCATGAAGTGACCTTAGGAGGGCCAGTCTCCACTTCTCTGCTTAACCTTCCTCACAGGGTTGTCGTGGGGATTGAATGAGGAGCTGGGTGACCACATGGAGAAAAAGGAGGATTATAAATGCCCAAACCAGTGTGCAAAACTACGCTTGGCACCATCCCAGAGCATCAGAACACCGTAGCTAATTAGATTACAGGGTTTTTTTGCAGGGGGGGGTAGATGAGCGAGGGAGACAATCCTGAAGTCCAAGCGAGCGTGGCTTTCATGATTAAGGGAGCTGAGTCGGGCACCTCTGCCTCCCTCTGCTCCCACGCAGATCATGCACCAAAGTGACAGGGTAGCTGAAGTCATGATAACAAACTCAACTGCCTTGGTTTCCCCAAACCCACCCCCACCCCTTTCTCAAGGAATGTGCCGTAATTGGAGTGACACGGCGGAAAATCAGCCTGAATGAATGAGGTCACCTGCTTTATAAATAATTCATCAGGCACACGTGTTAACACAGAAACCCACCCCCCACCCCCGGTGTGCCCGTCAGGGAGAGTCAAAAATGAAAGATGGAGAGAGGAGGGAGGGAGGGAGGGAACAGAGAGTTGTGTTGTTGTTTTTTAAAGGCTTTAAAATGCAGTGTTTTAAATACCCCGCCTGCACTTGAAAAAGATCCTAGGGTCTCGGGCACTTCTGTCGCAAATGGGAAAGGGTCGCCTCTTCCAAAGGCATGCCTTTGTTTTGTCAGAGCAACAGAGAAAGAACGCCCTTTTCTTCGAAACTTTGAAGACACTCGAACTCGGGACGAAACGTGCTAAGAGGAAGGCATGCTCGGTGAACCTTCACCATGATCAGCTCCTACTCAGAGACCTATAGGTGAAACTCGAAAAATTAGAATATCGTGGAAAAGTCCATTTAGGTAAGCAATTGTTTTCATTAGCTACTGGAGTTTAATATATGAGATAGACTCACGACATGCAAAGCGAGATATGTCAAGCCTTTGCTTGTTATAATTGTGATGATTATGGGCATTCAGCTGATGAAAACCCCAAAGTTGAGATTGTTAATTTGGGGTTCTCATCAGCTGTACGCCATAATCATCACAATTATAACAAATAAAGGCTTGGCATACCTCGCTTTGCATGTCATGAGTCGATCTCATATATTATAGAATCATAGAATCCTAGAGCTGGAAGAGACCTCAAGGGCCATCCAGTCCAACCCCCTGCCAAGCAGGAAACACCATCAAAGCATTCCTGACAGATGGCTGTCAAGCCTCCGCTTAAAGACCTCCAAAGAAGGAGACTCCACCACACTCCTTGGCAGCAAATTCCACTGTCCAACAGCTCTTACTGTCAGGAAGTTCTTCCTAATGTTTAGGTGGAATCTTCTTTCTTGTAGTTTGAATCCATTGCTCCGTGTCCGCTTCTCTGGAGCAGCAGAAAACAACCTTTCTCCCTCCTCTATATGACATCCTTTGATATATTTGAACATGGCTATCATATCACCCCTTAACCTTCTCTTCTCCAGGCTAAACATACCCAGCTCCCTAAGCCGTTCCTCATAAGGCATCGTTTCCAGGCCTTGGACCATTTTGGTTGCCCTTCTCTGGACACGTTCCAGCTTGTCAGTATCCTTCTTGAACTGTGGTGCCCAGAACTGGACACAGTATTCCAGGTGAGGTCCGACCAGAGCGGAATTAATTTCACCTTTTAAGTTGAATTACTGAAAGAAATGAACCTTCCCACGATATTCTAATTTTTCGAGTTTCCTGTATGTCCCCACTGTGGAAGGACATGCGGGTCCAGAATTGGCCTCCATGGTCACTTTTACAGACTCACTGCTAAGACCGTCCTCATGGACGACCATCTAACTTGGCTACGAGGGAGAAAGATTAGACAGGCTACTCTGATATTCTAACTTTATAAGGAAGAGTTCCAGCTCTCTTGTAGCAACTGCAATGCAGAAATTGCTCAGGGGACTGTATGCCCCGGTGAACTGTCAGGGGTGAGGAACATTTCCTTCCATCAACTGCATTGTATCAGGGAGTGAGCCTGAAGTCAGTGCTGGGTGAGACCAGAACCAAAACAGGTGTTGACCCCCTCTTCTAACTCTGTTTCTGCCATCCACAGGGACCCCTCTGTGTCACTCCCTTTTCACATTCCCTGACACCTCCTTTCTTTCTGCCCCCCCCCTTCCTTGCCATCCACATGAAAACAGGCCAACAGCTACATGCAGTTTGATGGAAGACCACATGTAGGAATGGCAGGGCAGGGAATTCAGTTAAGCTGACACTTGAGAGCGGACCTTCCCGATCCGCGCTTTCTGAAACAACCCGCAAAGTCCGATATACACACCCCTCCCCCAAATTTTGCAACACAGCTCTCCGAGCAACTCGTGCGTGCGTGATTGCGTGTGCTAACGCCAAGCGTGCGTCAAGATGCACGCATCCCTGTGGAAAGAACATGCAAAACACTGCGCGTGACATTAGAGGGAAATGGCTCTGCAAATACGCGCACATTAGGAAAAACTGCACCACAATCCTCGGTGTGTTGGGAGAAATTTCAACGTTGGAATGCTGGTGAATTTTCACAAGGACAGCTTTAAGCACAGACAGACATGGAAAGTCATAGAACTTTGGAACTGAAACGTAATCCGTGGAACTCAAACTTAATCCGTTCCGGAAGACCGTTCCAAAACCAAGGCGCGCTTTCCCATAGAAAGGAATGCAAAACGGATCAATCCGTTCCAGACTTTTAAAAACAACCCCTAAAAACAGCATTTTAACATGAATGTTACTATCTAACGAGACCATTGATCCATAAAATGTAAGCAATAATCAATGTATTGTACTATTAAATGAGAAGAAGAGAAGAAGAGTTTGGCTTTGATATCCAGCTTTATCACTACCCGAAGGATTCTCAAAGCGGTTCACATTTTCCTTTCCCTTCCTCCCCCACAACAAACACTCTGTGAGGTGAGCGGGGCTGAGAGACTTCAGAGAAGTGTGACGCAGGTGGAATTGATGTGGACATCTGGAGGACTGGGGGAGGGTATGAGAAACGGCAAAAAAAAACCAAGTTGACCAATTCGCCTGTCCCCAGTTGCCCTCGGAAAAGCGGGTTACGTGGGCAATGGACTTTGGGCACAATATTGAGTATGATGCATGGACAAAATTATGGAATGAGAGTTTGAAATTTACTGCATGTGTAACTTTGAAAGAAAATGTTTATAAGATGATGTATAGATGGTATTTGACTCCAGTGAAATTGTCAAAAATGTATAGAATGCATGATAAATTGTGTTGGAAATGCAGACAAGAGGAAGGGGACTTTTATCACATGTGGTGGACTTGCAATAAGGTCAAGGCGTTTTGGGAATCAATTTACAACGAACTTAAGAAGATGTTTAAATATACTTTTCCAAAAAAGCCTGAGGCCTTTTTGTTGGGTTTGATGGGAGAAGAAATAGCTAAGAAGGACAAAAGATTGTTCATGTATGCGACAACTGCAGCAAGAATATTGCTTGCCCAAAAGTGGAAATTACAGGAATTACCAACGATTGATGAGTGGCAGACGAAGATGGTGGAATATGCTGAACTTGCAAAACTGACCGGCAGGGTCAGAAACCAGGATGACTCGAGGTTTCAAAGAGATTGGAGTAAATTTGTGGAATACTTAAGATTGAACCGAGGAAGTTTAAAAACACTAGTAGGATTGGAATAAACCTTTGACATAGTTTAATATGGAAGTGGTAAAAACTGCGCGATGAGAATGGACTAGAAAACCTGCTGACGAGAGGGAGGGGTGTCGTAGCTCGGCAGAGCAATGGTTGATGTAATTTGTGTTAGATGTTGAATTGGCTGTAATTTTATATATTTGGAAAAATAATTAAAAAATTATTTAATTTTTTAAAAAAGGAAAAGCGGGTTATGTTCCTCTAACTTCTCCGCTGGGTTATGGGAATGGGCCATTGCAGGCTTAGCAAACTCTGGCTTAGCAAAAAGCGCCGTTTTTGTCCTCCTTGTGCGCTTCATGGTACCTGCGCGGCACAAACATTAAGCACAGGTGACCTCAGTGGGCGGGCGACTGTGGGGAAGAGCCGTCGTCTACAAAAGGCTGATTGAGGTCAGGGTTTCCGCTAGCTAGCTGGCTGGTGGCAGGCGCCGTCGCAGCGCATAGTCAGCTCGGTTCTGTGGCAGAGACATCTGGAATGGCCAGACCGAGGTCCCAGTGGGCATTGTTAAGAGTTTCATTACTGCTTCCAGCCCTGGACGGTTGCTGGAAGAGGAAGGTCGGAGCTGTGCAGATGCTCTAGCTTTGTAGGGAGGGGAGGAATCAAAGACGAACAGGCTCCTTATCCTCCCCCTTTCCAAAATATAATTGAAGGCCCAGCCCGGGAGTGCTCCTTGGCCCGCAAATCGTCTCAAAACCCAGCCTCCTTGTTTAGCAGAGTTCTGGGAGAAGGAGAGAGCCTGCCTTTGCGAGTCTGCACTTGACCCACGTCTCCGAGCAGGGGGTGACAAACCGGGCACAGTGTCAAGGCTGGCATCTGGCTGCCAACAAGGTGCAGAAAGGCCAGGTTCTTGAATTTGGTAGGTCCAGGTGGGTCCCTATGGAGCCTTGGCGTCAAGGCTGCCTTGAGTTGAACCACAAAACGGTGTGCATGCCTCTACTTGGAGAGAAGAGGTGAGTGAAGGTCTGTGTCAGGAATCAAATCAGCTGTCATGGACAGGCTGGACGCAGAGGAGTGGTGGGTGGCACCAGCTGGGGAACCCCCAGGGGAAGAAGACTCAGAACCCGGGCAGTGGTGGTGGGATGACAATGAGTGGTCAGAGGGAGAAGAGGTGTGGGAAGCTGAAGAGGAAACAGGGTTTGGTGAGCAGGAAGAGGCTGTGGAAGAGAACAGTCCAGAATCAGAGGCAGAAGCTGGAGAGGACAGGGGATAAGACGCAGATATGAGGCAGGCTGGTGAAGAAGCCAGGAAGTCTGCCCCTCCTGTTGCCACAAGCTCCCTTTCTGTCAGGAGTCCAGTACCCGGCTTGATCACACAGTAAGCGTAGTTAATTAAAAAGGATGATTTATTGTCAAAACAACAGCCTCCCGGCATCATCAATCATGATGACCCTTCCGAAGACTCCTTCCGGTTACAGAAGATATTGAACTTTCTCACTTTGCGCCTCCCCTAAATATCTCCCAACATTCAGATGCCCAAGGCTTCTCGGGTTATGAGAGAGGGAGAAAAACATTTGTCTATGCCATGCCTCATTTTATAAACCTCTATCATGTCCCCTTTCACTCACCTTTTCTCTAAATTAAAAAGTTCCCAGCATGGCAATATTTCTTTATTGGTGAGTCACTCCACTCCCTTGTCTATTTGGGTTGCCCAAATTATATAATCTGTATCTGGTTCTATGTTTAAGCCATGTAGGGGATGCGGGTGGCACTGTGGTCTAAACCACAGAGCCTCTTGGGCTTGCTGATCAGAAGGTTGGCGGTTTGAATCCCCGCGGTGGAATGAGCTCCCGTTGCTCTGTCCCAGCTCCTGCCAACCTAGCAGTTCAAAAGCACGCCAGTGCAAGTAGATAAATAGGCACCGCTTCGGCAGGAAGGTAAACAGCATTTCCGTGAGCTCTGGTTTCCATCACGTTGTTCCGTTGCACCAGGAGCAATTTAGTCCTGCTGGCTACAACCCGGAAAGCTGTCTGCGGACAAACGCCAACTCCCTCGGCCTGAAAGCGAGATGAGCGCCGCAACCCCATAGTTGCCTTTGACTGGACTTAACCATCCAGGGGTCCTTTAGTTTTAGCTTCTTTACCTTTATTTAAGCCCTGGAACGGATTGCAGGAGAGTGCGTTTGAGAGTAATCGAGGCACGAGTCCGAGGATGTGGTCTGAGAGAGTGGCTTCACGCCTCGACCACTTGCAGCCACGATCCGCCCGATTCTCCAGACATGTCTCGGGGCAAGAGGCTGCATTAGCAAACCTCCGGCTCTCTACCGCAGCCTTACGGTTCTATATTCTGCTCAGGGCTGCTTTCATCCCAAGGCCTCGGACGGTTTTGGATATTTCTCCCCGCCCCTCTTCCCCTCTCTCTCCTTTAGTTCCTCCAGTTTGGTATTGACATTAACCGAGCCCCCAGGGCACTCAGAAACCTCAGCAGCTCCAGGGCATTTAATAATCTTGACAGCTGGCCCGGCTTGGCATTCTTCGGCGGCCATTTCCTCCTTACCCATAATTCCCCCTACTCTCCCCCATAACCCCTTGGGGGGGATACTTGCCTAATTCCACCCACCTTATATTAAGCTGTTCTGCAAGAACGAGAGAGGGGAGGGGGAGATAATGAGAGGGACGAGTGAGAGGGAGAATGCAAAAAAAAAAAAAGCAGAGATTTAAATGTTTCCAAAGAACATCTTGGGGGCATTTTGCCATCTGTTCCATTTTCAGGGTAACTGAGCAGGTGGCACTGCTGCAACTGCACAGGAGAATTCTCCTCTGCCCCCTTGAGCTGCCCGCTGTGGTCAACCACTGCTCACCTGCTCAGCAGGGCTGGATCTTTTTTGGAAAGAGGCAGGGGTGTTCCTAGCCCCTTGGCTGCCCGGGGCGGGAAGCCAAGAGGCACCCCTGGGGGCGGGGCATCGCGGCGCGTGCGTGCGTCATGACGTCATGACGCACGCACACGCGGCGACGCCCCGCCCCCGGGGGATGCCGGGCGGGGGCTTTGGGAGCCTCGGCGGGCTGCAAAGAGCCCCGAAGCCGCAGCCTGGCACCCCTTTGTGCTACAGCAGCGGCTTCGGGACTCTTTGCTGCCCGCAGAGGCTCCCAAAGCCCCCACCCGGGCCCCCTCGGGGGAGCGCAAGTGGGGCAGGGAGAGGGGCAGGTCAGCGAAGAGGGGTGTCACCCCTCTTCGCTGGCCCGCCCCTCTCCTTGCCCCGGCTCCGCAAGCCAGCCAGCGGCGCAAAAAGCCGCTGGAGGGCGGGGGCTATTTTTGGCGCTGCCGGGGCAGAGCCGCAGGGGCGGCCAGCGAGGGGTGTGACACCCCAACTCCACCCCGGCAGTGCCGAAAATAGCCTAAAAAGAATTTTAAAAAAAAAGTTTTTAAAAAGCCCAATGGGCGGGGCCGACACCCGATGTGTCACCCCCAGCAGGGGCGCTGCCCGGGGCCCCCCCCCACCCCCCCTGCGACGCCCCTGGAAAGAGGAAGCCCTGGACCAAGGATGCCCATCTTGGAGACGCAAGCAGCTGAGGATGAGGCACAGCGCAGCCGTTTCGCCTCTGTTGCCAAAGTCCCTTGCTTCTCCCCCACACACAAACACTCCAACTTTTGCCCGCGCAACTTCCCTGCGATCATAAAAATGATAATCAGACAAGTCGTTAGCGGGGAGCGGGAATCGAACTCTGCACTCCCCCAGAGCTGATTGCTAGGCTAAAGCCGAAAGCTGAGCTGCACATCTGCCCTGGGGGTAGAAAATAAAAGAGAGAGAAATCCATTGCGCGTGGGAGGGGGTCCCCCCTTTCCTTTGCTGGCGCGTGCCCACAAACACAAATTAACAGCCCGGCTCGCGTCAGGCCTCTCTCTCTCTCTGCTCGCGCTTCTGCCTGTCATTCAGCAGAAGCGCCTCGGGGCGAATCGATCGCTGGCTACCTATTGCTTCTCAGATTCCGGCGGCCACTTCATTAGGAGCACCGAGCGGCTGCGCCAATGGCTGATAGCATGGTGGGGAGGAGCGGGCGGAAGCTAATTTGGCACCTTTGCACAGAGGATTAACCCTGCATATGACCAGGCGTCCGGTGGCAAGCAGATTGTGACAGATGCGATGGGGTATTTCTCTGGGCCTTGGCATAGTTAAGAGGCGTGGAAGGTGCCTGGCTCGAAGGAGCATTGGGTACTGCTGGCTACTAAAGGGACCCCTGACCGTTAGGTCCAGTCACGGACGACTCTGGGGTTGCGGCGCTCATCTCGCTTTACTGGCCGAGGGAGCTGGCGTACAGCTTCTGGGTCATGTGGCCAGCATGACTAAGCCGCTTCTGGCGAACCAGAGCAGCGCACAGAAATGCCGTTTACCTTCCCACCAGAGCGGTACCTATTTATCTACTTGCACTTTGACGTGCTTTTGAACTGCTAGGTTGGCAGGAGCAGGGACAGAGTAATGGGAGCTCACCCTGTCGCGGGCATTGGAACCCCTGAGCTACTGATCAGCAAGCCCTAGGCTCTGTGGCTTAGCCCACAGGGCCACCCACATCCAGCGTTAATTAAGTTTATTTAATCCCCTATACCTGGAGGTCTCAGGACGGTTCACAAAAAAGATCACAACATATATTATCAGAATAAAAACAACAACCCAATAACTGCTGCCCCCCAAGAAAAGAGCCACATTTTAAATGGGTATAGGATATCAAACAGATCAACCAAAGGCTTGGTTAAAAAAGGAACATTTTTGCCTGGCGCCTAAAGGTGTGTAATGAAGGCACCAGGCGAACTTCCCTGGGGAGAGCATTCCACAGACAGGGAGCCACTGCAGAGAAGGCCCGTTCTCGTGTTGCCACCCTCCAGACCTCTAGAGGAGGAGGCACACAAAGGAGGGCCTCAGAAGATGATCTCACGGTCCAGGTAGGTTCATATGGAAAGAGGCAGTCCTTGAGGTATTGTGGTCCTGATCCGTTTAAGGCTGCAGAGACTCAGGGCTGAGAGAAGGAGGGACCTGAGTACTCCGTTCCAGACTTTTATAAACAACCCCTAAGACAGCAATCTAAAATGAATTTTACTATCTAACGAGACCATTGATCCATAAAATGAAAGCAATAAACAATGTACTGCAGTCACACAGTCAGTCAATCAATCAATCAATCAGTAGCTGAACTGGGTTCCACACAGTCACAAAAACAGAATGAAAAGAGCTGCAAAAACGAAAACGCAAAATAAATAGCAAAAACAGAGAGGCCTCAGCGTAACACTCAAAACAAAGTACGTTCGGCTTCCGGAAAAAAGTTTGCAAACCGGAACACTCGCTTCCGGGTTTGCAGCGTGTGGGTTCCAAGTTGTTTGAGTACCAAGGTGTTTGAGAACCAAGGTCCCAATGTAATAGAATTCTGCAGAGGGCTGAGGAGGAAAAGGCAGAGACTATGGGAAGGGCTTATTTAGGATTTTCGGACACTGACAGGTAAGCAGATGGTGTGATCAATTCATTCTGTGCCTCTACAGTTTAAAAGCAACAACAACAAGAAGACAGGCACTGCTGGAATCTCGCTCCCCCCCCCCCCAGCTTCAGCGTGGCTCCATTTCAGTTTCTATTTTTGTCTCACCCCGGAGCGTTCTGCAGCCTAGATTCCCAGGAGAGAGTCTCTCCACATCTCTCTCTGCCTCTTGCAGCACACCTGAACCCAACCTTCGTGCTGCTTAATGAGTCCTGCAGACCCAGCCGCTGGCAGCTAGTCCTCAAGGCCGTTCCAAGAGGGACCCTCGGATCATTTCCTTCTGCAGCCTTGCCGGAAAAGGCCAGATGGATGCAGGGAATGACAAAGTGTGGCCAAGTTGAGGCCTCCTGAAATTCATCGTTATCATAATTTATTTCACCATGAAACTCCAAGAAATGTTGTCAAAGGCCTTTTCAGCATCTATAAACATCAAGATAGCTTTTGTATTAATTTTCTTATCTAACCTTTCTAATATATCCACTAAATTTCTAATATTTCCATTCATATGTCTGCCAGGTAAAAAACCTGCTTGGTCTTTGTGGATATATTCCTTTAACGCTCTTTTCAATCTTGCGGCCAATATATTTGCAAAAAAAAAAAAAATTATAATCCACATTTAATAACGAAATTGGACGGTAATTCTTCATTTGAGCTTTATCCGCATCAGGTTTTGGTATCAGAGTAATATAAGATTCTTTCCATGACTCGGGTGCCCTGCTTCCCCTTAAAATGTCATTCCATACTTCCATCAAAGGTTGAATCATTGAGTCTTTTGGAGTTTTGTAGTATTTAGCTCATAATTTATTTCACAACCTGGAGCTCGAATCAACTCGCAGAAGCAAACAGGTAAGTATCAAAGCAACTCAAGACACTTGCCAATAACAGATATACAACAGCAGAACCAACCACGGAAAGATAACTCACAGAATCGTAGAATCACAGATTTGGGAGCGACCCCAAGGCTCATCTAGGTCAGACTTGTCCAACAGGTAGATTGTGATCTACCGGTAGATCACTGGACGTCTGTGGTAGAATCATAGAATCATAGAGTTGGAAGAGACCCCAAGGGCCATCCAGTCCAACCCCCTGCCAAGCAGGAAACACCATCAAAGCATTCCTGACAGATGGCTGTCAAGCCTCCGCTTAAAGACCTCCAAAGAAGGAGACTCCACCACACTCCTTGGCAGCAAATTCCACTGCCGAACAGCTCTCACTGTCAGGAAGTTCTTCCTAATGTTTAGGTGGAATCTTCTTTCTTGTAGTTTGAATCCATTGCCCCGTGTCCGCTTCTCTGGAGCAGCAGAAAACAACCTTTCTCCCTCCTCTATATGACATCCTTTTATATATTTGAACATGGCTATCATATCACCCCTTAACCTTCTCTTCTCCAGGCTAAACATACCCAGCTCCCTAAGCCGTTCCTCCTAAGGCATCGTTTCCAGGCCTTGGACCATTCTGGTTGCCCTCTTCTGGACACGTTCCAACTTGTCAGTATCCTTGGGTAGATCACTGGTAGATCAGTGGCTCCCCACTAAGAAGCTGAACAACTTTGGCTCCCCTAAAAAAAGCTCAACATTTTGGCATTTCACCCCCCCAAAAAAAATGGGCCTTCCCTTGTCTCTAAAAGAAGCACAACAAGTTTGACCCGAACCCCACATAACTGGGCTTTCTTTCCTTGAAAAAAAAGAGCTCAAAAACTTTGACCTGAACACCCAAGAAACAGGCTTCCCTCTTCCCTAGAAAAAGCTCAGCAACTTTGACCTGAACCCCAAAAAGCTCTTAACATATAGACTAAGAGAACACGAAGTACATACGTTTAGAGAAGTTTGGAAAACGTTTATTGAATACGGGGGGCCGGGAATTGTGTACACTTGAAAACATTGGCAGCATAAAGATAAATTCAACAGCGTAAATAAGTTTTGATGGATGCAATAATGGACTACTGAATGGTTTAAAGGTCAAGGTAAAGGGACCCTTGATCGTTAGGTCCTGTCGCGGACGACTCTGGGGTTGCGGCGCTCATCTCGCTTCACTGGCCGAGGGAGCCGGCGTACAGCTTCCGGGTCAGTCATGTGGCCAGCATGACTAAGCCACTTCTGGCGAACCAGAGCAGCGCACGGAAACACCGTTTACCTTCCCGCCAGAGCGGTACCTATTTATCTACTTGCACTTTGAGTGCTTTCAAACTGCTAGGTTGGCAGGAGCTGGGACCGAGCAACAGGAGCTCACCCCGTCATTGCGGGGATTCGAACCGCCGACCTTCTGATCGGCAAGCCCTAGACTCTGTGGTTTAACCCACAGCGCCACCTGTTTTGTAAAATATGCAGGGGTTTGTGACATGCAAAATGAACCATGGATGGAGAAGAAGGGAAGTCATTGATCTTTTAAGGATGTTTAAATGGGTATTTTAAATTATAAAACAGTGTGTGTGTGTACAGGTGAAACTCGAAAAATTAGAATATCGTGGAAAGGTTCATTTCTTTCAGTAATTCAACTTAAAAGGTGAAACTAATATATGAGATAGACTCATGACATGCAAAGCGAGATATGTCAAGCCTTTATTTGTTATAATTGTGATGATTATGGCGTACAGCTGATGAGAACCCCAAATTAACAATTTCAACTTTGGGGTTTTCATCAGCTGCATGCCATAATCATCACAATTATAACAAGCAAAGGCTTGACATATCTCGCTTTGCATGTCATGAGTCTATCTCATATATTAAACTCCAGTAGCTAATGAAAACAATTGCTTACATAAATGGACTTTTCCATGATATTCTTAAGACTTATTCTCTGTGCTTGGCCATGGCTTGTTTGGACTGTACTGTATCTATATTGGTGCATACTTTGGCGAAAGCCTTATAGCTCCAGTAACTCAGCACCCCGGGGGGCCCCGGAGGGCTTCCCCTGGAGTGTGACAACTGTGTTAGCTTCGGGGGGGGGCTTGGGCAAGACGGCCCCAGCGGACCCCTTTCTCTTCCCATCTTCTTCGCTGCCACTGCTCGTTTGCTTGTCTCTCCGCTCTGGACTCACTTGACGCATCTGCCCAGAGGGGGAGAATGCAAAGATGACTCTCCATCTTTTCATGAGGGCCGTGGCTTCGGAGAGGGGGCCATGGAAGAGGCAGGGGCGGCAATGTGCTGGTCCCCGCGGGTAATGCAAGAGGCAAGGTCCAAGTCCGGTCTGAAGTCCAGGGAGTCAACGAGGGGTCAGTCCGAAGCAAAGGGATTTGGCAGGAAGTCGGATTAGAGGAGTTAGAAATAGAATATTTTTCTTTCTTTCTTTCTTTCTTTTCTTTTTCTTTTTTCTCTTTTCTTTTTCCTGTTTTTTCTTTCTTCTGGCTTATACTTAAGGTATAGAGGAACCGGTCTTGAAAGATCAAAACATGATATAAATGATTCAAATAATTTGATAAGCAACTTTATTTGATCCTGTAAAGGCTTTGGTGTACGGTTGGATAAATTGTGTATTTCTATTTGGAATTTGTTAATTTACCTTTTTATCTGTATCTGTTTTTATATTGTGAATCGAAATAATGCAATAAAAGAAAATGAAAAAAAAATGTTGCTCCCACAACCTGGGATGGGGTCTGACTGCCCTTTTATCTGAGGTACTGGCTGGTCCCGATCCCCCGATGACTCACCGCCCTGCCTCGCCTGAAGGCGAGCACTCCTCCTGCGAGTACTCGGGTCCCTCCTTCTCTCAGCCCTGAGTCTCTGCAGCTCAGGAGACGTCGGAGGGTTACTAGACTCAGTGGCGAACGAAGCCAGGAGCGGCAAACGCAGCAGCACACCCCCCCCGGGGGCGGGGCGTCACTTTGTAGTGCACATGCGTTGTGATGTCACAACGCATGCGCTGCGGAGTGCAGTCCAGCCAGGCTGCCTGGCACAAGCGGCCCCCTGTCCATGCAGCGGCTGCTCGCACCTGGCAACTCGTAAGGCCGGGTGCGAGCAGCCACCACACGGACAGGTGACCACTCACGTGTGCGGACATGCGCAGTCCGTCCGGACTCCCAAGCCGCCGCTCGGCATCCCTTCCATGCAGCGGCTGCTCGTGCGGAAGGGCTGCCGGCTTGGGAGTCGCACTTGCGGGGGGTGATGCCAAGTGTCACCCCCCCCAGGCTGGAACCCGGGGTGAAGCGCCCCCATCGCCCCCCATCGCTACTCCACTGACTAGACTCAGGGGCCGCCTCAGCCTCTGATGGCCCAGCTGACGGCAGTGAGGTATCCTCAGCACCTGGAGCCAGGACAGGCTCAGGCCCCGGACTCGGCCCAGCTGGTGCTTGTTGCAGGGGAATGTGAGCAGACTGAGACCCGTCAGCATGAGGCCGCAGATGGGGTCCAGCTGATGTCTGCGGCAGAGGATCCGACGCGGACCTGAGTCCCATCCCGAGTCCCCGGCCATCACAGGCAAGGAGGAAGTGAAGTAGCAGGACCCTTTTGCAGGGGTGAGGGGCCACGCCCAGTGGCGGAGGAAGGCTCCGCGCTACCCGGGGTGGCAAAAGGAAACGTCCCGGGGATGGGGCGTTGTGACGTCACATTGTGCGTCACGACGGAGTGCCGCCGCCGCTTCCGCATCCCCCTTTTAAGCCGCCTTTTCACTCTGCGGCTCAAAAGGAGGCCGTGGGAGCGGCAGTCCGACGACAGAGTGCGCCTGCGCTGCGCGGAATGTCGCACAGGCGCACTGCGTCGTCGGGCTGTGCGCTGCCGCTCCCAGGGTGACGGAGGGAGCGGCAGCGCGTGGGAATGGTGGGAGGGGCTGCCGCTTGTCACCCCCACGCACCGCCGGACACCTCGGGAGCAACAGCGCTGCACGGACGGGGTGCACACTCGGCCGTGTGCTGTTGCTCCCGGGGTGACGGAGGGAGCGGTGAGAGTGGCGGGAGGGGTCCCCACCACACACCCCAAGCGATGCCCCTGGCCACGGTCTGGGACTGGTGGGGCCGACCCCCTGCACCAGCTTGGAGCCCCTGAAGATGTCTCGGTTCCCTGGCGCATCAAGGTGTCGGGGTCTGGCAGGTGCGTTCGCCTTCTGGAAGGAGAAGCAGCTGCCAGCTCAGGTCTCGTCACTCAGCTCTGCCTCTGTGGTGTTGTCGCTGTTGCCGCCGCTGTTAGCTTTAACCGTAACATTGTTTTATTCCCTTGATCTTGACAGGGAAAGTCGGGAGGCAAAGGAGCGTCTCCGGGGAATCGAGGCAGAGCCCGCTCTCGGCAGCTTTAATTAGGCATGTGAAATTCCCTCCGACAAGAGTGACACTAAGCAAACCCAACACCGGAAAAGATTTCCGTTGGGGGGGGGGAGCGAGGAGGAGAGAGAAATATTAAATTGCTCTCATGAGGAGAGTTCGGGCACCGAGCCAAAAAAAAGCAGGCGAGGACATCTAGTCTGGACATCTAGTCTGGGTTCAACGATGGTGGTGAGGGGGAATCACTCTCTAAGTTCACGAGCCCTCAGGTGCCATTTTAGTTTCCCCACGATCGCCAGAGCTCCTGAGGCAGCATGGCACTTGGGGGGGGGTTTCAGGGACCGTCCCAGTCCCTGAGCCCTGGAACCGTAGAATTGTAGACCTGGGTGGGACCTCAAGGGTAAATCTAATCCACTCCACACACACACACACACACAAAGCATGAATCACGCCTGAGAGAATCTCAGTACGTTTACGAGCACAATTCAAAGTGTCGGTGCTGTCCTTTCAAGCCCTAAACAGCCTCGGTCCTGTATACCTGAAGGAGCATCTCCACCCCCATCGTTCAGCCCGGACACTGAGGTCCAGCTCCGAGGGCCTTCTGGCGGTTCCCTCCACTGCGAGAAGCGAGGTTACAGGGAACCAGGCAGAGGGCCTTCTCGGTGGTGGCGCCCGCCCTGTGGAACACCCTCCCATCAGATGTCAAGGGAATAAACAACTACCTGACATTTAGAAAATACCTGAAGGCAGCCCTGTTTAGGGAAGTTTTTAATCTGTGATATTTTAATGTATTTTAATATTTGTTGGAAGCCGCCCAGAGTGGCTGGGGAGACCCAGCCAGATGGGCGGGGTACAAATAATAAATTATTATTATTATTATTATTATTATTATTATTATTATTATTATTTTCTTGCCATTTGAATCGCGATGTGTTTTGGCTCTCGTCTCACTTCAGAAAATGTGAATGAAGTTTGCCCTTAAATGTGAATGTGTTCTTCTTCCCTACCTGGGAGCATCTGAGTGCAATTATTATTATTATTATTATTATTATTATTATTATTATTATTATTAATACCCCCCCATCTGGCTGGGCCTCCCCAGCCACTCTGGGCGGCTTCCAACACAATATTAAAATACAATAATTCATCAGATATTAAAAGCTTCCCTAAACAGGGCTGCCTTAAGATGTCTTCTAAAAGTCTGGTAGTTGTTGTTCTCTTTGACATCTGGTGGGAGGGCGTTCCACAGGGCGGGCGCCACTACCGAGAAGTGCAAAGCAAGGGTTCTGCTCATCCCTGTTTCCTCTGGAGCCACGCTGATTTGTGTCCACTTCTTTGCTTGCACAACAGCGTCAGGAGAGTAGAGAGGCAAGCAATCCTGTTTCGCACACAAAACCGCCCCAGCCAAACGTTGCGATCTGATTGAATTTTGCAATTACATATTTCGTAGCCGGGGTTTTCCAGTTGTCAACCCTGGGCAGCAACAGCGACGAGGAGCAGGATAAAGGCCCGAAAACACCTTCTCCCAAGTGCAGCCAGGGGATAAGGAGGATTAATAAGAATAGGGGGGGAAATAACAGAGCCAGCCGTTTCCTTCGCTAATTAACAAACCTGCTTAATTAAGAATTGCCAGCCCAGGCGCAGCAGCAGTAACTGCTGATAAACGACAGTACATCTTTGTCCTTTCTTTACCACAATTGCACTGCAGCGTGAATGTTCCCTTTGTTTTGCAGTGCGAAGCACAGACCACCGTGTGGCCAGGAAATGCTGCAAAACATCTGGAAACGACTCAGGCTTGGGATTCGGACAATCTCCGCTGGGAGATGGATTTTGAACAGCACCCAAGGAACACTCTCCAACCTTTGCTGCCAGAAACTGGAAGATCGATACGATGATTACTATTATTTCTTAGACTTATATGCCGCTAGGAAGGACTTGCTCGCAAATTTATAGACAGCTGCACGAATTATTATAGCCAGGAAGTGGAAGGGGCAAGCAGAATATAAAATGGAAGAATGGTACAAAGAGGTTTGGGATATAGCTGTCTGCGGAAGCGGACAAACGCCGGCTCCCTCGGCCTTTAAAGAGAGATGAGCTCCTCAGCCCCAGAGTCGTCCACGACTGGACTTAATGGTCAGGGGTCCCAGCTGGAATCTTGCATTGCAACCTTTATGCACTCCGTGGTTGCACAGTTCCTAAATTGGCCCGATGAGGAACGCTGGCACCCAGCCAGGCTGAAGAGAAACGCAGCGCCACCTTCCCCGGGACGCTGACTGAGTTACAGCATCGGGGAGAGAGAGTGTGGGCATCTCCCTCTTTCCTAATTGTGCCATAATTCTGCCGATTTTCCAGGGGCAGTCCTGCAATCGCAGAAGCCATCCCGGTTTCTGATTTGATCCCCGAATGTCCCACTTTTCCTTTTCGTTTCTCTTCGGGAAACACCCTGGAGGTTTTTAAGCAGAGGTTGGATGTCGTGGATGTTGGGGGGGTTGGGCTAGATGATGATGATGAAGAAGGAGGAGGAGGAGGAGGAGGAGGAGGAGGAGGAGGAGGAGGAGGAGGAGGAGGAGTTTGGATTTGATATCCCACTTTATCACTACCCAAGGAGTCTCAAAGCGGCTAACATTCTCCTTTCCCTTCCTCCCCCACAACAAACACTCTGTGAGGTGAGTGGGGCTGAGAGACTTCAGAGAAGTGTGACTAGCCCAAGGTCACCCAGCAGCTGCATGTGGAGGAGTGGAGAAGCGAACCGGGTTCACCAGATTACGAATCTACCACTCTTAACCACTACACCACACTGGCTTTTGGGATCCCTTCCCACTTGACACTTCTGGGCGTCAAACCAGGCTGGTTCTGGGCAGGTTTCCATCAGCAAATGTTCTTCTCTCGTGGGACATGAATAGTCATAGGTAAAGGGTAAAGGGACCCCTGACCATTAGGTCCAGTCACGGACGACTCTGGGGTTGCGGCGCTCATCTCACTTTACTGGCCAAGGGAGCCGGCGTACAGCTTCTGGGTCATGTGGCCAGCATGACTAAGCCACTTCTGGCAAACCAGAGCAGCGCATGGAAACGCCATTTACCTTCCTGCCAGAGTGGTACCTATTTATCTACTTGCACTTTTGACGTGCTTTCGAACTGCTAGGTTGGCAGGAGCAGAGACCAAGCAACAGGAGCTCACCCCGTTGCAGGGATTCGAACCGCCGACCTTCTGACTGGCAAGCCCCAGGCTCCGTGGTTTAACCCACAGCGCCACCCGTATCCCTATGAATAGTCATATCCAAGCCTTTTTTTCGAGAGCCAGAGGCCCCGGGGAATGCTCATTTGTCTTCCATTCTCTCACACTATTCATTTCTTTCAGTGTTTTACGGAGAAGGAAATACACTTCCAGATAGGCACAGAATCTTATTTGAAGTGTCCATCACTTTCTCTGAGCAGGTTTCCATGGATACCCATCAACTTGGACATGGGCAAGATTCCTGGAGAGGTCCCCCCGCCCCCGTGCATTCGTTTGGCCCTCCCTGCCACCAAAAATGGCAAAGGCGTTGCCAGGACTGGACCAAGACATTTTTTTATTTTTGGGGACAAAGAAATAATCATAAATAAATAAGAATAAAAATGTCCACTGAACAACCAAGACCATTCCATTTTAACTATCCAACAGCGTTACCTAGCCGCAGCTGTACCTGTTTATCTACTTGCACTCTGACATACTTTTGAGCTGCTAGGTTGGTTGCCTTCCCACGGGAGAGGTACCTATTTATCTACTTGCGCTGGCGTGCTTTCAAACTGCTAGGTTGGCAGGAGCTGGGACAGAGCAACGGGAGCTCACCCCGTCACAGGGATTCGAACCGCCGACCTTCCGATCGGCAAGCCCAAGAGGCTCAGTGGTTTAACCCACAGCGCCACCCGCGTCCTGTAATGTTAAGAGTCTTTTGACAGTGGGATTGACTTCCTTAGAAGGTTGGCGGATTCTCCTACGCTGGAGTTTTTGAAACAGAGGCCTGTCGGGAGTTTTTTTGTTGTGGCTCCTGAACTGCAGGGGGTTGGCCTCAAAGGCATCATCCAGCTCTGCAGTTCTGTGAGTCTCCATGAAATGAAGCTCCGACGGCTGTTTGTTGGGCCTGCGGCTGATGGGAGCTGCGGCTCACCTGTGTCTGAAAGGCCACAGGTTCTCAGACCTCCTCTACAGTGTCGAGAGCGAGGAGAGGGGAGGCTGCGTCTTCATCTTCAGCATCCAACACTTACTAAAGCTAAAGGGACCCCAGATCATTAGCTCCAGTTGTGGACGACTCTGGGGTTGCGGCGTTCATCTCGCTTTACTGGCCGAGGGAGCCGGCGTACAGCTTCCGGGTCATGTGGCCAGCATGACAAAGCCGCTTCTGGCGAACCAGAGCAGCGCACGGAAACGCCGTTTACCTTCCCGCCGGAGCGGTACCTATTTATCTACTTGCACTTTGACGTGCTTTCGAACTGCTAGGTTGGCAGGAGCAGGGACCGAGCAACAGGAGTTCACCCCGTCCCAGGGATTCAAACCGCCGACTTTTCAATCGCAAGCCCGAGGCTCTGTGGTTTAACCCACAGCGCCACCCGCGTTCCCTATCCAGCACTTGGCTCCATGGTATTTCATGATGGGCAGTCGTGTCACCAAGCTTGCTACTTCTCTCGCAGGTGCCACCTCCAGGCCTCCTGCCAGATGTTGGACCTCATCCAAGGCCGGTCTGTACACCGGCGGGAAGACAATGAGTTTATTTCCTTGTAGAACTGCTAGGTGGGCAGGAGCTGGGACCAAGCAACGGGAGCTCACCCCGGGGATTCGAACCGCCGACCTTCTGATCGGCAAGCCCTAGGCTCTGTGGTTTAACCCACAGCGCCACCCGCGTAGACATGGGGTGGGACTAATAGCACAAACTCTCACTGGGCCAGTTTGCCTCTTTCTCTTTCTCTTTCTCTTTCTCTTTCTCTTTCTCACATACAACCCTTCCCCTGGGGAACCAGAGGAGGTCGTGAGGTCTGTGAAATCAGGGGGAGACTCAGAAACCTGAATCAGGAACAGAAGCAGCCTTTGAATGCCACTCTACCCTTCCTGCCTCTCCCTTACTGCTGAAATGGCCATGGTGGATTTTCTCTGGCAAGACGCATCCTCAGGAGCTCTCAAGTCCAGGAAGGAAAGAAAAGAAGGGGGGGGGAATAATGGTCGTCATGGCAATGGCATAGGATGGAGAGCGGCCTGTTTTGCAAAAACGTTGGCCCTTAAACGGCTTTGTTTCCATGAGGGCTCTTTAGCGACAACAACCTCTGCCCCCCCCACCGGACACCCCAAGCGCGTCCTGCTGACTGCTGGACCCCTAAAATCTCCAGAGGAATCCCTAGAAGCACAAACTTCCTATTGCAGAGCTGGTGGGGGGGCAATTGTTCAACAGAACAGGGAGGGCACTCTGCACAGGCACAGCGACTTGCTGGCTTTCATTACCAGGCCGTGTCGAATTTAAGAACTTTCCAATTCCCTAAATCGGAGATGCTTTAAAAAAAAAAAAAAAAAAACTTGTAACGTGACTTGGGAATTCCACAGATTTTATTTATTTATTTGTTTGTTTGTTTGTTTTGTTAAATAAATGCAATTCAGCTTTGCTTGGTCATTGAAACGTGTGTAAAATGGCATAGAAAATGACTGCCAAGTTATTTCATCTTATTTATTATTGCCATCCCTTAGTACCACCTGAAAACTTATTCGGTTTCCCGAGAGCAGTCTGTGTGCTTTTTAATCAAATGCAGACCTAGCAAGCAAAATGTTGTCCAGTCATGAAAACAGAATAATAGGACCATAGTTGGAAGGGACCCGAGGGTCATCTAGTCCAACCCCCTGCAATGCAGGAATCACAGCTAAACAACTACCTGACATTCAGAAAATACCTGAAGGCAGCCCTTTTTAGGGAAGTTTTTAATGTGTGATATTTTTGTATTTGATTTCTGTTGGAAGCCGCCCAGAGTGGCTGGGGAAATCCAGCCAGATGGGCGGGGTACAAATAATAATAATAATAATAATAATAATAATAATAATAATATTATGTTCCTCTTTTTTTCTTTTTTTGCTCCTGTTCTCCAAAGTGAGTAGTGGAAAAGACGACACACACACACACACACAGCACGGTGATGATGAATTGTGTTTTCGGTGGCGCTGCGCGACGGAGTCTCCTTAGACCTGCCGTGATGTATAACAGCATCGCTGCAGTTCATTTATCACATCCAAAGGCGAGGAAAAGAGGGCGACAGCACCACAGACCTCTGGCAAGCTGCTGCAAGTGTCACCCCCCGTAAAGCAGGCACACACGGGCTGACTAAGACCGGAACGTTGCCACGCTCATCCCGGAGTTTATACACCCTGTCAAGGCTCAACTCTGCACTTGTTTGTCTTCCTTCCTTTGCTCTCTTGGTGCTTCCAAAGGGACCTTCCTTTCCCAAGCAGCGGAAACAGATTTCAGTACGAACCTGGGAGGAAGTTTGGAGGGAGCGGCTCTTCATCACCGAGGTGTAGTATGAGTAGCCCAGGGTTTCTCCTGCACGCCGGTTGAGACTCTCCCTGCCCGCAGACTGTCTCGCCAGAATGGTGCATGCTCTGGTTATCTCCCGCTTGGACCTACTGCAATGCGCTCTACGTGGGGCTACCCTTGAAGGTGACCCGAAAACTGCAATTAATCCAGAATGCGGCAGCTAGACTGGTGACTGGGAGCGGCTGCCGGGACCATATAACACCGGCCCTGAAAGACCTACATTGGCTTCCAGTACGTCTCTGGGCCTGATTCACGATTGGTGGTCCAAAGAAGGGTAGAGGTTGGCAAGGAAAATGCAGTGGCAAGTGGTACCGGAATGGAAATAAAGGGGGGCAAACTGCAGGTGGCGCCGGAGGGAACTGACGGGGAAAGCCAACTCATTCCACTTTTGTGCTCCTCCTTCCTGCCGAATTCCACGAGGGGCAGCCAGAGACAGAGGAGAAGGAGGAGCAGATGGGGGTCACCCCTTGGGGTGGGTGTAAAGCAGGTGGGGGCCAGTTGAGAGCAGGATACGGTTGTTAAAGCAGAATCCTATTTGCCCCAATGGAGGGCACAAGAGTGACTGTGGAAGAGGGGCACAGAGAGGAGGAGTAGACGGACAGCTCTCACACCGGAGAGAGGGATGAAGTGGTGCCCCCACCCTGAGCACTGTCAGCGGAACCTGCGTTTTTTTTAAAACAGTCTACAAATGCTTTCCAATAAACAAACGAAATACTACAGGCTCTCTCTCCAATATCCTGCAGGATGAACAGAAAATGGGCACAAGGAGAAGGGGACGACAGAGGACGAGATGGTTGGACAGTGTTCTCGAAGCTACCAACATGAGTCTGACCAAACTGCGGGAGGCAGTGGAAGACAGGAGTGCCTGGCGTGCTCTGGTCCATGGGGTCACAAAGAGTCGGACACGACTAAACAACAACTACCGGTATTTCAGAAATGTGGACAGATCCTGAAGCTGAGGCTCCAATACTTTGGCCACCTCATGAGAAGAGAAGACTCCCTGGAAAAGACCCTGATGTTGGGAAAGATGGAGGGCACAAGGAGAAGGGGACGACAGAGGACAAGATGGTTGGACAGTGTTCTCGAAGCTACCAACATGAGTCTGACCAAACTGTGGGAGGCAGTGGAAGACAGGAGTGCCTGGCGTGCTCTGGTCCATGGGGTCACAAAGAGTCGGACACGACTAAATGACTAAACAACAACAACAACAAACTGTTAGGTAATGGCCTTAACAGAAGGGAAATGAGAAACTGAAACTGACTAGCTTGGACCCAGGGGGTGGGCCTGGTGGTCTTCAGGGGACCCTCCCCCAAAGGTCCATGGCTGTAAAACGGTGCCGCTTCCCTCTTTCCGTGACCTTAAGCCCCAGGAGGTCTACGCAATCACCAGGCAAACGGCTGCGGCAGCGCTAGCAAATCCAGACACATTTCTGCAGAAGGCACCAGGGGACAGGCTATGAATCGCTTGGCATTTGTTTGGATGAAAGTTTGCGAAATGCCACCAGCCTCTGCAGCTAAAGTGGCTCATCTGTCAGCCGCGGCTCTGGAAATTTAAAATAAAAATTAAAAAGCGGCCTTCCGGCAACTTCCACGGCTCAAGCAGCCTCCCCCCCCCCCATCTGCAAAATCCATCCTGCGGGAGGAAAAGGGGTATGGGGAGAAAGGGGGAGAAGAAAAGATTCCAGAAACACCTACCCCACAAGTGTCTGGGGAAAACCGGGACATCTTTACAAGAGAACGGCAGCCATTTTGGTGGCTGTGATCTCATGCATTTTCGCAGCGGGATTTCCCCTGGAAAAGAGCCATTTTGGGGGCCATGATCTTGCAAAAATGTGCATGCTGGGCGAAATTGCGTACAACAATGCAACAACACTAAAATGTGGGTAAATTTTCATGAGGTATATAGAACGTTTCAGTTTTCAAACGCCAAAAACCCAGGAGTAACTGCTTCGGTTTTCGAACGCTTTTCGGAAGTCGAACGTGTCACGTGGCTTCTGTATTGAGTTTTCCGTATGTAAATGCTTCCGGAAGGAAATACTTTGGGTTTCGGATGTTTCGGAAGTCAAACGTTCGAAAACCGAGGTACCACTGTATATAGATAGATAGATAGATAGATAGATAGATAGATAGATAGATAGATAGATGATGTGGACATGTGGAGAACTGAATTTAGGATTGGGAAAACAAGAAAATGAAATATGTGAGTTTGCCTGTCCCTAGCTAACACTTGCTCTTTTTTTCTGAGGGTTGTGGCCAGTGTCGGTCCTACTCAGAGTAGTCCCAATGAAATCCATGGGTGCAGCCCGTTGCTTCAAATGGGTCTACTCTTGAGTGGAAAACTCAATAGGGAAAACCCTGGGGTGTGTCCAACTAACAGCTCCCTCCGAAAATGCTAAATTGCATTTTAAACTCCCTTCTCCCTAATTATTATTAATTTTTGAACACCAGAGAGGTACAGGCCAGGACAACAGGCTGGAATGAGAGCAGCTGTTTGGAGCTGTAAGCAGAAGGCAGCATGAGATAATGATGGGGGAAGATAATAATAATGGATAATAAATTTCATCATCATCTACTATTAGGCTTGGCTTAGCTTCTTTGCTATTGAGTTATTCTATAGGTTTTAATGGGACCCGGGTGGGGCTGTGGGTTAAACCACCGAGCCTAGGGCTTGCCGATCAGAAGGTCGGCGGTTTGAATCCCGCATGACGGGGTGAGCTCCCGTTGCTCGGTCCCTGCTCCTGCCCACCTAGCAGTTCAAAAGCACGTCAAAGTGCAAGTAGATAAATAGGTACCACTCCGGCGGGAAGGTAAATGGCGTTTCCGTGCGCTACTCTGGTTTGCCAGAAGTGCTTAGTCCTGCTGGCCACATGACCCAGAAGCTGTCTGCGGACAAACGCAGCCTCCCTCGGCCTATAGAGCGAGATGAGCGCCACAACCCCAGAGTCGGCACGACTGGACCTAATGGTCAGGGGTCACTTTACCTTTAACTTTTATAGGTTTTGATCAGTCTGGGCCTGTCAATAGGGGGGCAGTGTTCTGGCAATGAGGAGAGAGGGGGAGAAGGAGATGTGCAGGGCTTGGCATGCCCAGAGGTGCGCCCAAAAAAAAATAAGTGTGCGTAAAAACGCAAATAGTCAAAAATTGGCTATGGAAACGGGAAATGCTTAGCGAATTTTGTGCCTCTCTTAGGCAAAGCTGCACGCAGAGATGTGTCTGTGTATACTGGACATGCACATTAAATGCAGATAAATCTTTAAAAAAACACACACACACACACACACACACAAATGATGCGAAAATCCTTGCTTGTGCAACTGTCTCTGAAGGAGGCTTTGTTCTGTTTTCTGAGATGTCTCCCCACCAAACCGCATTCCCCTGGCAAAGGGGGAAACCTGGTCTTTTGGACAATGGGGCTTTCTTGGTGGCTAAAGCCTGCCTCTCCCGCACAACAAACACCCCTGTTTTGCGCATTTGTTTCGTTCAAGGGGCGAATGTGCTGGGCCTCTCCCCGGTCTTGAATTCTTGAACTCTGTCCAAGACACAGAGCAGCAAGCAGTCATCAGGGAGGGGGAGAGACAGGTGGGCAGGGGAGCGAAGCGAGACAGAGATAGAGGGGAAAGTCCCCGGCAAGCATTAAAGAGCAATTAATGAGAGCCGAGGTTTACATTTCAGAAGAGACGGCTATTCCGCAGGAAAGGATCGGGCAGCTCACCTACGCAGCGGAGAGCATAATTGATGCCCTGAATAGGTGGCGCACAGAAAGCCGGGTCAGCCTTTGTCCATTTGACTCACAGAAGTGCGGAACTTGCAGCCCTCCAGATGTTCAGGGATTTCAGCTGCTCCCAGCACGGCCACTGGGCCAGAGATAGTGGACAACAGAAACAACTTCCATAAACACAGTATAACCAGCAGAGGCCAGTCCAGTAAAGCAGGCCCTTAGACAAAAACTGATAGCTCCACTCTTAGGCCACCTTAGCCTGGTAGATAGAGAATGTCAGGTTTCGTTTTTGGTGAACAATTTTACTGGTACCACAACCTTTGAGGTGGCCAAATTTCTTTTTTTGGCCCTTAAACGACGTAAGGTTAAAATCGATAGTATCGATATGGGTCTTTATGTATAATCTACTTTTAGTGTATGTTTTAGTGTAAACCCCTCTGAGTTGTCTCAGGTGTTTTTAAAATTTGTATGGATAATGATCGTGTTCTGACTGACGGTCGAATAAATTGTTGTTGTTGTTGTAGTAAAACAGGCAGGGCCCTCTCAGTCTCCCCTTTAGGGTGATCATGTGGCCTACTTTACAGAGGATGGTCCTCTATTTTAAATAATTATTATTTATTTATTTATTGTTTGTTTGTTTATACCCCGCCCATCTGGCTGGGTTTCCCCAGCCACTCTGGGCGTCTTTCAACTGAATATTAAAAACAACACAGCATCAAACATTAAAAACTTCCCTAAATAGTTGTCTTTTAAAAGTAAAATAGTTGTTTATTTCCTTGACGTCTGATGGGAGGGCGTTCCACAAGGTGGATGCCACCATCAAGAAGGCCCTCTGCCTGGTTCCCTGTAACCTCGCTTCTCGCAGGGAGGGAACTGCCAGAAGGCCCTCGGAGCTGGACCTCAGTGTCTGGGCTGAACGATGGGGGTGGAGACGCTCCTTCAGGTATACTGGGCCGAGGCCATTTAGGGCTTTAAAGGTCAGCACCAACACTTTGAATTGTGCTCGGAAATGTACTGGGAGCCAATGGAGATCTTTCAGGACTGGTGTCCTATGGTCTCGGCGGCCGCTCCCAGTCACCAGTCTAGCTGCCACATTCTGGATTAGTTGCAGTTTCCAGTCACCTTCAAAGGTAGCCCCACGTAGAGCGCATTGCAGTAGTCCAAGCGGGAGATAACAAGAGAATGCACCACTCTGGAGAGACAGTCTGCGGGCAGGGAGGGTCTGAGCCTGAAGGCATCCTGTATCAGCAGGGCTGTCCAGTCTACATCTGATTTCTACGGGGAGCTGGCTTCAGGCACCAGGCCCGTTAGCGGAGCAGCTATGCGCTACAAAGATGTCTGCAAATGGGACAAGAAGGCTGGCAACATCAACTCTGCTGTGCAGACGACCACAGCGACCTGGAGACAGGCGGCCAGGTCGTGTGTGCACAGCAGTGACCAGAAGAGGAATGACCACCGGGGGAGGCACAGGGAGAAGAAACGCCATTGTGCACCTGCATCGGCACAACCAGGCGCCTTCATCTGCCCCAGCTGCAGCAAAACATGTCTCTCCTGTTTCGGTTTCTACAGCCACAGCGGTAACTCTCCAACGGTTTGGCTCCACCCCCAAAGCCTGGAAGGGATTGATCCGTTTTGCATTCCTTTCTATGGGAAAGCGCGCCTTGGTTTTGGAACGGACATCCGGAACGGATCAAGTTTGAGAACCAAGGTAGCACAGTATTTCATTTTGCACTGTGTTTGTTCAGCGTGCAGATGCAAAGCAGCATGGAATGGAAGATCAAATGTAAGCTTGCAGCAAACTGAGCGTGCACCAAATTCCAGAATTCTTTTTAATTCTCCAAGTTAAATTGAGAGGCAGGCAGCGGCTGACTGCTTCTCTCTCTCTCTCTCTCTCTTGTTTTGTTTAGTTTTTAAGATAGGAATAGAAGGATGGGGGTCTCCTTAGTCAATGAATTAAGCATACACACGGAACAATGTTTGTATTTGCTATTCTGCTGTAAACACAAAATAAATAGGAACAGCAGGACCGGTCTGTTTGTTTAAATATATTTACTCTATATTTTGACTTGCCGGAATTGACAGTTTATTTTCAAGCGCTTATAACATCGAAGCCTTGCCTCCCTCTGTCATTAAATAATTGCTTGTCTCACCGACTGTGAAAATGTAAATATTAAAAAAAAAACTTTTTTTAACAAAAACCTGATCATAACCCATAATTTTCCCGCAACGTTTAAACGGGCAAAAAAAATAAGAGAGGAAGAATGCAAACAAAATAATCCGGCACAAGAAATTTGCGCATCAATATTTATTTCATTTATATCCGGCTGTTTCTCCAATGAACTTAAGGTATGTACAGGTAGTTCTCTGTGGCCTTACAACAACCCTCCGAGGTAGGCTGAGCTCGGAAAAAATGGCTGGCCCAGTGATCTTTGTGGTATAATGGGGTTTGAACCTGGGTCTTCTTCCCAGTTCTAACCCTGATAATCACACTGACTCCCTCCCCATGCATGTATTTACATCTCAGGTCAGCCTTACTATTCATTGGCTTGTCTACTGTGATGTCACGCAGTGCTCATCTAAATTCTAACTTCTGGGAGGGGAGCTAGCCATGCCATGTGGACAATGAATGCAGCTCCTCAGAGGTCAGTTCAGCTGGAAGCAAAATTTCCCAGAGCCCAAGGTTCCCGGAAGAGCAATTTTGGTGTGAATGGGAGACAATGTCAAGCCCACGTTTTGGGGGGTCCTGAAGCTTGACCCGTTTGGGGGGCCCCTGTGCAACCAGCAGCAAGGTCTGGGGAACCACTGTTATCTTCTGCAATGGGGTTGTTTCACAACAGATCACCACACCTTCACAACATCTGTGCTACCGGAGAGTCAGTGTGGTATAGTGGTTAAGAGTGGTAGACTCATAATCTGGTGAACCGGGTTCGTGTCTCCGCTCCTCCACATGCAGCTGCTGGGTGACCTTGGGCTAGTCACACTTCTTGAAGTCTCTCAGCCCCACTCACCTCACAGAGTGTTTGTTGTGGGGAGGAAGGGAAAGGAGATTGTTAGCTGCTTCATCAACATGTTCCCCACATGTGAAGGTAAAAGGTAAAGGAACCCTGGAGTCCGGTCCAGTCAGAGGCGACTATGGGGTTGCGGCGCTCATCTCGATTTCAGGCCGAGGGAGCCGGCGTTTGTCCACAGACAGCTTTTCGGGTCATGTGGCCAGCAGGACTAAACCGCTTCTGGCACTACGGGACACCGTGACGGAAGCCACAGCACACGGAAACGCCGTTTACCTTCCCGCCACAGTGGTACCTATTTATCTACTCGTGCTGGTGTGCTTTCGAGCTGCTAGGTTGGCAGGAGCTGGGGCAGAGCCACAGGAGCTCACCCCGTCATGGGGATTCGAACCGCCGACCTTCTGATCTACAAGCCCAAGAGGCTCAGGGGTTTAGAACACAGCGCCACCCGCTCCCACATGTAACGTCCTGGCAGAGCAGCACCCAGTGGAATCGAAGCACCCACTCACCAGCTGATGGGGGGGGAGAATTTGACCCTGCTAGTTGAGGGGTTTATGTGTACCACCCCCTGGCCAGCGACACTGGTTGGTGTGCTGGTGAAAATGGTTTGAAGATGATGGCTTGATGGAATAATATGGCTCACACAATTACACAGGACAGGAAGACAAGACACCTCTCCCAAGGGGTTTGCAGTCTCAAACTTGATCCAGATTCTAGAGCATTGGGTGGGGGGGAGGGAGGAAGTGGAGAGAGAAGTAAATAGAGAAAGAAAATGAGATTATTTCGGTTCCCTGGACTTAGTCAATCGGTAAGATATGGAGGATCTGGCTGGAATCCTCCAAACGATACCTGGTTGGGTGTAAGTCCCATTCAATGCTTCAGATTGCGCTATTAGAGGCTGCCTCAAAGCTTGTACATTAAAGGTTGGCTTTTGATTAGAGATGGGCGGATCTCTGCATTTTATTTCTCATTTCCCCGGTCTTAAGTTTGGTTCTCCGCAGTTCCACATCAGCTTCCGAAAAGCCCTCATAAAAATCCATTTTGGTGTGATTCACTCCCTAATGCACACATTCCGGCGTGCAATTTTGCTGCGGGCACACCTTTTCGCAAAGCAGTTTGTGCATCTTTGTGCATTAGGTTTTTGCCAAGATGTACCTGCTTGTGCGCACTTCACCCCAGTATATACATTGCCGTACCCCTTACCTGGTTGGAGAACTGCATTGCCATATTGGGAGGGCTGTGATTTTGAGGGAACGAGGCGGTCTTTCAGATGTTGGGAAGCTAAGCCATTGAGGGCTATAAGCAGTAACGTTTAAACCCCGATTTGGGCAGCGAATCGAACTGTCAAGCCATTGGAACCATCCACAAGGGGACAGAGCCTGTGGGAGATCAGGTCTTGGGTAAAAAGCCCCCTCTGCTCTCAACCCTTGCGGGAGGAAGTTTCTCACTCAGAGCTCTCCGTGGTCCTGAAACGTCTGGCCCTCTGCCATGTGCATGTGGAATGCTGACTGACCCTTGGGAAAAGATAGGTTTAGGAATGGATCGTCTTGGCCAAAGATGTGGCTGGTTACCTAGATTTTGCCCCACTTGCATTAAAACAATAACAGGACCTGAGGCAGGATTTATAGATCTCCGGTGGATTTTCTCTTCTCTTCTGGGTCTCCTCCTCCTCCTCCTCCTCCTCCTCCTTCTCCTTCTTCTTCTTCTTCCTCCAAACTATGAATAAACTCCCAGCATGATCTATGGAATGAGGAGCAAAGACTTTGAGGAGTAAGGATGCTGGATAGACAGTTGCCTAGCAACAGATGCAGGCTTCTCCCTCTTTGGTTCCCCATCCCCACCTCCTCCTCCTTCTCCGAATGGACATCTCAGGCTGTGCAGAGGCCCTTAGAGCAACTGCCTACCCCCCGCACCCCCCCTCCCAGCCCTTCCCAATTAACTGGACCTCAAAGTCCTCCTTTCCCTGGATGTCTAAGGGAAAGAGCCAAATGAGGCCTTGTTTCTCTCCTACACTCCGCCAAGGTGCTGGTGGCAAAAATGGGCTCCCGGAGCTGCCAGACTTTCAAGGGGCCTCTGAGAGTCAAAGAAACGGGCGTTTTCAAGATAAGAAGAGCCAGCACTGAACAAATTGGGGCAAAGGGGAGATCTCTGATGGGTGACCTAGATTCACTGAGATGAGCCTAGCATGGAATGTGGGAAGGGGGGGGGGATAATGTAGGTGGAGGCAAAATATTCCAAAATATAATCTTTTTCTAAGGCTGTTGCTATTATTATAAAGGAAGGGAGGGGGGGGAAAACAGGAAGCACAGAATGGAGAGGGGGGAGGGGAGGTGGCTAGAAGGCTGGCAGGGTTCTCTCTCCCACCCTCTCTGCTCAATGGCAGAGCAGAAAGTCTCAGGTTGACTGCACCTTGGCTGGATTGCTATCATGACACCAGGAAGGAGACGGAATCTGCCCACCCAGAGCTGCTGAGAAGCAGCTGGTAGACCATGAGACTCTTCATCTCAGGGTTGTAGGTTCAAGCCCCATGTTGGCCGACAGATTCCTGCATCTCACAGCCCCTTCCAACTCTACGATTCTATGAAATGGAAATTTATTGCTTGTATTATGCCTAGAGACAGAGGGGTGGGAACCTCTGGGCCATAGTCATGCTTTTGGGATGAGAGCAGGGCAGAGAGCTGATGGTTGCAGAGAACAGGAGATATCTGAGACCATATAACTACAGTACTAAAGTACTACACTTGGGCAAAAAAAACAACGAAAGGCACAAATACAGGATGGGTGACACCTGGCTTGAGAGCAGTACATGTGAAAAGGATCTAGGAGTCTTGGTAGACCATAAACTTGACATGAGTCAACAGTGTGATGCAGCAGCTAAAAAAGCCAATGCAATTCTGGGCTGCATCAATAGGAGTATAGCATCTAGATCAAGGGAAGTAATAGTACCACTGTATTCCGCTCTGGTCAGACCTCACCTGGAATACTGTGTCCAGTTCTGGGCACCACAGTTCAAGAAGGATACTGACAAGCTGGAACGTGTCCAGAGGAGGGCAACCAAAATGGTCCAAAGGCCTGGAAACGATGCCTTATGAGGAACGGCTTAGGGAGCTGGGTATGTTTAGCCTGGAGAAGAGAAGGTTAAGGGGTGATATGATAGCCATGTTCAAATATATCAAAGGATGTCATATAGAGGAGGGAGAAAGGTTGTTTTCTGCTGCTCCAGAGAAGCGGACACGGGGCAATGGATTCAAACTACAAGAAAGAAGATTCCACCTAAACATTAGGAAGAACTTCCTGACAGTAAGAGCTGTTCGGACAGTGGAATTTGCTGCCAAGGAGTGTGGTGGAGTCTCCTTCTTTGGAGGTCTTTAAGCGGAGGCTTGACAGCCATCTGTCAGGAATGCTTTGATGGTGTTTCCTGCTTGGCAGGGGGTTGGACTGGATGGCCCTTGGGGTCTCTTCCAACTCTAGGATTCTATGATTCTATGATAACACCGGTCCTGAAAGACCTATATTGGCTCCCAGGATGTTTCCGAGCACAATTCAAAGTGTTGGTGCTGACCTTAAAGCCCTAAATGGCCTCGGCCCAGTATACCTGAAGGAGCGTCTCCACCCCCATCGTTCAGCCCAGACACTGAGGTCCAGCTCCGAGGGCCTTCTGGCGGTTCCCTCCCTGCGAGAAGCGAGGTTACAGGGAACCAGGCAGAGGGCCTTCTCGGTGGTGGCGCCCTCCCTGTGGAATCCAGATGTCAAGGAAATAAACAACTATCTGACTTTTAGAAGACATCTGAAGGCAGCCCTTTAGGGAAGTTTTTAATGTTTGGTGTTTGATAGTGTTTTTAATATTCTGTTTGGAGGTGCCCAGAGTGGCTGGGGAAACCCAGCCAGATGGACAGGGTATAAATAAATTGTGATGATGATGATGATGATGATGATGATGACACGGATGTCTCTGGTCCCAATGTAAGGATGTGGGAGGCAGGAAAGAGAGTGGACTTGATAATTGAGGGGATGTAGGGGGCAGTAAAAAAAAAAAAATTCTGCTTGACATTCCGACCCGTTAGGGGCTATGCCTTGGTTGCCCTAATGCAACAGCCTTCACAGCAGGTGAGGCCCAGAAAGACCCTTGCCAAGGACCCTAAGGGTAAAGGTAAAGGCAGAGCCGTCTCACCCATAGGGGCTAGTGGCGCGGCGCGCAGGGCGCCGGACCCCCGTGAGCCCGCCGGCATACCGGGCGCCCCCCTCCCCAACCCGCCCCCACGGGCGGGCCGGGCGCTCGCGCGCCGGCAGCACAGCCTCTGCCGCCCATGCCACTCCCGGGCGGGCTGCGAGCTGGCCGCCCTCGCATCCCGTCCCGGGAGCACTGGAAGGGCGCGCAGAGCCCCGCAGCTCTCTGCCCCTGCCGCTCTGGAAAGCCAGGGGTGGAGGGGGGGGAGCAGATGAGCAGATGAGGAGCCAAGGGGTCTTTTGGGAAGGACGGATATTGTTTTTGGCCCCTCTCCAAAAGCGGCCCCAGCGCTGGGTGAGCGCACCCGACCGTGCGCCGTGCGCGCAACCTCCCCAGCAGCACCTCGGCAACCCAGCGGCCTCGATCCGCTCCTCAACCCCTCTCTCGCCCCCGCGTCGTCCGCTCCTGCAGCGGATCCTCCCACTCGGGCGCTGGGCTCCAGCCCCTTCCTGCCGGCTGTCCATTCCCGATTGCAACCCGGCCAGCTCCTCGGCTTCCCGAGACGGGAGAAAGAGGAGGAGGGCACCTTGGCTCGCGCGCCCCGAAGACGGCGCACCAACTTTGGGCACACGTGCGCCTTTAAGAAAACAACCCCCCCCCAGCCTGCATTAATGCACAAAGCCAGGCTCTCCCCCCCCACCAGCAAATGACGCAGGGAGCCGTGTAGGAAAAGCTTTCCACGTTACGATACTTTTCTCTCTCTCTCTCTCTCAGACTGAGGTGAGTGAGATGCTCCTAATCTGAGAGCCTCTGAAAAGAGGTGGTGTTTTCTAACTTTGCCTATTGTTGCTGATACTCTGTTTCTGGTTAATTGTTCCTTCTGCACGTTTCCCTAAGGAACCAAAAGACAAACTGGGAGTTTCTCTGCTTGCTTTAAACCGTTTTGAGTATTGCGTTTCAATTGTTGTGATAATAATAGTAGCTTATATTAATGCATTCTCCTCTGTGTTCTAGTTACAGTAGGTAGCCATGTTGGTCTGCTGTAGTCAAAACAAAATTTAAAAAAATTCCTTCCAGTAGCACCTTAGAGACCAACTAAGTTTGTTCTTGGTATGAGCTATTGTGTGCATGCACATAAAATAACACACACTACTTCAGATACACTGAAATTGGTCCTGTAAGACCAATTGCTGTCCTTAAGTTGTCAACAGGTTTACCACACCTATCAGCCAATCACCCATTCCCACCACCCTTCTGAGTAATACCCCTCCCCACCCTCTCACTATACCTAAGGGTCTGGTGATTTCTATTTCAGTGTATCTGAAGAAGTGTGCATGCACACAAAAGCGGCCTCGATCCGCTCCTCAATTGGTCATCCAAGGTTTGTCTTAAAGGGCTAGTGGCCTCCTACATGACAAAATGACTGCTCTCTGCTCCTCACTTGCCCCTGCTCATGCAGAGAATATTTCCCATTCTGGTTCAAAGGGGTTCCTGTGCTTTAAGCAGCTTGGCCTCAATAGCAGAAATGCTTCCTGCAATCCACAGAAGGGGAGGGTGATGTTATGCTTTGATCCTGCTTGCAGATTTCCCTTAGGCATCTGGTTGGGTTAGGGGGCGCAAATTACTTGCCTTGCCCCGGGTGCTGACAACCCACGCTACGCCACTTGCCGCCGCTCCTTTGAGCGCTTCTCCAGCCTGCCGCTGCGCAGGACTGGAGTAGGGCGCGGGGCGACGGGAAGGAACCCAAGGGGTCCCGAGCGGGGCACGATCCCTGGCGGCTGCTGCTCCTCTGAACGCTTCTCCAGCCTGCCGCTGCGCAGGACTGGAGTAGGGCGCGGGGCGGGGGAAGGAACACGAGGGGTCCCGAGCGGGCGCTGTTTGCCAAAGGATGGGGGGCGTGGGGGCGCCGGAGAGATCCCTGCACCACGGCGCAGGATAGGCTTAAGAGGTAAAGGGACTCCTGACCATTAGGTCCAGTCGTGTCCGACTCTGGGGTTGCGGCGCTCATCTCGCTTTACTGGCCAAGGGAGCCGGCGTACAGCTTCCAGGTCATGTGGCCAGCATGACTAAGCCGCTTCTGGCGAACCAGAGCAGCGCACGGAAACGCCGTTTACCTTCCCGCCGAGTGGTACCTATTTATCTACTTGCACTTTGACGTGCTTTTGAACTGCTAGGTGGGCAGGAGCTGGGACCGAGCAACGGGAGCTCACCCCGTCACTGCGGGGATTCGAACCGCCTACCTTCTGATCAGCAAGCCCTAGGCTCTGTGGTTTACACCACAGAGCCACCCGCCTGGGACCCTAGAGAGGTGCTTTCAGACAGTGTCGACAATACTGAGCTATATGGACCCAGTGCTCTGGTTCTTTGTGTCCTTAATCGGTCTTCCAGTTACGGTAAGGCTACCCCACTTTGCTTTGGGAGAACTGGCCCATGGGACGCTGCTGGGGGGGGGCGGGATTCCAGGCCACCAAAGCAGGCAGCGACCCATCTCAAGGTGCAACGACCGGCTCTTGTGGGATTCATCAGAGTCCCTTTAGCACACGTGCGATTCAGCTGTTGGGGTTCGCGCCAACCTTTCTGCACCCCGGCCAGTGGCAAGGGGCCAAAAGGAGCAGGTGAGCCCGGCAGATGTGGAAGGAGCAACTGTTTGGCACGAGCTCAGCAGCTGCTGCTCCTGTTACCACGCAGTGTGTTTGTGAAAGCAAATAAAACTCACCCTGCCAGGCACCTCCCTCCCTCCTGCCTGGCGGGAGCCTTGAGAGGGGCGTCGGGGAGACGTCGGGGCTGAGCCCCTGTTATGGAGTCTGTAGCCAAAGAGGATTACTGCAGGCCAGTTGACAATCGCAGGTGCCCCAAAGCGTGGGTTCTACCCAGCGCTCTCCCCGCTGAAATTAATGGCCACGGCGAAATTAGGCCTTCTGGTTTCAACGTGTCTAGAACGGGGGTCAGGTTTATCCCATATCGCTTTGCGGCAAAAGGACAGGCTCTTTTTAAATAATAATTAAAAAACTCTGCAATCTTCCACCGCTCCGAGGAATTGGGCATTGGGCTTGTGGCAAAAGCGGCACTTCAGGAACTCAGGTTCCAGGCTAACAAATGATCAGGGGAGCAGGAATGGGGAGGGGAGCAAAGTTTGGGGTGATGTTTCAGAGCAGTAGCAATGGCACTGTTTGCCAGCGCGTTGGGGTGTTACAGGGAAGGGCTTTGTGCTGGCGAGGTGATAGCAAGGCTTTCAAGTATTGTCGTCGGCACAAATTAGCATAAAGGGAGTCAGAGAATGAGGGGAATAATCAGCCAGAGGCTGGATACTTCTTTTCAAGAGAGCCAGCGTGGTTAAGAGTGGTGGACTTGTAATCTGGTGAACCGGGTTCGCGTCCCGCTCCTCCACATGCAGCTGCTGGGTGACCTTGGGCTAGTCACACTTCTCTGAAGTCTCTCAGCCCCACTCACCTCACAGAGTGTTTGTTGTGGGGGGAAGGGAAGGAGAATGTGAGCTGCTTTGAGACTCCTTCGGGTAGTGATAAAGCGGGATATCAAATCCAAACTCTTCTTCCTCGGTGCAGAATTTCCCAGGAGTGGGCTAAACTTGTAAGGTTGCCAAATGTTCTCTTCTTCTTCTTTTTCCAGGACACATCCTCTTTCCCATGGGTAGAGTCGGCGTAACAATCTGTGGTTAAAAGTAGAAGTTGGCAAACGTGTCCTCTTTTTTGCTCTTCAAAATATGGCAACCCTCTCTCTGTTCTGCTTTTTCCCATTACAGTTGTGCCTTGGAAGTTGAACGGAATCTGTTCCGGATGTCCATTCGACTTCAAAAACGTCCGGGAACCAAATTGTGGCTTCTGATTGGCTGCAGGAAGCTCCTGCTGCCAGTCAGAAGCTGCGGAAGCCCTGTTGGACGTTCGGGTTCCAAAAGAACGTTCGCAGACTGGAACGATCACTTTCGGGTTTGCGGCGTTCGGGAGCCAAAACATCCGAGTTCCAGGGCATTTTGGATCCGAGATTCGACTGTACTCTGTGCATTCTTGGAGACCGGGGGAACAGAGCTTGTCACAGTAGAAAGAGGAGACTCCTTGGATTATTCCTCAGCCTCTTGTCTCCCCTCTTCTGCATCAGCCTCGGAGTCTGAACTGCTACCTGTCACAGGATCTTCCTGCTCACCAAACCCTGTTCCCTCTTCAGCATCTGGCACCACCTCCCATTCTTCTCCCTCTCACCTCTCCAACCCCTGGGCTCTGAGCCTTCTTCCTCTAGAGTTTCCCTTAGGGGTTCCCCAGCTGTTGCCACCCACCACTCCTCTTCGTCTAGCCAGTCCATGGCAGGCAGGGTTGCCCACCTGCCAATCACCGAACATCATAGTGAAATCGGTTGAGCTGCGCTTTGAAGCTTCTGACTATCAGGACTTCAAAGCGCAGCATGGAAGCCGTTTGAAAGCCCTTTGGAAACGGCCTGATGCTGCTCCCTGAACCTCCAAGAAGCGGAGGTTTGAAGATCAGCGTGGGTCTGTTTGCAAAAGGGCTTTCAAAAAGCCCCGCGTTGCACTTTGCCTGTGCTTGCCTGTTTCCCAGCAGGGGAACACACAAATGCAGTCAAAACAAGCAGGTTTTCATCCCTGCTCATCAGCTGATGCACAGCGGTTAATTCTGCTGCAGAATTAACCCCACTTTCACCCATTAGCTGAGGTCACCCCTATCAGGGATTGGCTCGCCGGTTAGAGGTTCCCATTCATGCTCTGCAGGGTAGATTCATGGAGAAAGTGGTGCTGGTTGTATTCATAGACTCATGGAAGTGTAGAGTCGGAAGGGACCCCAAGGGTCATCTAGTCCAACCCCCTGTGATGCTGGAATCACAGCTAAAGATTCCTGACGGACGGCCATCCAAACTCTGTTTAAAAGCAAGTCGATTCCACTGTCCAACAGCCCTCGCTGCCAGAAAGCACTTCCAGCTGTCGAGGCAGAATCTCCTTTCTCATCCTTTGAATCCATCAAAAGATACATGACAAAGCTATCTTTAGCCATCTCACCCATTGCTTTTTCCTGTAAGCCCAATTGCAGTCGTTAACAGTCGTCAACAGGTTTTCCATACCCATCAGCCAATCCCCCATTCCCACCACCCTTCTGAGTATACCCCTCCCCACCCTCTCACTATATATAAGGGTCTGGTGACTTCTGTTTCAGTGTATCTGAAGAAGTGTGCATGCACACGAAAGCTCATACCAAGAACAAACTTAGTTGGTCTCTAAGGTGCTACTGGAAGGATTTTTTTAATTTTTTATTTTGTTTTGACTATGACAGACCAACACGGCTACCTACCTGTAATCTGAATCCATCAATTCAGGTTCTACCCTCTGGAGCAGCAGAAAACGAGCTCACTCCATCTTCCATGTAACGACCCTTCGGATATTTGAAGACGGCCATCATATCACATCTCAAATCTTCCCCAGGCTAATGCTACCTAGATCCTTCAACCATTCCTCATCAGGCTTGGTTTCCAGACCTTTAGTCGTCCCGCTTCTCCAAATCCTTCTTCAACTGCGGTGCCCAGAACCGGACACAGGAATCCATGGAGGATGGGACCAAGGCAGAACAGAGAAGTGCTACTATCGTTGTTAGAATTTGCCATCTCTTATTGAGAACCACATGCCCAACATCCAACACCGTAGGAAATGGATAGAATCATAGAATTGTGAGGTGGAAGGGACCACGAGAGTCATCTGGTTCAACCACTGCAACGCAAGGAACTTTCCCCTAACGCGGGGCTCGAACCGTATTTGCAAACTTTTTGCAAATATTTCTTCCTTGGCCACCTTACAAGGTTGCATCTCCCATCACTTTAGAGTTTAGGTTGGGGGAGAGTGATTTGCCTGTGGGTTAAACCACAGAGCCTAGGGCTTGCTGATCAGAAGGTCAGCGGTTCGAATCCCTGCAAACGGGGTGAGCTCCTGTTGCTCAGTCCCTGCTCCTGCCCACCTAGCAGTTCGAAAGCACGTCAAAGTGCAAGTAGATAAATAGGTACCGCTCCGGCGGGAAGGTAAACAGCGTTTCCGTGCGCTGCTCTGGTTCGCCAGAAGCGGCTTAGTCATGCTGGCCACATGACCCGGAAAGCTGTACGGCTCCCTCGGCCAGTAAAGCGAGATGAGCGCCGCAACCCCAGAGTCGTCCGTGACTGGACCTAATGGTCAGGGGTCCCTTTACCTTTACCTTCAAGCAATGGGGTGGGTGGCTCTGGGTTGTTGGGGCAAGGGGATGTTTCGTTCTGCAACAGCTCTGGCCCTCCTCTCTTTCTCTCTCCAAGGACAGGCGCTCAGGAGGCAAGAGCCCCCACGGCTTGCAAGAAATGGGACCGAGCGTGGCGTCCTTATTTTTAGCCTGTCAATTCAAATAGATTGCATTTGGCTCCCGCACCTGCCAAAACAGGTGTAGCAGCTCCTCCGGACGGCAGCGTGCCAGTTTAGATATTTCCTTCCTGACTGAGCCGTGGGTCTGATCCTTCTCCTCCCGCAGCCTCTCTCTCTCTCTCTCTCCCGTGCGCACACGCCCCCCCCCCTTTGAATTATGGACACATTTTCCGATGTAAAGTGATATCAAAGAGACAAGGGAGGCAGGTGGAGGGTGCGCTAGCAAAGGGGGACGTCTGTATTAAACTGACAGCAATGAGACAAGAACACGGGAGAAGAAATAGAAGATGTTATTTCCTCCCTCTCCCCCCCCTCCACACACACACACACCCACCACACAGCGTTACAAAAATAGAGACAATATAGACAAGCTCTCCTCTGCTTCTCCAAGCCTAATGGGTACAGGGCTGGGAAACAGCAGGAGAACTCTGCCGCCTGGTGGCAACATGGCTCTGTGTCATTCCACTGGGAATTCTAGTTTTAGAATTAAACAGGTAACGAGAGCCAAAAATGGTAGGGCCGCATAGTAGAGTTCCGGCTGTCCACACCTCGATCCAGCTTCTATCCCACTGGTTTCCCTCTGTAAACCATATGTACCTTCCCAGACCCTGAGATCATCTTCTGAGGCCCTTCTTCGTGTGCCTCCCCCAAGAGAGGTCCGGAGGGTGGCAACACAAGAACGGGGCCTTCTCTGCAGTGGCTCCCCGTCTGTGGAATGCTCTCCCCAGGGAAGTTTGCCTGGCACCTTCATTATACACCTTTAGCCGCCAGGCAAAAACGTTCCTTTTTAATCAGGCCTTTGGTTGACCTGGTGGACATCCTATACCCCTTTTAAAATGTGATTCTTTTGGGGGGGGGGTTGTTATTGGGTTATTGTTCTCATGCTGGTTTTCTTTTCTCTTAACCGCCCTGAGACCTCCGGGCATCCCGATTGTCTTATCAAATGCTAATGTTTTGTTGTAAACTGTGTCAGGAACTCTGTAAAGGTAAAGGGACCCCTGACCCAGGGGCGGAGCAAGGGGGATGGGGGGGGCGGTCCGCCCCGGGTACCGCCCTGGGGAGGGTGACACTCTGGGGGCAAGCCCCACCCCCGCGATCGACACCGTCGGCGCGGCAACTTTTAAAAGTTCCGCCCCTGCCCTGACCAGTTACAGGTAGGTAGCCATGTTGGTCTGCCATAGTCAAAACAAAATAAAAAATAAAAAAATTCCTTCCAGTAGCACCTTAGAGACCAACTAAGTTTGTTCTTGGTATGAGCAGAAGTGTGCATGCTGCGGCGCTCATCTCGCTTTACTGGCCGAGGGAGCCGCCGTACAGCTTCCGGGCCATGCGGCCAGCATGACTAAGCCGCCTCTGGAAATATTCAGAAAATATTCAGCTTCCAAGACATTCGGAAACCAAGGAAGCACTGCAACTGAATTGCAGGAGTCAAAACAAGATAACAAAATAAAAAAATTCCTTCCAGTAGCACCTTAGAGACCAACTAAGTTTGTTCTTGGTATGAGCTTTCTGTGCATGCACACTTCTTCAGATACCTGTATCTGAAGAAGTGTGCATACACGAAAGCTCATACCAAGAACAAACTTAGTTGGTCTCTAAGGTGCTACTGGAAGGAATTTTTTTTATTTTTTATTTTGTCTTGACTATGGCAGACCAACATGGCTACCTACCTGTAACTGAATTGCAGGAGGTTGGACTGGATGACCCTTGGGGCCCCTTCGAACTCCACAATTCTGCGAATGATTCTTTAAACCTCTGTATCAGTTCCCCAACTCTCTTTTTTTTGTCCCTGATAAAGGAGAACCCCTTTGCCAGACTGAACTCTGGTGTGTTCCAGCTAGGCACCCTTTCATTTAGAACAGACTTCCCCTTCCCTTGCAAATTTTAAATGCCTTCCAGGTTTAGACGTTTAAATTGGCAAATGGCATAGTTTAAAATTCTTCATCTGGTCTAGCCGTGGCTAAAAGATTAATATCTACTCAGAAGGTCGGGGAAGTAGCTCACATGGAGAGCACTGGTAAGTCCTCTCTCTCTCAGCTCAGTTTCATCCAAAGCTCCCCTTCTTAATCTCGCCTTTAATCCGCCATAAACCTCCGGTCTTAATCCGTTTAAACACGACTGCTCCAAATTAGTTTTGCTTTCCGCTCTTTCTCTCTTTTTTTGCAATGTGTAGCTCAGGGCCTCCAGGCTAGTCAGGGAGGCGGCAGCATCGACACAACACATCTGAAGCGAGACTGAAGCTCGAGACTTTCTTGGAAGAATCCTGGGAACTGTAGTTTATCCCCCCCTGCAGAGCTACAAATCCCAGCACCCTTAACAAGCGACGGTTCCCAGGATTCCATGAGAGAAGCCGCATGGTTTAAATGTACAGTGTAAATGTGACCTGTAAGGAAGGATAATGTTCTAAGGAGTTGCTTTCTGCTAAGCCAGATCATTGCTCCATCAAACTCAAATGCTTGGCCTATGGCTCAACATCCAAAAAAACCAAGTGCTATACCAACAAGCATATATGTTTCTGGGGGAGCAGGTGTATCGGGCTGCACCAGCCCGTTACCTGGCGGATATCCACTATGTGGAATACCACAGACTTCTCACTGCGGCCAGACTGAACGTTCTTGACTCGGCAGTTTTGAGGGGAAGATTTAGAGGAGTTCCATATGATCAGAGAACGTGCCATTGTGCTTTAGGAGAGGTAGAATCCACAGAACACATTCTACTGAGTTGTCCCTTTTATAACGACTTAAGACAATATCTCATAGCCCCATATTTATCTCAATTTTTTGTTGTTGTTCACGGAAACCAAAATGCTCATTTACAAAGCTATTGTACTCCAACTCCTCGGAAGATTCCATCAATGGTGTCTCTGGAAAAAATTACACATCACTTGGGAAGGCAAGCGAACTAATGCCAGTGTACTGGAAGAAGCAAAGATCACCAGTGTCGAAGCAATGATTCTTCAACATCAACTTCGTTGGACTGGTCGTGTTGTGTGGATGCCTGATTATTGTCTTCCAAAGCAGCTACTCTATTCCGAACTTAAGAATGGAAAGTGTAATGCTGGTGGTCAACAAAACAGGTTTAAAGACTCTCTCAAGGCAAATCTAAAAAAGATGTAGTATTAACACCAACAATTGGGAAACACTGGCCTGAGAGCGCTCCAGTTGGAGAATGGCCTTTACCAAAGGTGTCATGGGCTTGGAAGACACTCGAACTCAGGACGCAAGGGAGAAACGGCTAAGAGGAAGGCACGCTTGGCAAATCCACACCAGGATCAACTCTCACCCAGAAACCAATGTCCCCACTGTGGAAGGATGTGTGGGTCCAGAATTGGCCTCCACAAATCACTTACGGACACACAGTTCAGACCATGTTTATGGAAGACAATCTCACTCGGTTATGAGGGGAAGGAGGAGGAGGAGAAGGAGGAGGAGGAGGAGGAGGAGAAGGAGAAGAGGAGGAGGAGGAAGAAGAAGAAGGCTACAGTATTAGAAAGTTAAGTTAAGAGAGGATATAAGAAGTTGTGATGTGGAATTTGATGTTTTGTTTGATAAGAATAAGATTTAAGATATGTTGATTATAATTGTAAGATTAAGATTAGGTGTAAGAAAGAAGATTTTACAAGGTTACAAAGTTACTAAAGAAGATTAGAAATGAACGCAGAAGAGAGGACGTGAGGAAGTCCCAAACTAAGGATTATAAAAAGGATAAGGATGGATAAATAAGTGTTTTGTGTGTGTATTTTGTTTTGTATTTTTGTAGTGTTTGTATTTGTATTTTGTGTATGTTTATTATTATTAAAATCCAATAAATTCTCATTCAAGAAGAAGAAGACATTTCCTACACTGACTGGCAGCATCTGTTCCACACTTTCAGACATGAGTCTTTCCCAGTCCCTAATGGAGACACTAGGGACATGAATTTCTGCATGCAAAGCAAATATCTACATCGGGATCTGCTACCCCTGGGGATCCTGCCGCCTGAGGCACTAGCCCCCGCTTGCCTCATGTGTGGGCCAGCCTTGCAAAGCATGTGCTCTGTCCTTTTCTTATTGTCCTTCTTCTTAAAAAAAGAAAAACGGTGAGATTCCAGTCCTCATGCTTCTGGCTAAACACTGAATTCAATAGTAATGCAGCTGGGTTCAAAATTAACAGGAAAGCTGCTAATTTGCCTCTCAGATCCCAGTTGCAAAGTACTGGATGAGACAGCTCCCCTCTGCGGGAGGGTGGTTGAAGAGACTTTGTGCAACAATGCAAACGAATGCGTATTAGAATAGATTTCAGGAAGACCTAAAAATAGAACAATGATGCTTTAAAAAAAATTAAAAGAAAAAGAGATTTCCTGTTCTAATAGAATTAAAACCCCAGGGATCCAAGAGAGGAAGTCCTGGTGATTGTTTAAGTTGCACAGCTTGACCCAGGCTGATCTTGGAGGCTGTATGAGGACTCGTGGAAGGAGATCTGCTGACTCCTAGGAGTTCCTAACATTTGCTTGCACTTCCGCAACTTCCTTTTCACATCTCATTACATATATGAAAGCAGAGACATCACCTTGCCGACAAAGGTCCGTATAGTTAAAGCTATGGTTTTCCCAGTAGTAATGTATGGAAGTGAGAGCTGGACCATAAAGAAGGCTGATCGCTGAAGAATTGATGCTTTTGAATTATGGTGCTGGAGGAGACTCTTGAGAGTCCCATGGACTGCAAGAAGATCAAACCTATCCATTCTGAAGGAAATCAGCCCTGAGTGCTCACTGGAAGGACAGATCCTGAAGCTGAGGCTCCAATACTTTGGCCACCTCATGAGAAGAGAAGACTCCCTGGAAAAGACCCTGATGTTGGGAAAGATGGAGGGCACAAGGAGAAGGGGACGACAGAGGACAAGATGGTTGGACAGTGTTCTCGAAGCGACTGGCAGGAGTCAAATTTTCATTCGGGCTTCTCTCTCTTACTGCAAAGATTTGCTAACTAATAGGGGAAACCTGGAACGAAAGGCAAACAAAAATGTATATACTGGGCTAAAAGCGTGCAGTATGTGAATATAATACACAGAGTATAGCATTATATTAGGGGAAAATACTTTATTTATTTATTTATTTATTTAAGTATACATTCAGCAAATTTGCAGCAGTCGGAAAGTTCTGCAAGACCGCCATCTGTTGGCAAGAAATGAGTTTGCTCACTAGATGTGCGTAAGTTTTCAGCCAGCTAGCCATTTACCTGGGGGGGAGTTGAATTGAACTCAATGAGACTTCCTCCTGAGGAGACACATACAGTATAGGATTACAGTATTCCATGGCGAATGAGAGCATTGTGGCTCTGCTACACCTCCAGTGAGAGAGGCAGGATAAGGATAAGAATAAAAATAAAAATAAAAATTTATTTATAGCCCACCCATCTGACTGGATTTCCCCAGCCACTCTGGGTGGCTTCCAACAAAAGATTAAAATACAACAATTCATCAAATATTAAAAGCTTCCCTAAACAGGGCTGCCTTCAGATGTCTTCTAAAAGTCAGATAGTTGTTTATTTCCTTGACATCTGATGGGAGGGTGTTCCACAGGGCGGGCGCCACCACCGAGAAGGCCCTCTGCCTGGTTCCCTGTAACCTCGCTTCTCGCAGGGAGGGAACGGCCAGAAGGCCCTCGGAGCTGGACCTCAGTGTCCGGGCTGAATGATGGGGGTGGAGACGCTCCTTCAGGTATACTGGGCCGAGGCCGTTTAGGGCTTTAAAGGTCAGCACCAACACTTTGAATTGTGCCCAGAAATGTACTGGGAGCCAATGGAGGTCTTTCCGGACCGGTGTTATATGGTCTCGGCGGCCCTATATCTTTGATCACTGACTATCCAATTCAAACCTATTTGCCTGTTTTCCTTCTGTATTCCCTTTCATTTATTCCCATTGCATCTTCTAATGTTCTTTGGAGGTTGCCATCCAATACAGCTTCCAACGGTTCTCCCAGACGAGTCCAACTGGTCAACAGCCTGGAGGAGCCAGGAAGATGGTTGACCAGTTAGGCTAGTTTTGGAGGGCTTTTGGGTGTTCTTATTGGCCTTGGGATCCACAATTTCCTGTATGCTCTGTCTGAATAAATCATGCTTATTTACTTTACGTTATTTACACCTTTTATTGGCATTTGTCAGTGGAAACCATTTTTAACAGACCCATGGCTAAGTGCATACGACTTATGGTTCGATGCCAACACAAAAACGTTTCACAAAGTGAGATGCAACCTTTCGATTCACAACCACTGGGCCCTATTCTCTGGTTATCTCCCGCTTGGACTACTGCAATATGCTCTATGTGGGGTCATAGCTGCCAAGTCTCCCCTTTTTTTGCGGGAAGCTCCCTTATTCCAAGCTGTTTCCTGCTGCTATCCCTTATTGTTGATATCCCTTAAATTTCCCTTATTTCCGGGAAGGAGAGTTGGAGTCCGGGGACTCCTTGGGTCCCTGCCTTTCTCAGCCCTGCCTGCCTACCTCACAGGACTGTTGTGGGGATTAAATGAGGACTAGGACCAGGGAGCTCCTTGGAGAAAAAGGTGGAATATAAATACCTAATAACAAACAGCAGACAGACAGATATATAAAGAAGAAGAAGATAAAATAGACGAATGTTTCTCGGCAACAGGTGCTCAGATTAAGCATTGCTGCCCCTAACTGGAGGCAGGGCAGAGCCAACCTGACCAGAAGCCACCAGTGGTCCTCTCCTCCTGCATGAATTTGCCTAATCCTTTTTAAACCCATCCAGGTTGGTGGCCGTCGCTGCTCCCTGTGGCAGGGAGTTCCAGAGGTTAACCGTGTGCTGCGTGAATAAGTGCTTTCTTTTCTCTGCCCTGATTTCTCTTTCCTGGGAGCTCTTTCCTGGTGTAAATTAATTTGTAGCCTGGGGGGATTACCGCGGCGTGGACTGTCCCTGAGAACCGTAGACTGTCCCCGGGACAGGTGAGGGTGCTGATCCCTTATTTTCAAATCCGAAACTTGACAGCTATGTGTGGGGCTACCTTTGAAGGTGACTCAGAAACTACAACTAATCCAGAACGCGGCAGATACATTGGGCCAGGACCACATAACACCGGTCCTAAATGACCTACATTGGCTCCCAGTACGTTTCTGAGCAGGACGCAGGTGGCACTGTGGGTTAAACCACAGAGCCTAGGGCTTGCTGATCAGAAGGTCGGCGGTTCGAATCCCCGCGACGGGGTGAGCTCCCGTTGCTCGGTCCCTGCTCCTGCCCACCTAGCAGTTCGAAAGCACGTCAAAGTGCAAGTAGATAAATAGGTACCGCTCCGGCGGGAAGGTAAACGGTTTCCGTGCGCTGCTCTGGTTCGCCAGAAGCGGCTTAGTCATGCTGGCCACATGACCCGGAAGCTGTACGCCGGCTCCCTCGGGCCAGTAAAGCGAGATGAGCGCCGCAACCCCAGAGTCGGACACAACTGGACCTAACTGTGAGGGGGCCCTTTACCTTTACCTTACGTTTCCGAGCACCATTCAAAGTGTTGGTGCTGACCTTTAAAGCCCTCAATGGCTTCGACCTTGTATACCTGAAGGAGCGTTTCCACCCCCATCGTCCAGCCCGGACACTGAGGTCCAGCTCCGAGGGCATTCTGGCGGTTCCCTCACTGCGAGAAGTGAAGTTGCAGGGAACCAGGCAGAGGGCCTTCTCGGTGGTGGCCCCCACCCTGTGAAACACCCTCCCATCAGATGTCAAGGAGATAAGTAACTATACAGCCTATAGAAGGTATCTGAAGGCATCCCTGTACATAGAAGTTTTTAATGTTTGATATTTTTATTGTGCTTTTTCATTTGTTGGAAGCTGCCCAGAGTGAATAAATCGCGCCCTCTCGTATCTCTCTGGCCTGGCTGCTGCAGACCTCTGCAGGGTTGAGAATAAGCTTTGCTCAGGCCCTGCCCATTGACAGAAAGTGTTGGTAAAGCACACAGGCGGCGTGCCAGCAATTCTCCATGTTAGCCTTGAGCAAACAGAGGCCGTTGGTTCTTCTGTGTCTTAAAAGGGATGGGCACCGGTGTCCCAAACGTCTGCTTCCTTCTCCACCCTGCAAGCGAAGCTTAGGGAAGGGTCATGGCTCAGCGGCAGACAACTTGCCTTGCG